>CAEFZP010000404.1:52500-294458 GCA_903064625.1 Mallotus villosus | reverse complement strand
CATCTTTGAGAAAGACCGACAGTGGGAAATGAACGTGCTATTTGAAAACAGAAAAAACAAAGCTTGGGTCACGTTGAGATGAGTCGTCGTGTGACGCAACTTCAACTTGAATGTGGGGTGGAGGTCGGAGGTCAGAGAGTTCATTCACGACCTCAGTTCAGTAACATCAGCTCTAATGGACCACACAAACCTAAGCAGCCAGTGGATGAAAGAGGTTTGGAATTTGACCAAATAGATTTAATGGTGGCTAGAGTTAGAGTACAGTAGGGAAGTGTGACAATGACAAAGTGTCAATCATCTGAAACCAACCTGAAACTGCAAAACAAAGGTGTTTGTAAGGTGCCTGTTTGTGTGTTTATGAAGCTCAGTGATAAACACACGTCTGAGTCCTGTCCAGAGCCCTCTCCAGCTCTCATCTGTGTCTGAGACATCGCTCTGTCTGGTGCAAGGCTCTGAGACATCGCTCTGTCTAGTGCAAGGCTCTGAGACATCGCTCTGTCTGGTGCAAGGCTCTGAGACGCCCCAGTCAGAGCAGGACTGGAGCGGTCTGGCCGTTCGTCTCCAACCTGCTGAAGCAGCAGAAGCTTCGCCTACCGTCATTCTCCGAGCTCGGAGCCGTGTTGCGTCACCTTAATCAGTCCCCACCTCACCACCACCCGGGGCTGACAGACACAGGAGGCGCGCGTCCCCCAAAACCCTTCCCCCTCCGCCATACCACAGGGTTCCCAACGAAAGTGCTTACCTAGAAGGAATAGAGAGAGAGGGGGGAGAGAGGGAGAGAGAGAGGGAGAGGGGGAGAGAGGACTGTTAAAGCAAGCATTGTTTTGGTGTGATTGCTTTCAGATTATCTACTCACTCCATCTGATGCTCTACATGCATTGAGTCAATAAAGCTCAACCAGCCACCTGTGCACCTCTCTGCCCCGCCCCCTTGCCAGGAAGTATATTGTTGATCTATGTCGAACTGGAGGATTAAAAGGGTCAGTCTTAACATCAAAAACGATTGTATTATTATGTAATCCGACTCAAGTGGGCCACACGGACACAAGGTGAAGCCAAACTACCACAAGCTAACATGTTCTATCAGCCAAAACTACACACACGCTAACATGTTTTATCAGCCAAAACTACCACACGCTAACACGTTCTATCAGCCAAAACTACCACACGCTAACACGTTCTATCAGCCAAAACTACCACACGCTAACACGTTCTATCAGCCAAAACTACCACACGCTAACACGTTCTATCAGCCAAACTACACCACACGCTAACACGTTCTATCAGCCAAAACTACCACCGTCTCCTGGTTCAGACCCAGCGAGGATTACAAGTTTAACAAGGGTCTGTGCTCTATCTTAACAAAGACGTCGCCACTTAAACGCCGACGTCAAAATGTGGCGAGTCGGTCGAAGCAGGTGTAATGGAGAGAGACAGCCTGAATGAGTGGAGAGAGAGGGAGGGAGGGAGAGAGAGAGACAGCCTGAATGAGTGGAGAGAGAGGGAGAGAGAGAGAGAGAGAGAGAGAGACAGCCTAAATGAGTGGAGAGAGAGAGAGAGAGAGAGACAGCCTAAATGAGTGGAGAGAGAGAGGGAGAGAGAGAGAGAGAGAGTGAGATAGAGAGAGAGACAGCGTAAATTAGTGGAGAGAGAGAGAGAGACAGCCTAAATGAGTGGAGAGAGAGGGAGAGAGAAGAGAGAGAGAGAGAGAGAGAGAGAGAGAGAGAGAGATAGAGAGAGAGAGAGAGAGAAGGAGAGAGAGAGTCTTTGCCTCACAACACAACGGTGGGTGGTCCAGTCCCTGGCTTGATGGAGAGATTGGATTATTTGCCTTAATTTATCCCAGAAACTGTGTTCTCCTCAGCCTGAATCAAGAGTGATGCGATGGGAGGCTTCGGTGTACCAAGCCAGCAGACATGACCGGGGGTAGTGAACTAATATCACAGCCAGTGCTTCTTTAAAGACCTCACGGCCTAGCACCAGATGCACTGAAAGGCAACAAGCTTTCGGAACGAGAAACAAACTAATCCTTGTGTCACACGTCAACGAAGACACAAGTCCATTTGTTGGATCTAACACAGACCGAGAGAGAGAGAGAGAGAGAGAGAGAGAGAGAGAGAGAGAGAGAGAGAGAGAGAGAGAGAGAGAGAGAGAGAGAGACACAAACCCCCCAAATGATCAAGGCGAGGGAGGGGAAAGCTGTTCCGCCTGCAGAACTTTGCAGAGGTTCTTTGTTGAAGCTGAGGAATTCATGAATCGGCCTCTAAATGAAGCCGACTCAGTTTGGTGGGTCGAGTCAGTGTGTTCAAGCACAAACACATGAGATGACCGAGTCTGTTAATCCTTCTGGGAATCTTACATGTCAGAGAGAGAGAGAGAGAGAGAGAGAGAGAGACAGAGAGAGAGAGAGGGAGGGAGGGGGGAGGGAGAGAGAGGGAGAGACAGAGAGACAGAGAGAGAGAGGAAGACATGTAGCAAAAGGGACCTCAACATAAAAGGTACACACACTCATCAGGTGAGCTACCTGCCCACCCCACATCCAACCTTCCACGCCTCGCTATCTCAGAGCCAATCACGGAGCAGGTTTGGATGACAGGCCACCAATCACAGCCAGGGCCTGACATGGGTGAAGATAATCCACGCTCACACTCACACACACACACACCACACTCACCCCAATCTGACCTGTACAAAACACACCTCTCGCACTGTCACCTCTTCGACTGACCTCTTCATAGGGGAAGAAGAGGAACGAGGAAAAAGGACAAGTGCTGAATACCTTATTATACGCCATAAAATGGAGCTCAAATCCCGGCTGTAAAAGCAGACAGCACTCTAAATACTAATTTGCTGAACAGGCTGCAGATGATGTGGAACAAGACTTTCACCTACTCATGCCATACATAATTCATACTATTGACTGTTGAGGCAATGCCACTTTCATGCACCGGGCCTCGCAAAGTGTTGCCACTTTCACACACTGAAGCGGGCCAACGATCCCAAACCCACTGTGCAGTTATGCCAGGCTCGAGATAAAGCTGGGCGTGAAATGTCCGCATTGACACGCGCATGCACACGCACACACATGCACAAACACAAGAGAGCACCGCCACACTTCATCCATGCATGTCAGCGACACACACACTCACACACACTCACACACACACATGCACAAACAGAGACAGCGACACACTCACACACACACACACACACAAACACAAGAGCACCGCCACACTTCATCCATGCATGTTAGCATCAAACACAAACACACACACACTCACACACACACCACGGTGGGAAACAAACACTGGAGCATACAGCAAAGTCACACTCGCTAAAATCCTTCCTAATCACAGGCGGGGAGACGATCACAGGCTGCCTCACTACAGATCACACACGGGGCTCATATGTGACAGCCATTGTCTATGAAGAATTATTCATAGCCCAATGCACCAGTCCCACAGGGTACATTAAATATAAATTTATATGTGCTCCTCAATCTGACCCACTTTGATAAATCCCAGCACAGCTGCCACGAAGGGCTTTTGGCTTTCAGTCGGTCCAGGAGGACAGCAGATCTAACACCCCTCCCCCCCCCTCCTCTCGTCCCTCCCCCCTCCTCTCGTCTCCCTGAGCCTCCGCCCGGAACAACGAGGCCCGTCGCGGAGCAGCGTCAACAAAACACGCCGAACGCCGCGCGGTCCCTCGAGAGTGGCCCGCTACTCTGCTCCGCGCAACGACAGCAGGGCCGCGGAGAAACGTACCAGATCCGTTTTCCTCGATTTCCTCATCGAACGGGGGAAATGTGCCGTTCGACATATTCTCTGCTCCGTTTAGAGCAGATGGCCGCAATTGGAGGGAGGGTTAGGGCTTAGAATCGACGGGCACTGCAAACATTTGTTCTTCACTGTTGGGCAGCCAAAACACTAATTCTTTTTTAATATATCACATTAGCGGCTTGGTAACGTGACGCATCAGCCTCTGTTAGAATGCAGGACCTGTGGGCTCCATCTTTGTAGTTTTTAAATGTCCAAAGTCGCTGAATTCTTCATCTGTTTGGTCATTTAAAAACTACAAAGATGGAGATAGAGGATGAGACGGACCGCCGGGGGGAGAAATAAACAACCCGATCGTTTCCTTCAAGAGAAACGATCGATGTCCTGCCAATATCTCAGCGATCGGAAATTCGTCAAGGAGCGTTTGACCTTACAGCTGTAACAGACGTCGTCACGACGCTGTCGATGCCGTTTATTATGAAGCATGACACCGGTCGACGGAAGACGTCCTATCAATTTTCTTGTCAGCGACACAAAAGCGGCACTCAGAGAGCCTCTTGGCGGGCTGATTCCAGATTCATGAGGAGGACTAAACGTCTCCGCTAGACTTCTGTCAATAACAGGAGGGGGGGCTTTCAACTCTGATTGCCGCCATGGTTTCATCAAATACAAGTTTTTCCGAGAGGAACTCGTTGAACATGGCGCCGGCGTCGCAAGACTTTGATAAGAGCGGCGTTCGTCTCTTTCAGGATGTCGGGGGGAGAGCGAGGTTTAAGCAACAGGGGGCTTTGTACGAACATCTGCACAAGACAGACTGTCATAACAAGTCGCCTTGAAGGGCAGACCCTGTCACTTTGTTCTGATTCTGATGAGTGTCCGTGATCGACTGGAAGAGACGGTTTGGATTGTTTTTTGTTTGTGAAGCCGTCACCAAGGCAACCTACTGTCAACATTTTAAAGGTCATATTAACTACCACAGACTATATAGATACTGTGCACCTATATTAAGGGTTAGATTGTTGCGATGACTTCTTGTTAGATACGATATTACACATGTCGTATGGAGGAGGGGTGTGAGGGGTGAGTGGATGTTGTGAAGGCACAGTCGAAGGTTGTGTTACCAAAACAAGACCAATGTTAACATCCACTTGTAATAACTTGTACCACTAAACCATAACAGAGTACAACTCGGCCTACCTAGCAGCTCCTATAGACCTGTTATGTCTTTACTACGAGCATGGCTTTGTAGTTACACGATCGTTGATGCAAACTTCTTGTAAAGTGCTGCCCACATACTCTTTATAGGAGAAAGTTGTGTGAGCTTGAAAAGTAGTATTCTCTGATCTATAATTAACTTGACTGAGAGTCTGGAGAAAGCTTGACGCTCGTGGTCAGTGTGACGCTTACGGTCAGCGCGGCGTTGCCCCCGGTGACTGCGGCGTGTCTGGTGGAAAACCGTTACCATGTGAACCATTATTCAGCTCTAAAGGAAAGACAAGGTTAATGGTGTTTTGGTGGCTCCTTCGTGGCGTAAACGCACTTGGACGCTGGGACAGTGGGGAGAACGTGACCATGCAACAACACCATAAAACACCCACTCGAGGGACACACTCACTAATTGAACAGCTCATTAAAGCAAAATCTACTTTAATTATTAATTGTCCATGTCAGAGTTGTCCTTAGCGAGTCTGATTTAATTTCCTTCTCCAAAGCTGCCGTGGTATTTTAAAGTTTATCCGGTCCTCTGGTTCGGCCCCTCAGGAGAAATGTTGAGATCACACACCTCTACACTGTGGGTGTCTTTAATGCCTATGTCCTCTCTCTCCCTCTCTCTCCTCTCTCTCTCTCTCTCTCCTCTCTCTCTCCTCTCTCGTCTCGTCCTCTCTCTCTCTCTCTCCTTCTCCTCTCTCTCTCTCTCCCTTCTCTCTCTCCTCTCGTCCTTCTTCTCTCCGTCTCTCTCTCTCTCTCTCCTCTCTCTCTCTCTCTCTCTCTCTCTCTCCTCTCTCCTCTCCTTCTCTCTCCATCTCTCTCTCTCTCTCCTTTCCTTCCTTCTTCTTTTGTCCTATCTCTCCTTATCTCTCATTCTCTTTCTTTCTCTCCTTCTCTCTCTTCCTCCTCCTCTCTCACTCTCACTCTCATCTCTCTTTCTCCCCTCTTTCTTACTTTCTTTCTTCTCTCTCTCTCCCTCTCTCTCTCCTCGCCTCTCTCTCTCTCTCTCTCTCCTCTCTCTCTTTCGTCAGTGCTTACTTTAAGAGCAGAATCTTGAGACAGGCGGTTTGATGTTTAAAGCAAAAGGGCTTGAAAGCTTTCTGCCAACTGCCCCAAATCAGGAAGGTTCCCTTCAAAGAAAAACATCAATTGGCTTAGGAAAAAATATTCACACTGTATACATTTAAGGGCTTGCCTTTCCCCAAAGACGCAGGAGAACTCCCATGACTGGAAACAGTTTGTTTGTCTGTAAATTGTGTGTTTTTTTCATTTTATTATGATGTATGTGGAAGCTTTTGGTTGAGTATATAAAGGTAGTTATAACATGGAAGTGAAAAGTGAATGAAAACTTGTGCTGTGGAAAGTTACTTTATGTGTGTGAATGCATGGTTTTGCGATGTGCTTTGAAATAATGCTAGGCATCAGTCAAAGTGCTGAAAAATAATTGGTCTTAGAGTGTAAGTTTTTTTTATGTTGGTAAGATTGAGAGATTGCATAACTATGTATGACTGCATGTCACAGTGGAATCCATGGTAACCTTTGATGAAGAGTAACTGACCCTGATTGTGATTGACACCTGTAACTAAGCAACCGGAAATCCCATGTCTTCCATACCTTCCATTGGTGAAACATTTCAGTACCCTTCTAGTATTTCACACAAAGTTATGTGGAGAAAGTTCTGGAAGGAAGTGATTTCAGGACACAGGAGAATCCTCATTCATCTCCGTCTTCTATGCTAAGCTGCCACTCTGAGAAACACTGTGAGAAGCATAGATGCAAAGTGCTTTGAGAAAAAAAAAGATTTCTTAAAATCCTTTTATATTTTTCAGGCTCTCTTGAATGCGGTTATGAGTCTACCTCTCCCTCTCTCAGTTTATAATGAATCAACTTGACGAGCCAGTGTGCCCGTTTTCACACAGTCAGCCAAACAACAACATTACGTTTCGGGCGGGAGACCAAACTCATCTGTAAATAACTCAAATGTACCCTTAAAAAACCCAATGATAAGCTTCCTGTTCTCTATGATTGGCATTTACATACGAATCAGCTTCGCAGTGCCACCAGGGAGAATGTCCGACCGCGTCACTCCTCTCCATGCTAGTCAGGCGCCCCGCGGAGTGGACGCTAAAACGATAACATCTGCATACACCCTCATTTCTCTGACTCAGTGCTCAAACGCTATTTATATTCTTCTACATCTTAAGAGCAGGAAACCGAGAGCGTTTCGTCCGTGATTCGCCCGTGATTCGCTTGTGATTCGTCCGTGATTCGTCCGTGATTCATCCGGGTTTCATCCGTGATTCGTCCGTGATTCGCCCGTGATTCGTCCGTGATTCGCCTGTGATTCATCCGTGATTCGCCTGTGATTCGTCCGTGATTCGTCCGTGGTTCGCCTGTGATTCGTCTGTGATTCGCCTGTGATTCATCCGTGATTCGTCTGTGATTCGTCTGTGATTCGTCTGTGATTCATCCGTGATTCGTCCGTGATTCTGCCTCCTAGAGGCTGGATAAACGCTTCCTCAGGAGAACACAGCATGCGAGCGTTAGACGAGCACAATTATCCACATCAAGCACCGAGACATTTAACGTTGTCCTGAGTTCGTGTTTGTCATCGAGTCTTATCAACTGGCTATTCTACACCCTGTCATGTCATTCCTATAGATACAGTAACAATCACTGAGTGACTGAGATGATGAGAACGCTGCTCTAATCGACCCTTAAAGGATTTCTCTCTCCAGTTTCCTTGCTCTGTTTCTCCCCAGAGCCCTGGTGTGTGGACTGTGGAGTACCCTAATGCCAGGAGGGTGACACGGGGGAGAAGGGCTGACCTGTCCCCTGGTCTGCTCTGGTCAGAAGACATGTTAGCTCTCTACCATCCTTAAGATGGTTGAAGTGAGTGAAAGGACTTCCATCACACCAGGCTCGAGTTTGAACCCCGACTCCTCTACAATCCCTGAGGATGAGGTGGGGCTGGAGGAGGGGAGGATGGAGGTGGGGCTGGAGGAAGGGAGGATGAGGTGGGGCTGGAGGAGGGGAGGATGGAGGTGTGGAAGCGCGGAAGAAGAAGATTATTCTAATCCAAATGACAGCAATGTGGAGCGAAAGGGAATTCTTATGAGGGGCCGTTTAGGAAATAATTCAGACTGTCCTTACACAAACACTAATTCTCCTCTCACACACACTGTCTCTCTCTCTTTCTGTCTCTCTCTCTCTCTCTCCTCACTCGAACAAGTCTTGAAACAATTCAAATCTAAATTGCTTCTCTTAGCCCCGAACGCACCTGTAAGCTCTCCAGGGGTGGAAGTGTATGAGAGGAGGTCAAGGAGAACGAATCTCACGGCGGGAACGTTTTGGGATAATCCAGGTTCTCCGCCGGGAGGGGGGGCGCCCCCCCACCCCACGACTCGTTCATTCTGACTCTTTTCAGTGCAGCTTCGGGTCATTTAATTAAAAGAGCTCTGACAGCCGTCCAGGAGAGGCCGGTGATTGGCTGCCGCCTAGCGTGACTCGCTCCCGGCCAGGTGCCTCTCTCTCCTGGCACTCTTAGCTTAGCCTTTAGTTTATACAGCGACTTAATTAGCATCCGATTAGACAACGCTCACGGACCGTATTCGAAGGTCCCTGGTTGGCAGTCTCGTGCAAGTGGTCTACTTTGGTAGATGTGTTTAAAGACGTCCATCCACAGTGAATGAGAAACGGGGAACTTGAGCGTTTTAACCCCTTTCTGAAGTACGCCTGTGTTTAGTACGACAACAAGGTCGGTCCCATAGCTGAAGTTGTAACCTTGTTTCCACAGACAACATTTGTTAAGCGTTATTAAAACATTTAGCCCATAGCCTACGGATTATGCCTTTCTAGACCTTTAAAGTGGATTTGCCTGATTAGGTGAATGGATACTTTAAATCTCTAGGTAGGCAGGAGGGCAGAGAACTACGGCAAGCCGGAGGAGAGACCGGAGGAGGTTGGAGACCAGACATGAACCAAACTAAGGGATTAAAGTGAGGTAAGAGTAGAGATTAAAGTCAACAAGATGCAGTGGGCATTATAATCAATTGAAAGCCCTGTTTGACCCCTGAATATCAGCCTTTTGTCCAGCTTTTAGCAACACATTTCCACGCCTTCTTAATCAAAACAACTAAAAGAGTGTAGGTGTTCACGGGCGATTGTTATTGACAAGAACCCTTGACACTTTCAGCAAACAGAGCGTTGTTTATAAGCACATCCCACTGCAATTTTGCTTTCCCGTTTCCCATTATGCTATATTCAACTGCCACCGGATATTTATGTTGAAAGCTTAAAATTACACTATTATACAGCGCTTTTCATTCCGTAAATGACAAACTCCAAACAAAAACCTGTCATTACGATAAACATATTCCTCCTTTCAAAGAACACAGGCCTTGCGTGATACCAAAGAATCGTAAGAAAAGGAAGAAAAGTTCCTGAAGCATTAATCAAGTGCCTTAGCTGGGCAGGAAATTAAATAAGGAGACAAAGAAACGGGCGCCCTTTCGACCCCAGGATATTGAGAGACGACGCACTGTACAGCCGAGTTTCATCAATTCATCATTGACACAAAGGTAATAGAGCTTCCGAGCCGACGGGTAAAGCTAACGATAGCCGACAACCTCCTTCCCCCGTAACTCGGGAGGAACGGCAGGGGTTTACAAGAAGGGATTATAAAAGGTGCGACTGTCTTTAATGAGTAATTAGAATCGCTCGTTGGAAGGACAGTCCCAACGGCCAGAAGACCGCGCAGGTAATTTGAGGATCCAGACACAGAGACGTTAGTAATTGTGTCCATCAGAAGGACATTTGATTCGCTCTTTTTTCCTCTCCAACGAATCCCATGTAGGGAAGCTGGGCAGCTCTTGAGCAGGCGTATTGAATGGCCTACTGTCCATAACCACGGATCACGGCTCTTTTGAATCAAGTACCCGCCACATTGGCCGTGCTGCCATGCTCCGGACGGTTGTTCAGTAAGATTGGTATTTTAGTCGAGTTTCTATGTTTCTTGAAAAGCTTGATTTAACTGACCATCTTTGAGGAGGCAATACCCTCCCTTTCACGTTAGAAAACTCCATGTATGCCTAACAATAATAATACATTCAACGCCTGGAACGAAAGACCCGGAGCAGTTACATGTATTTGACATGACAGTTATGCCCTTAGGTAGTTAGCATAGCTCGACTCAATATTTCATCATCTTCCATTATATTCCACAGCCGTTTGAAGCAACGTGGGCAAAACCAAACGACGTCTCTCCTTTGGGTTAAACAAGGAACATGCTAAAGTTTACATCATCGTTGCCGAGTCCTTACGGACACAAACCATTAGCTCTCTGCCTTGCCGGCCCTTTCCACTAGGAGGTAGAAGGTATTAAAAGGTATTGAAATCATTCATCAAATGGACTTCTCCTTCCCACAGGGGAACTCTGAATGTATGATGCACAGGACAAAGTATGTGTGACTTTCATAACGTTAGACAGAATACTCTAGATAGTTCCAGTGACACAGCCAGACTTCATATGAAGCCTCATTTACTCACAGCAGTACACTAATCCAAAATGATTTCCGCCAGAGACATAAATAGCCTGTCAATATGATCTAACAACAAGAGCTTCTCTGAGGGCCAGATACCAAAAAAAAACCTTTTCATGTTCACTCCAACGATTTTCTTGGAGAGAATGAGGAGTCCACATAAAAAGTCATACAGCGTCGATGACCTAGGAGATGATGAGTGTATTGTTGTCGTCTTGGAAACCAGTTTAAAGTCTTTGTGGCTACAAGACGCTGATGTGGAAATTAATAACTTTAAATTTCAATCGAACTGAATTGGGTATTGAATCCTGGCACTTTTTTTGTATGTCAATAAGTTATAAAAACTAAACCATGACCTATGCACATATGACCACTTGAAAGATGCTAATGCTGTCTGTCTAATGAATCCACATATTGAACAAGTGGTATTATACTATATGTATAAATTAATTTAATTTCTATATTCATGGTTTGATGATGGATGATTGATGGTTGGAGAGAGACAGAGGAAATGGTACTGTATGCATATCAATATAGATACACGAAATAGACATATAGATCTATAGTTCTAGTATCCATATGGATATGTAGGTGAATAACATTTCTTCTTCCTCTCGACAACCGTCTCCAGGAAGCCACCGACATAATGGCGTGCCCGCTCTCCCTCGGAATGAGCCCGTGCTGAAGAGGTTAGGGCCAGGCTAACGTTTACGATCTGTAATAATAACACTGGGAAGTGGCACCATAATCACCTATGAACCGGGTTAGCCCGGGCCTTATTGCAGTTATTACAGAGGTAATTCAAGCCACCGCTGAGAATCTTTAGATTCATTTAAGCCTTTTGGGGAAGAGGGGAAGATGCCGAGCTGTGACAATAGCCATCCATCTTTCTAAACAGTCCTAATCTGAACGGAGGATCCTAGCCAGCGATTGTGCCGTTGATGGATAGCACTCTGTTATTCTCTCTTCTCCTCTCCTTTCCCCCCCCCCTTTCCCTCCCTCTCTTTATTCACTTCGAATTCTGTCAGAAGACTTTCCATTATCGCACAGCCAGACCCTCGCCGAGGAGAGGCCGTGGCCGTGGGAGACGGCCTGGGAGGTTTTCAGGGGCCTGTAGGAGCAGAGAGCTCCGGGGGAGAGAGAGGCTGCAGAGATGTGGAGCTCCGGGAGAGAGGCTGTAGGAGCAGAGAGCTCCGGGAGAGAGGCTGCAGAGACGTGGGGCTCCAGGAGAGAGGCTGCAGAGACGTGGAGGTCCAGGAGAGAGGCTGCAGAGACGTGGGGCTCCAGGAGAGAGGCTGCAGAGACGTGGGGCTCCAGGAGAGAGGCTGTAGGAGCAGAGAGCTCCAGGAGAGAGGCTGCAGAGACGTGGTGTCAAGGAGAGAGGCTGCAGAGACGTGGTCACGTGGCCTTCTCCCGTTCCTCTGAACTGAGCCGAGTTGGCTTCGCTCCATCACATATTTTTGGGTGATTTATGCCCCAAAAAAGCTGAGTATGTGAAGAATGTGCGGCAGGCAAGCAAGGCAGCTGCTCTCGAACGAGAGACACTCATTTCTGTTAGGGTGCTAAGTCCTAAGTCATCTATCTTAAACTTACTAACCTACCTGAGGAGCTACTACAAGTCCCCCCAACCACACACATACACACACACACACACACACACACTCACACTCACACATTTAATTAAGTAAAAATAATATTAAAAACAGATGTCCTGCCCCCCACATCTGAAAACAAACCTCCGGCCCTCTTTAATAAAATATGACGAATGAACATAAACATGTAACAAAAACAATTCCGTCGAGGAAAGAGCAAGTTTAGGTTATGAAACAGAAGGTCACAGAGAGACAGAGAGAGAGAGAGAGAGAGAGAGAGAGAGAGATAGAGAGAGAGAGAGAGAGAGAGAGAGAGAGAGAGGAACCCTGAAGCTCGTCAAAGCTTGGTGAGAGAGAGACAGAGAGAGAGAGACATAGACACAGAGAGAGAGAGAGAGAGAGAGAGAGAGACATAGACAGAGAGAGAGAGAGAGAGAGAGGACCCTGAAGCTCGTCAAAGCTTGGTGAGAGAGAGAGACATAGACACAGAGAGAGAGAGAGAGAGAGAGAGAGAGAGAGAGACATAGACACAGAGAGAGAGAGAGAGAGAGAGGAACTCTGAAGCTCGTCAAGGCTCGGTGCTCAGTCCCCTCAAAGAAGTACAGAAATGGCATAAAGGATTATTTTAGACATAATTCAATGAATGACGTCCTTGCATGAAAGGAGGGTGAATCCGTGACGATTTGATCGAGATAGGAAACAAGAAAGGCATTGTTTGTTACCCTGAACCAACTAGGCCTCAGGCCAGCTAAGGAGATGCATCGTGGAATAGCAATATCTCAAGAGCATTTATCATTTTTAATCAGCATTTCAAGGCTTGGAGGGTCGGAAGGAGGTTGCATTGTTAAAAGTCTGGGTCGTGAAAAGGTTCACTCGGTGTCTTTCCCCCCCCCGGTGTCGAAGCCTTCAAAACTAAACGCTCAAGTTATTAGTAGCCGATGGTAATCAGCAGGGGGTTGTTGCAGGGAGTTTCTTTTGCTTATTCAAGTCTTCAAACGCCTTAACAAAAGGTAGAGAAAGTGTTTACTGAAATTGGGCGGGACAGGGCTGTCATTAAAGAATTACAGCAAGCATCAATGGCTGAGGGAATTAATAAATAAACACTTTAGGCGCTAAAATAAACAGGCTTGCTAATCCATCAGCCGACATCTGAGATCTCCTGTCAACTCTCACAGCATGCCACGCGTCCACCGCTCTAATTAACTCATTTTAGGACGACATGACAGCAAAGTTAGGAAAATGAAAAATGACAAACAAGACAAGAACAAGTGGAAGAAGTTGCTATGGAGACAATGTCAGAGCGCTCCAATCAGGAGTTGGCCAACCCCTTCACGGTTGCTCCGGTTACAAAGTCTGCGTCCATGAAAAATAATCACGCTAGCAGATTTTTTTCAAGAGGTCGACTAACGAAGTGTGTCTTTTTCCGCTGAGTAAATCCAGTTTCCAGCTTGGAAAGGCTTTCCTCTCTAGGTAACGACTGAACTGCTCAACCTGAAACTTGATTGCTGACAACAACCAGACAAACAAACAAGCCTCTCCTCGGACAACCTCACACCTGCCAGTTCACAGACGAACTTTCTCCCACGACCGACGCCGAAACCCGGAGCCGAATATCCTCGCCCCGTTCGTTTCCAGACGCAATCAAGACGGAAACATCCACGTCCGACACGACAGACAAACGACAGACAGCCTCTCCACAACATGCAGATGTGCTGAAGTCTCGTGTAATGAGTCTGCTGCAATCCACCCATTATCTCTCGTCGTGTTTTCTCCTCTCTCCTCTTTATCGCAGCATCACCGCACGCATAAGTGCCTCTCCCATCAATCATCTTTACGCTCTGCCGAGGGAAGATTCATTATACCTGGAGACGGTGGGAGATGAGAATCGCCATCTAGCAAATGAATGATGGGAGTTGTAGGGACGGGGGAAAGGGGAGTAAATAGGGGAACGTCTCTAAGGGGTTCTGCGAACCTCAGGTTCTCTACGTGTTGGACGGTCGTCTGACAAGGACCACAAGTGCTGTTAGTAGTCGGAGAGACCGTGGGGGAAGGTAACCGTGGTAACTCGTGTATGCAGGTTGACTGTATGTGCTTTGGTTTTCTGTGCTATTTCAGCAGCATACTATGTAGCCTGATCATTCGATATCCTTTTTTTCTGACAGCGTGACGATCACATGTCGGCGTGTTGTTACAGGCAGGCTGTTGATGGATGATTGAGGTCAACATTCGAAACACGTTTTTTTGGGGCGATTTTTCACTTCACTTGATTTTAATGCCAATTTTCAACCATTAGAAAATCCCAAATGGGAACAGTGTATGATGAGTACCAGATGGGCTCACATGTTCATTAAAGAACATGTCTCCTTTGTGGGCCATGTTTCACTCTATCAAAAAGATGAGAGATGTTGGGATTTTCATACAGATTTCCCTCTGAGCAATGAAAGGCAGTTCTTCACAGACTCCTGCACTGTGAACGGATGAGGGATCTACAAAACAAAACACAAAATCATTGTTGTGGTGAGCATCCGAGAGTTTGGAGTGCAGTTAAGTATGTTGTTTTCGAGCATGAAAGAACTTTGAAGGCACTGTTTCAATACTCGATAGTGCACGAGCGTGTCTCGAATCGGGCTTGAAATGAGAGACGCATCAATTGCCTGAGAGAAAATTACAAGTGCTAAACTCTGAGGTCAAACGCAGGGGCCAGAGAGCCACTGGAAACGTGCGGTTATTCGAGTGGGAGGAGGATGGTGGTTACACAGACTTTGATAGGAGTCTAAATCTGGAAGCCCAACCATCTGCCAAGCTGGATCTTTCAGCCAGACTGGAAAATCTTTTTTGTGTCTTAATTATAGTCATGGCAGCAGAACATGAGCTACGAAACCCAAGTCTTGTTTACTGGTCCACACATTGACGAAAATGAGATTGTGCTGCATTTATAACAGTCTGTCACGTAGGACACCCACATTTATATGAAAGGTGCCACTGTGTTTTCTTTTCGACACATTACATTTCAAAAAATCACCTCAGGGCGCAAATAAAAGTTGACAAATCGTGGGGTTCGTAATGTTAATTCCGAACCCCTTACTCATAATTTGACATTTGCAACGGTGAGAGACTGGAATATACCCTGGGTTCATTTCTGATTGACCCTTTTAGCCAGGTAATTAATAACGGCAGGCATTAGCTGGTATTAGCCGTAGCTGGGAGTCGATTGTGTTTCCAAGTCAATCACTCCACTGGCTCGAGTGCAGTATGCTGCTGTCTCTAGAGGCCTGTGCCTGCGCTAATGGGTCTAGCCCCTAGTTACAGAGTCACAATCCTATCAATAATGAAACAGGTCAGTCTGGATAAAAACCTTTTCCTTGTAGTTGATCCTCGGTGCAGAATTTTTTCCAACATTTCTCATCTGATTATACTGAACATCCTTCATTGGCACTGACTAAAGATAATATCCCACCGAATTCGATATTTTAGATTTTAAGTTAGATTTCGATGTGGTTATCTGTCCTGTCGATCTCTTAAAAAACGACTGACAACAAACGCCCCACGACTTGAAATGAAGTCAGTCCGAACTCACTTCAATCCAAACATGACACAGCCATTTCCTTTATTTTCCCAGGAGAGTGAACAGCTCCACACAAAAGGCTACTCCACTAAAGGATCAAACCGTTCCACGGTCCCTCTGATAGTTCCTGGCCTCACATCTCTTGTGAAATGTGTGACAGCCCTCCCCAACACAGGTAATATCTCTCCTTCCTTCACCCTGTGCCCTGTCTGAACGAGGGCAATCACACTTTCCTCCTGGAATCAGCATGCGTATCGCTCTGTGTGGAGGCGGAGGGGAGGGCTGGATGAGTCTTTGTGGTGTCGGTGAGACAAGGCATCACCACTATCAGACCCCGTCGCCTCCAGACCCCCCCCCTCCTCCCCCTCCCACAACACAGGAAGTCATTATGGAGGCCCGGGGGGGGGGCTAATAGACTGACTGACGGATATGAACTTTAGAAAAACCTGGGTGTCGGGGGGGGGGTGGGGGATGGGGGGGGCTGAGAAAGGAGGATGGTGATAATGCAGCCTTTCTGTGAGGGCCAGTGAGACAATAGGTGGTTTGTTGTGTCTGAGAGAGAGAGGAGAGAGAGAGAGAGAGAGAGAGAGAGAGAGAGAGAGAGAGAGAGGACAGGGCAGCTGACAGTGACTAAGAATGTAGCCACAGTCAGATTCCACAGCACTCCTAATGAGATGAGGAAAGAGGGAGAAAGGATCGATCTTAAAAAATAAATAAAAGAATTTTAAAGAATGCCTTTTTTTCCTTTCTTTCATCTTAATTTTCAATCAAGGAGCTAGAAGAGACTCTATTTGCACAGGATTTGCAGGGATTTCACGGTTTCTTATATCATACAAAATCTCCATGGAAATTACTTACAAACTGAGTCAAATTACATTGAAGGACCTCCACGGCTTGAATTCGTCCCAAGCCAATTAAACCTAAAATGATTTTACTTCCAGGATCTGCTGCTATTACAAATACAGCACTGCTTTTGGCCCTCTTCACAGGAAGTGACATAATAGGGTGTGGTAAGATATGAAACAAGGAAGTACTGTACCATTCTAACCTGGACTCGGTGTGTGTGTGCGTGTGTGTGTGTAAGATGTGTGTGTGTAAGGTGTGTGTGTGTGTGTAGGGTGTGTGTGTGTGTAGGATGTGTGTGTGTAGTGTGTGTGTAGGATGTGTGTGTGTAGGATGTGTGTGTGTAAAGTGTGTGTGTGTGTGTAAGGTGTGTGTGTGTGCAGGGTGTGTGTGTGTGTGTGTGTAGGGTGTGTGTGTGTGTGTGTAGGGTGCGTGTGTATAAGGTGTGTGTGTGTAGGGTGTGTGTGTGTCAGGTGGGTGTGTATGGTGTGTGTGCGTGTGTGTGTAGGTGGTGTGTGCGTGTGTGTGTAGGGTGTGTGTGTGTGTAAGGCGTGTGTGTGTGTGTAAGATGTGTGTGTGTGTAGGGGGTGTGTGTGTGTGGGTGTGTGTGTGTGTGTAGGATGTGTGTGTGTAGTGTGTGTGTGCGTAGGATGTGTGTGTGTGTAGGTGTGTGTGTGTAGGGTGTGTGTGTGTGTGTGTGTGTGTGTAGGGTGTGTGTGTGTGGGCGTGTGGTGTGTGTGTGAGTCCAGCTGTGAGCAGAATTCTAAGGATGAACCCACAGAGCTAAGCTCCTCCCACTTCCTGGTGTGCGCTCAGTTGTGACTCCGTGTTCGTTGGACCAGACGTTCCCTCCCCGACACCTCGCTATGCTAATGGCGTGCGCTAACAGATGGGCAGGGGCCGTGTGGACGCCAGGCGAGCGTCGGAGCACGCCAGGGGGATTTACGGGCCCCCTGGTCTCTGTCAGTAATGGCCCTCGTGTTTGACAGCTCTCTATTACCAGCTCGACAGAGTGCAGTTGGGCTGGGGCGCAGAGTCACTTCTGCTTGGCCATATAGTATCTGGTTGGAACCGAAGGCTGACGTCCTGTCAATAGAACTTGGCGTTTGCTAATGGAAAACAAGAAAGGAGCAGGTCGGTCTTTAACTGGCAGCGAGCACTGCCCATTACTCTGAGGGAAGTGCTTTAGTTTGCCTACAAAGAAATAAATATATAATAACATTGCATCTTTTGTGCCCTTAAATAATCAAAATAAAACACACCGTGAGTCACATTACATTAAACGAATCGGAATTAGATTTTCTTGTTATATTTCAGAAGGACTTTGCAAAATCATTCGTGTCGAGTATAATTTCAAACTTGCTGGATTAAAAACAAGAAAAAACGCAATCAAAGTTGACAGCTGCCGCTGCCTAGGATGTGCTGTCGACTAATTGGAGAATGTGAAGAGATGAAGCATGCATCAGAAAGTCTAATATCACACACCCTCGCCCCCAATGGCAGTATGAAGATGAAAACTGACTAACCAGCACCAGCTCTGAGAGAAGACAGAATAGACAGACGAACAGACAGACAGACAGACAGACAGACAGAACAGACAGACAGACAGACAGACAGACAGACAGACAGACAGACAGAGACAGAGACAGACAGACAGACAGACAGACAGACAGACAGACAGACAGGCAGACAGACCAGACAGACAGAACAGACCGAACAGATGGACAGACAGACAGACGGACAGACAGAACAGACCGAACAGATGGACAGACAGACAGACAGACAGACAGACAGACAGACAGACAGACAGACAGACAGAACAGACCGAACAGATGGACAGACAGACAGACAGAACACACAGACAGACAGACAAACACCGCGCTGCTTACAAAGACAGCCAAACCCTTCAGTCGTGTTTGCGAAAAATATTCAGCTTTCCTCGTCATATTCCACAACATCAGATCGCCTCTTCTCTTCTAGCTGAGTTAACACTGGGGGAGGGACAGCGGGGGGCCACGCAGTTCAGAACCGTTATGAAAATGTAATCATGTGGGGCAGGAAGTGGTTGTTAATCCCACAGGAAGTGGTCATTAGTCCCACAGGAAGTGCGCTTGTCTGGGGACCAGTGTGCTCGGCGAGGGGTCTCAAAAGAATTTGTAATTAGAATTGTTAATAACAGACTTTGGCCTCTGTCGAAAACCTTGGATGTAAAGAGACCCAAAATGACATTCTGTTTCTGTCTAGACAGGAAAAGCCAAAAGGGGTTCAGGGCTTCTAGAGATTTACCATCATCTTTTGGGGGGATATTAAAATCAAGCAAATAGAAACTCAAACCAAAAAAGGGATGTTATGAAATCTAAATGTGGAGGATGAGATCTTGGCTGGTGTGGTACGATGCAGTTCAACAGACGTTGGCACGCACTCTGCTTCTCTTAAAACATTCATCACAATCGAAGAAAACAAACTTGAATCCTAATGGTGTGTAAGAGTATTGAATAACAAAACAAGGATCACAGTGAACGTCGTGTATCGTGTGGGTCCAGTTACATACTGAGAAAGGATTTCTCATCCTTGTTGCAGCAGATGGATAATTCACTTCTTTCTTTCATGTACGAAGAGATTGTGTCCTTCGGGCTAAACTCAAGCAAATAATGATGAAAACAAGTTGTTAAACTTCCAGCAGTAAATCTGCAGCTTATGTGATTGTGCTGAGTGATAATGCTTGCAACATTTATCAGGTTTATGCCTAAAATTAAACTGCAGGCGACTGCAACCTTTTTATCGAAGGTCATATAGTAGAGAAAGCTACTGCATGAATCCTGATAACTTTGTTTTACAGGGGGGAATTGTATGGAATAAAAATGTAGGCCATAGTAAGCTGTGTTGGTCAGGAGACAGAGATATGTTGCCTGTAAAAGAGTCCACTACCAACCTGTGACAGTTTTAGGTCTTCTGTCGTGCTTAGCCACAGAATTCCCATCGCAGACCATGTCAATATTGCCGCCAAGGGTGTCTGAAATGTACGGTATCGTTTGCTAGATTTGCCATCCCTGTGCTATAAATATGAACAGTGTGAGACAAATGCCTCTTTGGGGGAAAGAGTCCAGTCTATGTATCAGCCAAGAAGGTCCAGCCGGGAGAGAGGGAGGGAGGAGAGCGAGGGGAGGTGAGGGGGGGAAGGCGAGAGGGAGGGAGAGTATAGGGAGGGAGTGCGACTCAGGGGTGATAGGGGGATGAGATGAAAGCAGGGAGTGGGACAAGAGGGAGGGGAGAGAGCAGTGTGAGAGAGGAGAAGGAGGGGTGGAAGAGAGGAGAGACGAGTATAGAGGGCGGAAGATCGATGTGCGAGGGCAGACGAGCAGAGCACTTTATGATCGGAGCGAGCGCGAGAGTGCTGCCCGCTGCGACCGAACGCGCCAAAGCGAGCAGTACGCCGTCGCGATAGAGAGAGAGAGCAGAGAGTAGAGAGAGACGAGAGAGAGAAGACATCGAGAGCGAGAGATGACAGGGAGAGAGGGCGAGATGAGAAGAGAGGACAGAGAGACGGGAAGAGAGACGAGAGAGAGCAGAGAGAGAGAGCAGAGAGACAGAGGAGAGCGAGACAGAGGACGAGAGAGAGAGCGAGAGAGAGAGAGAGACGAGACGAGAGAGAGGGAGACAGAGGACGAGAGAAAGAGAGGCGAGAGAGAGAGACAGAGACAAGAGGAGAGACAGGAGAGAAGAGAGACGAGAGACAGAGACGAGAGGAGAGAGAGAGAGAGAGAGAGAGAGAGAGGAGAGAGAGAGAGAGAGAGAGAGAGAGAGAGTAGAGAGAGAGAGAGAGAGAGAGGAGAGAACGACCATTTCAGAAAATAAATGTTAGTCCCAGGAGGAAACAGGGTCGTCCCGTGAGGTCAGACAGCAACACAACTTTCCCCACGGCTGAAAGCACTACTAAAAATAGGTAACCTAGGAAACATCCCGGACATTATGGGATTACAGTAAAATATTGCATCACGGTGCAGATTGTCAACATTACAAAAGAAGATAAATGTCTTATTTAGAGAAGCATTTCAGAAGGGCTGGGAGCTGAATGTGTGAGAGTGGACGTGGTTTAAATCTGAAGCAGGAAATGATGCGATCCAATCTCGTTATGGAAGCAGGAAGTGATGCGATAACGTGATCTCATCTCGTTATGGAAGCAGGAAATGATGCGATGACGTGATCCCATCTGGTTATGGAAGCAGGAAATGATGCGATGACATGATCCCATCTCGTATGGAAGCAGGAAAGTGATGCGATGACGTGATCCCATCTGGTTATGGAAGCAGGAAGTGATGCGATGACATGATCTCATCTCGTTATGGAAGCAGGAAGTGATCCGATGACATGATCCCATCTGGTTATGTTAATGTACAAACTCAGCTGCTGGGTCGGTTTTTGACAGTTGTTAATTAGACTGAAAGTCGTTGGCGGTCATAGTCTTTAAACCAAGTGAGTGTGTTGAGGATTTGTCAAGCTAAATGAAAACAGGACCCCCGTCTCAAAGAGCTCCACTCACTTCTACAACATCCTGACGAAGCAGAAAGCTACAACTCACGTCCTACATATCTCTCATAATTGTTAAATCACAGCGTTTTATAATCAAGAACGATCATGCCTCGTTAAAAAGCAGCCTACTTTGATTGCACTCACAAATACCCTGATTGTGGGATTCCTGTTCATTACAGAGCATTTACACCAAGGATGTGCCTGACATTACAAACATGCAACAACTCACCTCTAGGAGAGACATGCTAATGATAATACACCTGGGGGGGGTGGCAGGCCTGCGTTTCCGTGGGAAACCGAGCCGTGGATGGACAGTCATCACACCGCTCTCTCTCAGGAGTCGCTCTCGTGATCGCTCTCTCGCGATACTCGCTCGTGCCCTCTCTCGTAAACGCACGCGAGACTAGCGAACGCTCTCGCTGAGCCCGATCTATCTCTCTCTGGCACTCTCTCGCTCTCTCGCTCTCTCTCTCTCTCTAACTCTCCTCTCTCTCTCTCTCTACTACAGTATATCTAATACAGTATAATATAAACTATAGTTCAGCCGACTATCACCTCTGGCTCTGGAAGATGACCATGTCACGGGGGAAAACACTATGTACTGAATCACCTCAGATGTGGGGAAACGTCTGTGTTCTAACTGGTTCTAACTGTGTTCTAACGTGTTCTAACTGCTGTGTTCTAACTGTGTTCTAACTGTGTTCTAACTGTGTTCTAACTGCTGTGTTTCTAACTGTGTTCTAACTGTGTTCTAACTGTGTTCTAACGTGTTCTAACTGTGTTCTAACTGTGTTCTAACTGCTGTATTCTAACTGTGTTCTAACTGTGTTCTAACTGTGTTCTAACTGGTTCTAACTGTGTTCTAACTGCTGTGTTCCCCACCATCGTTTGAAGATGAGGACTTTCTTTCCACGGTTCAAAAGGATCGCGGGGGCCGTGAACGAAACCATATTGTGGCCGCGATACGTTACTCTACCAGAGGTGCTTCTTGGCGTTAGGATGATGTAACCACAGGCAGGAAACAGGAACACAGGAGAGACACAGAGAGGTAATGAACTGTCCAGCGGTACAGGAAGTGAGGTACAGAAACCTTCAAAGCCTTTGATATCAAACACCTGATCCGTGTCTTCCAGACGGCACGCTGCCTTCCTCCCCTAACAAGACGGCTTCTCTTTCACATCACACATCCAGTCACACACACACACACATCCAGTCACCACACAAAACACACAGCCAGTCACACAAACACACACACAAACAAAAAGCACACACAAAAAAAACACAAAAAAACACACAAAGACAGCACACACAAAACAAACAAAAAACAAAAAAACAAAAAAAAACAGAAAGTCAAAACACACACACAAACACAACAACATCCAGTACAAAAAAACACACACAAACAGAAAGGAAAAAACACAAACACATCCAGTCCAAACACAAAAACAAAAGACAGGACAAAACACAAAAAAACAAACACAAAACAACACAAAACATACAGTAACACAACACAGTCACACACACACAACACAGTCCCAAACACAAAACAAACACAAAACACACACATCACACAATCAGTCCCACACACAAACACAAACACACACAACAACACACAGAAACAACCACATCAGTCCCACACACAAACACACACAAACACAAACAAACACAAACACACACAAACACACACAATCACACACAAACACACATCCAGTCCCACTCCAGAGAACACAAACCTTTTAGCCATGAAACAAATTCTAATTTCCCGTCCGAAGAGCAGGCAGAGGAGCGCTGAGGGGGAGAGACACGGAGCGGAGCACACCTTGACCGAGGAGGAGGGAGGGGAGATAATGTCACAGGTGGCACGAGCAGCGGGGGACACGCTCCCTCTCCCCCCTCCCCCCCGCCCTCCCTCCCCGCCCCAGAGGAGAAGCGGCGACAGAAGGAGGAGACAGGAGAGAGGGCAATATGGCGAGTTTATTTTCACCTGGCCTCACAGTTTGACCTCCGGCCATGTGTCGACCCCTCCAGAAGAGCTCGAAAATAATTAAGGTGCAGAGCTTCTCTGGGCCCTGCAGGACGGCGTGAAGACTGTGTTCAGGAGGACATTATGCATGTTGCTTGCATAGTAATGCAGTAAACTCCGAACAGGCAGAGGCTCCCGAGTGGAAATCTGTTAAAGGCCGTGTCAGGATGCCTCTAGTCTACTCACAAATACATGCAGTGTGTGGGTGTGTGTGTGTGTGTGCGCACGCTTGTGTGTGTGTGTGTTGTACTGTAAAGTGTTTGCAGAATGCTGGCTGGCTTGTGATGCTGGCCTGTTTGGAAGTGTGTTGTTCTCCTTCTCTGATGTGGAGCTGAACCGTGGTGGACGCCTTCGGCCAGGAGGGCCTCAGTCTGGGGAGGTCGAGCCCAGAGAAGAGAGGGAGGGAGGAGGAGAAGAGAGGGAGGAAGGAGGAGGATGAGAGGGAGGGAGGAAGAGAAGAGAGGAGGGGAGGGAGGAGGAGAAGAGAGGGAGGGAGGAGGAGAAGAGAGGGAGAGGGAGGGAGGAGGAGAAGAGAGGGAGGGAGGAGGAGAAGAGAGAGGAGGCAGGAGGAAGAAGAGAGGGAGGGAGGAGGAGAAGAGAGGGAGGCAGGAGAAGAGAGGAGGAGGAACCAAGGGGGGGGGCGGGGGGCAGGGGGGGTGCTGAAGGAAATGTGGAGCTGAACCGTGGTGGACGCCTTCGGCCAGGAGGGCCTCAGTCTGGGGAGGTCGAGCCCAGAGAAGAGAGGGAGGGTGGAGGTAGAGAGAAGGAGGGAGGGTGGGAGGTAGAGAGAAGGAGGGAGGGTGGAGGGAGAGAGAAGGAGGGAGGGTGGATGTAGAGAGAAGGAGGGAGGGTGGGAGGGTAGAGAGAAGGAGGGAGGGTGGAGGTAGAGAGAAGGAGGGGAGGGTGAAGGTGAGAGAGAAGGAGGGAGGGTGGGGTGGAGGTAGAGAGAAGGAGGGAGGGTGGAGGTAGAGAGAAGAGGGAGGGTGGAGGGTAGAGAGAAGGAGGGAGGGTGGGTGGAGGTAGAGAGGAGGGAGGGTGAAGGTGAGAGAGAGGAGAGGAGGGAGGGGGGGGTGGAGGTAGAGAGAAGGAGGGAGGGTGGAGGTGAGAGAGAGAAGGAGGGAGGGAGTAGAGAGTAGAGAGAAGGAGGGAGGGTGGAGAGAGAAGGAGGGAGGGTGGAGAGAAGGAGGGAGGGTGGAGAGAGAGAAGGAGGGAGGGGTGGAGAGGTAGAGAGAAGGAGGGAGGGTGGAGAGAAGGAGGGAGGGTGGAGAGAAGGAGGGAGGGTGGAGAGAAGGAGGGAGGGTGGAGGTAGAGAGGAGGGAGGGTGGAGGTAGAGAGAAGGAGGGAGGGTGGAGGTAGAGAGAGAGGAGGGAGGGTGGGTGGGTGGAGGTAGAGAGAAGGAGGGAGGGTGGAGGTAGAGAGAAGGAGGGAGGGGTGGATGTAGAAAGAAGGGAGGGACACAGACAGTAACTTCCCGCTGACCCTCTTCCAACACACACACCCTCCGCTCCCACTCCCCCCTCCCTCCCTCCTCCCCCCCTTCCCCCCTGAGTGACCAGGTGGCGTGGGCGACCAGGGGAGGGGCTCAGACTGCCCTCCCGTCCCTCGCCATCCTGTCCTCCGCGCCCTCGCTGCTCCCGGGCAGCAGGACGCCGGGCCGCAGGACGCAGAGCGGCCGGACTCACCGAGGAGGAACGACGGGAAAAAACGCCACGAGAAAAACCTGCTAATAGCCACTGTCACGGAGTGCCACTGGTATTTTTAAAGCAATTATTTTCCTAAGAATTACCATCTGTGGGGCAATATAAATGTTGACTTCCAAGTCGGGATAATGAATGTTCCGAGGCGATGTGAGTTTAGACGGCGTGTATGTAACTGTTTGCCAAGCTGTCAGAAACAACTCATTTCACCCAATGAGTGGGGTGTCACAGCCAACTTCAGCAACTATACATTTCCACACAATGTATATTGAATACTTATAGTATTACACACCCAGCAGTACAGATGATATTCCATTCTCCCAATTTGCACAGCAATTTATATGGTTGATACACTTGGCAAGTGATGCTGTAGCCAATTAGCTGTAAAAAGGGACAATGTTCTTACCAACAATGTCGGTAATGTCGCCCGCAAATTGACTCGACCGCGGAAGGCAGTCGTGAGGATTTGGGTGTTTGATTGAGCAATTACCTGCAAGTCTGTAATGAATACAGACAGACAGACTCTCTTCTACTTGTTACTCTCTTTTTCAGCCAAGGTTATAAAACATTACAAGACGCAAGAAGCAACTCGAGAGAAGCAACTCGAGAGAGAAGCATCTCTGCGTGTCCGTTCGCCTCGGTAGGCAGCAGGAAGGTCTACGCAACCTTTTGCATTCCTGTCGAAATAGTATAGAGGGGAACTTTATTGATCCCAGGGGAAGACATCGCACAACAGCTAAAGGTCGTAAGGTCATTTAAAGCCTTGTTAATGCATTCCATCTCGAGCCTACAAACTTTCAACCACTGACAGTACACACACACGATACATCAAGGGGTCTCCTTTCTCCGACACATCACCATTCCATGACTACAGAGCCTGAGCCAGTATGTTGAACAGTCAGGAGTACATTTAGTACTTTCTGGAATGCTGTATAAAAAGAAATGTTAAGCGAAATATCTGGAGAAATCAGTTGACTGCATAACAACGCCTCCCAAAAGAAGTGACCTTGGAGGGCATGGGGAGGGCAGCAGTGTGTGTGTGTGTGTGTGTGTGGACAGGGCATGTACCATGCTCTGCATGCCGGTAGCTCACCAAGTAAGTGTGAATTGGCGAAGGCCTTACCGCAGCGACCCCGAGTTCAAATCCTACCTTTGTCACTTTGTGAATGTCTTCCCTTCACTCTCTCCCTCACACTCTCACACTCTCTCTCTCTCTCTTCTCTCTCTGCCTTCCTGTCACTACAGAACTGTCCGATAAACCTTGAAAATGCCCAAAAAGCCTTCTTAAAAAAATAAATAAAGAGGTGGAATTGATTGTAGCACGAGAGCGCTTGGGGACCTCTCGTGAGGCTGAATGCGCAGTGTCAGGGCCGCTCGGAGAGAGAGCAAGGCCTCCGCATGAATCTGCCTCGTCTTTCCCCGAGAGCCACGATCACAGAGGAGAGGGACCTCGACGTTGCCGGAAACAAGCAGGAGGATGCAGGGTCAGCCGCTCAGAAGCCCCACAAAGAACCACATTCTCTCTCTACGATCACTGAGTAATGTACTTTTTGTCGTTGGCAGCCTTCGAGAAGACGTCGGATACCACAATAGAACGAACAACCTCCCACACTCTGGCATTGACCAACTGACAATGTGGGCGGCCATTGTCGTCGGGCAAGGAAAGTGAAGAAAGTTAAATTGTTCAATTGAGCAGGCTGCTAATAATGTGACATCTCTCTCTCTCATCTGTCCCTATCTCTATGTCCCTCTCTCTATCTGTTTCTCTGTCCCATCTCATCTCTCTATCATCTTACTCTCTATGTCCCATCTCTCTCTATCTCTCTCTTCCTCTATCTCTATATCTACTCTTTATGTCCCTCTCTCTCTCTCTCTGTCCCTCTCTCTCTCTCTCTCTCTCTCTCTCTCTCTCTCTCTTCTCTTCTCTCTTCCTCTCTTCCTCTCTGTCTCTCTGTCCTCTGTCTCTCTGTCTCTCTGTCTCTCTCTCTATGTCCCTCTCTCTTCCTCTATGTCTCTCTGTCTCTCTGTCTCTCTGTCTCTCTGTCTCTCTGTCCTCTCTGTCTCTCTGTCTCTCTGTCTCTCTGTCTCTCTGTCTCTCTGTCTCTCTGTCTCTCTGTCTCTCTTCCTCTCTCTCTCTCTCTCTTCCTCTCTATGTCTCTCTCTCTCTCTTCCTTCAAAAAACAACAGTAGAGTTGGAGTCCCTGCTGGCGTATTTTAACCTTCAGAAATCTCTGCTAATTTTTCTCTCCCTTTCCCACTCAACTCTCAAAATCCCGACATGACTTTCATCTCAACCTGTATGACTATATGAACGGCAGGGACTGTAAAAGAGGTTAAGAGAGAGGATTGTTCCGGCTACGCCCGCTGATCTGAGTTCATAAGCAAAAGAAAACACAAAAAAACATAATACATTGCCGTTGCAGCCCAGTTGCATCAGTCGAGGTCCTGGACCACTGAACATTGCTCACAAATGCATCACCCCCACAGCCAGACAGAGCCAGACAGCGCTTCAAACACCCAAACTAAACAATGTTCTGTGAGGTGATTGATCTCACGGCACACATTTCTTTTTAAAAAAACTGGCAAACTTTGTAATACAGGAGATACCGAATTAGTGGCCTCTCTCCATCTGCCACTCTCCTCCGGGCCTCCCTCGCTAGCACTGACTTATAACCGAGAAATAACATTTCATGGATTAATCTGTTCTCCTGGAGGTGAATGATATCTTAAAGGTGCTTTGTGTAGCAGCCTCAGCTAGAAGGAGAGAGAGGAGGAGACCTTGCACGCCGACTGACGATGAGAGGACAGAGTAGCGGAGGAAAAGGAGTCGACGGAGGTATGGAGGCCAGCAGATGAGCCCAGCACGCAGAGGCGATCAGAGGTTGTATCGAGGGAGAGATTTACCGTAGAGCAGCAGAGCATGAAGAGCAGAGAAGGGTAGACTGACGTAGAGGACGACAGAGAGAGAAGGATCGACGATGAGACCCGCGATGACGAGGCCTGAGGAGGAGGCACGAGAGGATGGAGGAGAGAGAGAGTCGCGACAAGGACCGAGAGGAGGCAAGGGAGACGCCAGGAGAGCAGCGATGAGAGAGTCTGACTGAAGACCTGCAATGGGACAGACCTTTGACGCACGAGCACAGAGACAGGAGACCCGCATGGCAGAGAGAGACCTATGCGACGAGAGGGGACGACGAGCTAAGCAGCAGAGAGATCGGGGATCGTGATCTTCTGTTGACAGGATCGAGAACGGAGCGAGGACTGGAGTTCCGATCGAGAGACCGAGAGGGACGAGAGAGAGACGTGGAAGGACGCAGGGACCCGTGCCGAGAGAAGCGTAGGAACGCGTAGTGTGACGAGATCGCATGAGCGAGAGGGAGATGACGAGAGATGCTGGAAGGAGAGATGGAGCGAGGAGAGAGAGAGCAGAGAGTCACGTGGAAGAGAGAGATCTGTCGAGAGAGAGATGAGGGGAAGGAGAGAGGAGGAGTGGATTGCAGACGATGAGAGATGGAGGGAGAGGAGAGAGGCAGCCAGGCGGGAGAGGAGAGAGGCGGAAGACAGAGAGGGAGAGGACGAGACGGCACGGGCAGACCCGCGAGAGGCCGAGATGAGAGCGGGTCGACGTAGAGTAGAGGGGAAGGATGAGGGTCGAGAGGAGAGGAGATGAAGGAGAGAGAGAGAGGAGAGAAGCGAGAAGAGGGGAAGGAGAAGAGAGGAGAGAGAGGAGAGAGAGGGCAGGAGAGAGAGAGGGAGGAGAGAGGAGGAGGAGAGAGAGAGAGAGGGAGGGGATGAGAGAGAGAGTGGAAGGAGAGAGAAGGAGGGGAGAGAGAGAGAGAGGGAGAAGAGAGAGAGAGGGGAAGGAGAGACGAAGAGGAGAGAGAGAGAGAGAGAGAGAGAGAGAGAGGGAAGAGAGGGGAGAGAGAGGAGAGAGAGGAGAGAGGAGAGAGAGAGAGAGAGAGGGAGAGAGAGAGAGAGGTGGAGGAGAGAGAGAGAGGTGAAGGAGAGAGAGAGAGGAGAGGGAGGAGAGAGAGGTGAAGGAGAGAGGAGGAGGAGAGAGAGAGGAGAGAGGTGGAGGAGAGAGAGGAGGAGAGAGAGAGAGAAGGAGGGTGCTCTCATGGAGCCACACTGAGCATCACACCCATTCGGATGATAATGAGACTAATTGTTCATCGTCCCTCTCAAGGTCAGGGTTTCTGCGGCTTTATGAAAACTGAAGCACCTCGAAGCGACACTCACACACACGGCTATCGAAAGAGACACAAGGCTCGGCTTTTCAGACACAGTCCTGAAGACGACTGATACCGATGTTTAACTTGTCCTGGAGATTGAATCAATTCAACAACAAAAAAAGGAAAAGAAAATGGCTTTCAGATTGTTTTTGAAGGCCGTTCAGATGCTTCTTAGAAAAGGTATTAAGTACAGCTAGCGTTCGAACTACAAGCGACTCTTAAGCCTATTAGGGTCATGGTTAATAAACCTTTCATTCATTACTGTGTCTTATACTGTGATAGCAGCAGGAAGGAAAGATATATTTAACCGCCACCTTATACCCAAACAAACCCATCACGCTTTGTCCGTGATCAAATGTGTGAACTCGTGACATTGAATCAAAACGTTCCTCGAGCCGTACATTATCGTGACTAAGACACGATGCTGTTCCCCGCTATCACCCTCGACTATCCTCCTTCACCGTTGAAAGGCTGTTCTCTCACCCTCGACTATCCTCCTTCACCGTGAAAGGCTGTTCTCTCACCCTCGACTATCCTCCTTCACCGTGAAAGGCTGTTCTCTCACCCTCGACTATCCTCCTTCACCGTGAAAGGCTGTTCTATCACCCTCGACTATCCTCCTTCACCGTGAAAGGCTGTTCTATCACCCTCGACTATCCTCCTTCACCGTGAAAGGCTGTTCTATCACCCTCGACTATCCTCCTTCACCGTGAAAGGCTGTTCTCTCACCCTCGACTATACCTCCTTCACCGTGAAAGGCTGTTCTATCACCCTCGACTATCCTCCTTCACCGCGAAAGGCTGTTCTATCACCCTCGACTATCCTCCTTCACCGTGAAAGGCTGTTCTCTCCTTCACATCACTCACTCCATCCTCTACCCAATCTCAACCTCCCCAAACGCTCTTCCAGCCAGAACGACGCCTGACAGATTTTAGACTCCCCGATAATATTTCATAGCTAAAGAGTTAAGGAACGTTAAAGCGGTCTCGGCGAGTTCAAGGCCCCCCCCGACGCTTCCTTTTCCGGAGCGATTTGCGAGGGCGGATTCATCTCCTCCGGTGGTGCAGGTGAGATGAGAAAAAGGTATTTTTAAACATCGGCTACCTTACCTCCGATGAATGACCCCTTCTCTTGTATCTACAGGATGTGAGCGGAGAGAGGTGCACATTCGGGGTGGAAATGATTAACCCAAACATCACTCACCTAAAGAGAGAAGAAGAGAGAGAGAGAAAGAAGAAGATCAGTTTCAAGTACATTTAAATTCTCTCGACGATACATTCCCCCTCACGATAATCCACATGGTCTACCTTTGAACCTTCTTAGGTTCCCTGTCGAACCCCTCAAAAAACAAATATTGCACAGTCTTAATGAGTCAGCATATGGTGGCCGTTTGCTAACAGGGACTCGGAGACACAGGGACAGCTTGCGTACACTTTGTGGGTAATTTCAGCCACTTTCACTTAAGAGGCGAACCTAGTTTGAAGAGCTCCTGTTAAATGGAAACGAAAAAGCTGGTGTTTCCCGTCTCCGAGTGGTCAGGCCTCGTTAGCAACCTGGAGAGACATCTGGGGCGGAACGCTAAACAACCATCGGCCACCGTCACATCCCGGGTGAACTGGGAGGACTGTTGGCACTGTCGCAGGCTGAGCAAACAAACGTGTGTGTGTGTGTGTGTGTGTGTGTGTGTGTGTGGTGTGTGTGTGTGTGTGAGGGGTGTGGGTGTGTGTGTGTGTGTGTGTGTGTGGTGTGTGTGTGTGAGGGTGACTGTGTGTGTGTGTGTGTGTCTGTCGTCTGTGTGTGACTGTGTGTGACTGTGTGTGTGTGTGACTGTGTGTGACTGTGTGTTTGTGTGACTGTGTGTGTGTGTGTGTGTGTGATGTGGACTGTGTGTGACTGTGTGTGATTGTGTGTGACTGTGTGTGTATATGTGTGTGTGTGCCGCTGTGAAGTTGAATCTAGATGTGAAAATAGAGCAAACTGTCTCCTTGTGGAGCACGTCGTCTGCCGTGTTCCCTCAGCTCTCAGACGAACACCTCCTCACACGCTACCTGCCTCTCCGCTACCTGCCTCGCTGCTACCTGCCTCGCCGCTACCTGCCTCGCCGCTACCTGCCTCGCTGCTACCTGCCTCGCCGCTACCTGCCTCGCCGCTACCTGCCCGGATATAGATCCCACTGAATAAGTCAACTGAAAGTCATTGGTCAGTGCACGCTGCTACTCGATAGTATTACAGGAGAAATGCCAATGACTGATCTGGGCCCAAAGCTAAGTGAAGATGTGAAAAATCGACCTCCTGTTGTCGCTTCTCTTCAACACAGCCAGGAGAGAGAAAAGAAGCACGTGCTATTATGTAAGTAGCAACAAACTCATCGCAAGCCATGACATCACAATCGCTTATTACATCACAATCGCTTTCGGTTTGTCAACATTCCTTAAGCATATTTCCTGCATGTCTGTACCCAACCACACAATTACTGTACACTCACACAGTAGCGTGAGGTTAAGCAGTGCTGCCGAAACCTAATTCTCTGGGTTTGTTGATAGTTTTACGGTTGCGGGCCACTGAGATCTCCAGGGTGATGATAATAACCTTTCCCTGAGCCTTAAATAGAGTTTCACCAAAATGTTCTCTACAGATTGAGACTGCGTACCCTAAACCTAGACAGTCCACAAACACAAGGGAGGGCTTGGCTTTCCGTACAAACACAAACGCTGTGGTGTTGTGTTAAAAGCCTGGGTATTTCAGCGCACGATTAGGATACTGTATCTGCTTTAACCCTGAACAAGACAGATCACACAGCTCCCTGTTCAACACAGGGAAATCACTATTCAAGGAGAGCTTTTTGGAATATTTTTCCAGAGGTAAAAACGCTGATTCAGTATCCAGCCCTCGATTCTCTGTGGTAAAGAAAATCTTAGATCCGATTGTATGGAAATCTTTAAAGAGAATAACCTAATTAAATGACTAATTTATTCCCATGTCTTTTAAGCTGTTTATAAAATATTAAAATGAATTGCTAACACACTGTATTTTGAATAAATAATTCCTAATAACCAAGACAATGATATCGCACGGCAAGTGACCCACTGAAGAAGGAAACATTCACAGCATCTGAATCAGCTCATCAACCACAGTGAGCGAGCTGAGACTTGTGGTGAACCTCAGCGACACGCGAGGAGTCAGGAAAGTGAGTTATGCGTCGTTACCATGCAGCACACTGTATCGGTCTGTTTGTCTAACTGCGGTCTGTGTTTTGTCTTTCTTTCTTGGCTCTGCGAAGAGAGACGAGAGAGAGAGAAAGGACAGAGAGAGAGAGAGGAGAGAGACAGAGGACCAGAGAGAGAGAAGAGAGAGAGAAAGAGAGAGAGAGAGAGAGAGAGACAGAGAAGAGAGAGAGAGAGACAGAGAAGGAGAGGACAGAGACAGGAGCAGAGAGAGAGAGAAAGAGACAGAGACAGAGAGAAGAGAGAGAGACAGAGAGACAGAGACAGACAAGAGACAGAGACAGAGAGAGAGACATGAAAGAGAGAGAGAGAGAGAGATGAGAGAGACGAGTCATTAGAGAGAGAGGAGAGGAGATGAGAGAGAGAGAGAGAGAGAGAGAGAGAGGAGAGAGAGACATAGAGAGAACGAGAGAGACCGAGAGAGAGAGAGAGACATAGAGAGATGAGAAGGGCTAGTGTGAGAGGCACCAGACATGCGTGAGCATTGCCCCCAGGACGCCGTCCCAAATACTCGTCAGCGAAACGCTTTCCTCTCTCGCCTGCGCACGGCGCTTTCCTCTCTCCAGCTGGGCCGAGGCCAGGACGAGCTGACGAGGAAGCTACGACACGTCCTATCAGACGTCAGGACGCTGCAGGTAACCGTTAGTCAAGTCCTGACAAGCCAAAGAAATTCACCCCAAAAAATGCAGCCTTCCCACTCTCTCACATGAGCAGTTCTGTCTGAACGAGAGGGGGTCGATATCGCCTGAGCTGGCTCTGAACTTGCGAAAATGCTAATACACAAGCCAGGCTTCTGGCTGTCCTTGCTAGGAAGCCATGTTAGAGAGAGAGAGAGAGAGGAGAGGGAGGAGAGGCTCTCAAATTCTTAATGCTTGGGGGGGAGGGGGGGGGATACAGGCAGGGAGCGAGGGCGTCCATTTCTGTTTGCCAGCTTGCGTCTTGTGACAACCTGCTGTTTCCAGCCCCCCCGTGATGCGTCCCGTCTCTGACAGCCCCCCCCTCGTCAGACATCACCATGGTGATGTGAAGTGTTTCATTTCAAGTCCGGCTGACATCTTCTAACTGTCCTGATCCAATCTGGACACGTCAGACTACACGACGCGGCGAGCTCGGCTTCAAGGAGCCGCCGTGGGAGAAGAGACCGTGCGGACGCAAATCAGGCATCATAAATGAGAGATGGCTGAGGGATGGCACGAATTATCACTGCAGGTGAGGAGAGGGGCGAGGGGAGGGGCGAGGGGATATCTAAACAAGACTTCTCCAGAGAGAGAGGGGTGAGGGAGAGGGGCGAGGAGGGGGTGAGGAGGGGGAGAGGAGAGGGGCGAGGAGAGGAGGAGGGGATATCTAAACAGGACTTCTCCAGAGAGAGGGGCGAGCTACACCGTGGCTAGCCTGAAGCTCATGCTTCCATCGTCGCCCACCCGATGCTGGTGAGCTCTGGGGTGTGGGCCAGCCCAACGTTGGCCCGACAAGACGTGTTGAACAGATGGGGGGAAGGCCCTCACTAAGGTACGTATGTGCTCCCCTCCCTCGCCCCCCCTCGCTCCCTCACCCCTTCCTGTTTGGAGCGGGTGTGCTGACCCAGTGATGGAGCCGAGCTGGGGGTGTCTCTGACGGACCCTGAACTCATCGACCCGCCCTGGCTACGGACGCGGACAGATTGCCGTCCACCATATCCGAGAGGCAGCCTCTGTGGTAAAGAGAGGGCAGCTCTGTAGGAGAGGCAGCCTGTGGGGTAAAAGGCAGTTCTGGAGGAGAGGCAGCCTCTGTGGTAAAGAGAGGCAGCTCTGGAGGAGAGGCAGCCTCTGTGTGGTAAAGAGGCAGCTCTGAAGGAGAGGCAGCCTCTGTGATAAAGAGGCAGCTCTGAAGGAGAGGCAGCCTCTGGCTATGCAAATACCCATTTTCTTTGATTTAACGCCATCATGACATCATAAAACGATAACATGACATCAGACTGGAGTCAGGAGCCAGCCGAGGTGAGGCGAGGCAGCAGAAGCGAGGCAGCGGCAGGCAGGCAGGGTCACGGAGGGTTCCAGAAGCACTCTGGGAGCCTGGCGGCCCTCGTACACCGGAGCTCATAAACCCTTCAGCTCGGGATAAAACGCTGTGATAATAGCAGGTGCACATTAACACCGAGAGAGGGCCCAGTGCCCAGCTGTGTCTGTGGAACCCCGGCCCGGCAGTCGAGGTGAGGCGGGGACGCGGGTCGGGCCACAGACAGCTGGAGCTGAGATGGATATCAGAGAAGAAGATCTCGGAACTTTCAAATTCAAAACTCAACCGACGACGCTGCTTGACGATATAAGGGCACTGGAAGAGAGGGTTCTGTCCTGCTGTAATAACTGTTGAGGCTGGGGTTACCGTGGAGATTATTTAGGCATGAGCAGTTACACCACCATTACATTTCATGGGCTCAATTATCTCCCAGGGTCATTCCTTGTACTTACACAGCTTGAACCCGGGCGGATATACATGAGGAGTCGTTCCCCTGGCAACCAAATGTCGTAAGCGAGGAGGAAGTCGTGTCAAGTCGTGTTCTGTACGCTAGCAGGCGGCTGTCATCGTGCGAAGCAGTCGACTTCACCTTTGGAACGCGAGGACATCAACAGCGGAAGCAATTAAGTCAAATGTGCGAGTAAATCGCACTAACGACCGTATCTTAAAGGTAATTCACGGCTTGAGACTCCAGGTTTTTTTTCCCCCGGAAAACAACTTAATTTGATTTGGGCTTCCGTTGAACAATTTTGTAATTCGAAATGAATAATAAAATAAGTCTCGAGTTATTCCTGCACCCCTGGGAGAATCAGGTCTCTGCTCGAGAGTCAGTTTGGTTTGGAGTTACGCTAAATACACGATCCAAATCCAGAGACGAGTGAGTTAAACACACGTTCTAGACACAGAGAATGTCTCGAGGCCCGGTGAGACAGCTAAAGACAGCTGAGAGAATTCCCTGTGAAATCAAAGTCTTTGTTCCTCTAGCAGACGCGTGCTTCGACCGAAGACGTTCATTATTAAAGCACTTCAGACCTCACGGTGGCAGGTGCCGTGTGGCGGGGGTGCGATTAACGCAACGCCCCCAGGCTCCAGAAACAGAGGTGTGGATCTTCCCTCTTGAAGAGGGCCCAAAGTCACCTCGCTTTTAAACCCCCCCCGCGCACCTCGACGCCAGGGTCACCAAGCGCTCGCATGCACACAGGAAGTGCCAGGAAAGATAAAGTGTGTTGACAAAGAGGCAGAAGTTCCGGCTGGCTTGGCCCGTCGCCGTGTCTACGGGGAGTAAATGAAAACAAGGTCAACGCGTTCAGCTCTCATTATACCCCCCCCCTCCAGCAGGAGCACCCGTATCGAGAGGCACGGAGCAGGAAATCAAAACGGCGCATAGCGTGGCGGCGCGTCGCCAGCCTGGGTGTCGCAAGGCTCGTTCCTCACGACTCGACGCGAGATGGAACCGATCCAAAGACGCTGCTCAGAGTCCCCCTGAGGGCTGTCGCTCGTAACCAGGGGTGCGGAGGAGGGGGTGGAGGGGGGAGGAGGGGGAGGTTAACGTAGCACGTCGTTTATCCATCCCCTACACATGCACAGAGCGTGTGCTGCATCCCCTACACATGCAGAGAACGTTCTGGTGACGTGGTTAGAGTCCTTGACAGAGTGAGCCCTTAATTTCGTGATCGGAAGAGAACGCAACCAAAGGAAACATCGCCTCCCTCCCCCTCCCTCCCTCCCCCGCCCCCTCCCCGCCCCCTCCTCCCGTTCACTCAACCTTGAGAAGATCATTTCCAGATTACAAGAGATGTGGGCAGAGCGGACCCACAGCACAAAGGGAGAGGACTCTCTACCACAGCCACCGCCACGTCGTTCCCCTGATGGGGGTGTTGTGCTATTAAGCCCATCCCTTGTCTCTGGCTGTAATACCCTCTCTCTAATAAGACTTAAGCTGCTGTCCCCACGGTGGAGAGGGGCGAGGAGCGAGGAGAGAGGCCCAGGACCAGGCTCTCTGTGTGGGTCCAGTCTGCCCAGGACCAGGCTCTCTGTGTGGGTCCAGTCTGCCCAGGACCAGGCTCTCTGTGTGGGTCCAGTCTGCCCAGGACCAGGCTCTCTGTGTGGGTCCAGTCTGCCCAGGACCAGGCTCTCTGTGTGGGTCCAGTCTGCCCAGGACCAGGCTCTCTGTGTGGGTCCAGTCTGCCCAGGACCAGGCTCTCTGTGTGGGTCCAGTCTGCCCAGGACCAGGCTCTCTGTGTGGGTCCAGTCTGCCCAGGACCAGGCTCTCTGTGTGGGTCCAGTCTGCCCAGGACCAGGCTCTCTGTGTGGGTCCAGTCTGCCTCTGACTCCCCGCCCACAAGGTCCCAGATGGGGATGCTGTGACCGATCACTTTGGTGTCAGTGGCTCTGGCACACGGACCCGCCCTCGCCAGCCCTCTGAGAGAGACAGGCTGGAGAGGAGGGGGGGAGAGAGGAGGAGGAGGGGAGAAGAGGGGGGAGAGATGAGGAGGGGAGAGACGTGAAGGAGAGAGACGAGGAAGGAGAGATGAGGAGGGAGAGATGAGGAGGGAGAGATGAGGAGGGAGAGATGAGGATGGGAGAGATTAGGATGGGAGAGATGAGGATGGGAGAGATGAGGAGTGGGAGAGACGTGAAGGAGAGACGAGGAAGGGAGAGATGAGCGGGAGCGAGGAGGGGGTAGAGACGTGGAGGGTGAGAGCACGCGTAGGGGCGATGTTGAGGGGACGAGATGAGCGAGCGAGATGAGAGATGAGGATGGATGAGTAGGATGGGAGAGAGATGAGGATGGGAGAGATGAGAGAGAGGAGAGATGAGAGGGGAGAGACGAGGATGAGAGAGAGACGAGAGAGAGATCCGCGCAGGCTGGATCCCCCTGCCCGGAGACGTCGTGGTTACAGTGTCGTCGTGGTTACAGTGTGACGTGTAATCGCTGAACACGGCCTGTCTGGTGCTGCCAAACCCCCCAACATCAATCACACTAATGGGGCTTCTGAACTTCAATCCATAGCGCCCCCCCCCGAACCCCCACGAGGACAACACAACAGAGTAGCCAGGAATGACAACGCTAGCATTCCCTAGCCAAGCAGAACAGGATGAGCTGGAGGGGGCTGCTTGGCTGTAGGGGGCAGTGTGACCAGGGGGGGCAGCGTGACCAGGGGGGCAGCGTGACCAGAGGGGGCAGCGTGACCAGGGGGGCAGTGTGGCTGGAGAGGGCATCCCCACCACACAGCAGACGCACGCAGTTCAAACATGGGAAAGAACGAGGGGGCGAAGCGTTTGATTGGAACCAGGCATTACAGCAGGACCGTTTAGCACAATCTGAAACAATCAGCAAAGTGTGCTCCCCCCCCCTCCCATCCCAAGCCAGATGTGTCTTCCTGTGTAGGATAATGCTCATTACTGCATTACTGTGCCTTCAAACAGGGCCCTCAAACAGGGCCCCTCAAACAGGGCCCTCAAACAGGGCCCTCAAACAGGGCCCTCAAACAGGGCCTTCAAACAGGGCCCCTCAAACAGGGCCTTCAAACAGGGCCCTCAAACAGGGCCTTCAAACAGGGCCTTCAAACAGGGCCCTCAAACAGGGCCTTCAAACAGGGCCCTCAAACAGGGCCTTCAAACAGGGCCTTCAAACAGGGCCCTCAAACAGGGCCTTCAAACAGGGCCTTCAAACAGGGCCTTCAAACAGGGCCCTCCTAACAGGGCCTTCAAACAGGGCCTTCAAACAGGGCCTTCAAACAGTGCCCTCAAACAGGGCCTTCAAACAGGGCCTTCAAACAGGGCCCTCAAACAGGGCTCTCAAACAGGGCCTTCAAACAGGGCCTTCAAACAGGGCCCTCAAACAGGGCCTTCAAACAGGGCCTTCAAACAGGGCCTTCAAACAGGGCCCTCAAACAGGGCCCTCAAACAGGCCCTCCTAACAGGGCCTTCAAACAGGGCCTTCAAACAGGGCCCTCAAACAGGGCCCTCAAACAGGGCCTTCAAACAGGGCCTTCAAACAGGGCCCCTCCTAACAGGGCCTTCAAACAGGGCCTTCAAACAGGGCCTTCAAACAGGGCCTTCAAACAGGGCCTTCAAACAGGGCCCTCAAACAGGGCCCTCAAACAGGGCCCTCCTAACAGGGCCTTCAACAGGGCCCTCAACAGGGCCCTCAAACAGGGCCCTCAAACAGGGCCTTCAACAGGGCCTTCAAACAGGGCCCTCAAACAGGGCCTTCAAACAGGGCCTTCAAACAGGGCCCTCCTAACAGGGCCTTCAAACAGGGCCTTCAAACAGGGCCCTCAAACAGGGCCTTCAAACAGGGCCTTCAAACAGGGCCCTCAAACAGGGCCCTCAAACAGGGCCCTCAAACAGGGCCTTCAAACAGGGCCCTCAAACACGGCCCTCAAACAGGGCCTTCAAACGGGCCCTCAAACAGGGCCTTCAAACAGGGCCCTCAAACAGGGCCTTCAAACAGGGCCTTCAAACAGGGCCCTCAAACAGGGCCCTCAAACAGGGCCCTCCAACAGGGCCTTCAAACAGGGCCCTCCTAACAGCTGAATGTGTCTCCACAGAAAGGTCCCGTGATGAGAATGATGAGTATTATTCCTCCTTGGTCTATCGTACAGGAAGCGCTGTCTTGCTTATTTCTCCCACACGTCTTATCACCTATCTCTCTCTCTCTCTCTCTCTCCTACCCTCCCTTACACTCTCTCCCCACCCTCCCTTACACTCTCTCTCTCCCCCACACTCCCTTACACTCTCTCCCACCCTCCCTTCCCCCTCTCTTCCTCTCTCTCCCCACCCTCCCTTACACTCTCTCTCTCCTCTCTCTCTCTCTCTCCTACCCTCCCTCACAATCTCTCTCTCTCTCTCCTACCCTCCCTTACACTCTCTCTCTCTCTCCTACCCTCCCTTACACTCTCTTCCTCTCTCTACCCCACACCCTCCCTTACACTCTCTCTCTCTCTCTTACATTCTCTCCCCCTCTCTCTCTCCCCCCACCCTCCCTTACACTCTCTTCCTCTCTCTCTCCCACACCCTTCCTTACACTCTCTCTCTCTCTCTCCCCCCACCCTCCTCCTCTCTCACTCCCCCCCCACCCTCCCTTACACTCTCTCTCCCACCCTCCCTTACACTCTCTCTCCCACCCTCCCTTACACTCTCTCCCACCCTCCCTTACACTCTCTCTCTCTCCCCCCACACTCCCTTACACTCTCTCCCTGCACCCTCCCCTTCCCCTCTCTTCCTCTCTCTCCCACCCTCCCTTACACTCTCTCTCGCTCTCTCTCTCTCTCTCTCTCTCTCTCTCCCTACCCTCCCTTACATCTCTCTCTCTCTCTCTCTCCTACCCTCCCTTACACTCTCTCCCTCTCTCCTACCCTCCCTTACACTCTCTTCCTCTCTCTACCCCACACCCTCCCTTACACTCTCTGTCTCTCTTACATTCTCTCCCTCTCTCTCTCTCTCTCCCCCCCACCCTCCCTTACACTTTCTTCCTCTCTCTCTCCCCACACCCTTCCTTACACTCTCTCTCTCTCTCTCCTCCCCCCACCCTCCTCCTCTCTCACTCCCCCCCACCCTCCCTTCCACTCTCTCCCTCTCTCCCTCTCTCCCTCCATCTCTCCAAACCCTGCCTCAGCAAATCCCTACTGCTAAATGCTTTTCCCAGAAATCTAATGGAAGTGATTTGACTGCAGATTAATAGGGCCAGCCCAGGCAGAATGCAGGGAGTGCAGCAGCAGTGTACAGCAGTACTGTGGATATTATGCTAAATACAGGCTGCATAGAAAATGATACCACAGTGATTTAGTCATGCCAGCTGGATGCTGGTAAAGTCAACACAAACACATTTCTGAAGAACATCGTCTGAAATGTGCTGTATTATATCAGACTGTGGTGACACATCTCGTGGGTTAAGTTATGCAAAAGTGGCCTCTCTTATTTCTCCTAACCTGTCGTACTTTTTTACTTTCTTAGAAAGGCAGAACTGAACATGAGACGGGACGGGGGTGGGGGGGGGGTTTGTTGTTTGTTCAGGGTTTTTTTTTAACATCTTATCCAAGCTAGTATTTTAGTTGCACCCAGGATGGGATTAAAGCCCTCGTCTATCAGAGCGTCTTAACTGCCCTCTAAGATTCAGAGACAAACTGTCTCAAATTCGCCCTCAGACACTGAGAAAATCCCCCTGCGATCCTCTGCTCTCGCAATATAAATATTATATTGTGCTTTCACAAAACCAGGACATGCCTGCCTAGGGGACGTTCTATAAATACAGCCTGACAGGCAACACGGCTTTCAGAGTCCTCTGCTCCTGCTCCCGTGAGCTCCCCCCCCCCTCCCCCCCCGTGAGCTCTCTCTCTCTCTCTCCTCTCTCGAGCCCCCCCGCTCTCTCAGGGACACGTGTTCCTCCACAGCCTCACCGTGATTTGATCTCGTCGGCGCAGGGCTTTCCTCCTTTCAGAGGGAGCGGGATTGTTGGGGGGGCGGGTGGAGCGGAGGGGGAGGGGGGGGGGCGGAGGGTGGGAGGGGGCGGGGGGTTTGGATGGATGCAGCCACATTACATCAGACCATCCTGGCCACTATGATCTGAAGTAACTAGGCTGGATCGGAGGTTGATATCGAGTCGTACGCCGGGATGCTGTCTGTTTGTGTACCAGCTAGCCGATGCATGAAAAGTGAGAGTCAATTATATTTCAGAATTGCGATTGGAAAGAGACAATAGAAGCTTTATTTTCTTGTGATTTTCATGCTGGAACAACGCCAGACATGGAACGATTACGGTATGTTATTGTGCGTGAGCTGTCATTGTTTCCATATTTCTTTTTAGATAGTAGATTTCTGGTCGTGCATCTCCCCATAAGGACCGAATCCTTGCTCTCTCTCTCTACAACCCTCTGAATCCTTGCTCTCTCTCTACAACCCTCTGAATCCTTGCTCTCTCTCTCTACACCCTATGAATCCTTGCTCTCTCTCTACACCCCTGAATCCTTGCTCTCTCTCTACACCCTATGAATCCTTGCTCTCTCTCTCTCTACACCCTCTGAATCCTTGCTCTCTCTCTCTACACCCTATGAATCCTTGCTCTCTCTCTCTACAAACCCTATGAATCCTTGCTCTCTCTCTCTACACCCTATGAATCCTTGCTCTCTCTCTACACCCTCTGAATCCTTGCTCTCTCTCTACACCCTATGAATCCTTGCTCTCTCTCTCTACAACCCTATGAATCCTTGCTCTCTCTCTCTACACCCTATGAATCCTTGCTCTCTCTCTCTCCACCCTATGAATCCTTGCTCTCTCTCTACACCCTCTGAATCCTTGCTCTCTCTCTCTACACACCCTCTGAATCCTTGCTCTCTCTCTCTCTACAACCCTCTGAATCCTTGCTCTCTCTCTCTACACCCTCTGAATCCTTGCTCTCTCTCTCTACACCCTATGAATCCTTGCTCTCTCTCTCTACACACCCTATGAATCCTTGCTCTCTCTCTACACCCTCTGAATCCTTGCTCTCTCTCTCTACACCCTATGAATCCTTGCTCTCTCTCTCTACACCCTATGAATCCTTGCTCTCTCTCTACAACCCCTGAATCCTTGCTCTCTCTCTACAACCCTATGAATCCTTGCTCTCTCTCTCTCTACACCCTCTGAATCCTTGCTCTCTCTCTCTACAACCCCTATGAATCCTTGCTCTCTCTCTCTACTACAACCCTATGAATCCTTGCTCTCTCTCTCTACAACCCTATGAATCCTTGCTCTCTCTCTACACCCTCTGAATCCTTGCTCTCTCTCTACACCCTATGAATCCTTGCTCTCTCTCTACACCCTATGAATCCTTGCTCTCTCTCTCTACACCCTATGAATCCTTGCTCTCTCTCTCTCCACCCTATGAATCCTTGCTCTCTCTCTACACCCTCTGAATCCTTGCTCTCTCTCTCTACACCCTCTGAATCCTTGCTCTCTCTCTCTACACACCCTCTGAATCCTTGCTCTCTCTCTCTACACCCTCTGAATCCTTGCTCTCTCTCTCTACACCCTATGAATCCTTGCTCTCTCTCTCTACACCCTATGAATCCTTGCTCTCTCTCTACACCCTATGAATCCTTGCTCTCTCTCTACACCCTATGAATCCTTGCTCTCTCTCTACACACCCTATGAATCCTTGCTCTCTCTCTCTACACCCTATGAATCCTTGCTCTCTCTCTACACCCTATGAATCCTTGCTCTCTCTCTACACCCTATGAATCCTTGCTCTCTCTCTACACCCTATGAATCCTTGCTCTCTCTCTCTACACCCTATGAATCCTTGCTCTCTCTCTCTACACCCTATGAATCCTTGCTCTCTCTCTCTACACCCTATGAATCCTTGCTCTCTCTCTACACCCTATGAATCCTTGCTCTCTCTCTACACCCTATGAATCCTTGCTCTCTCTCTACAACCCTCTGAATCCTTGCTCTCTCTCTACACCCTATGCGTCATTTCAAACAAAATAGCATCTGGCTTGACATCACAGCTCGATGCGTACCCCCTCAAATGATTTAATTACAATGCTCCAGATGAGTATTTATTTTAAGCCGTCATTATCATAGGGAACTCGCGCATGCTTGGAGAACGTTCCAGGTTTTGCAGCACATCTGATGCTTAATAACAGCAGCCACCAGACCGTGACCTGCCTGCCTCGGGCTGCAAGATGAACGCTGCCAACATCTTCAGATCAAGACAAAAAAGGGGACTATTATTATTTATATTATTATTATGATGAAAACCACTGCTAATCACCTGGGTCAAGCTAGGTTTATTTATAGGTAATGTGTTTACAGAAACGTCAGCGACATGTTGTTCGAACCAGAACGTTTCTGAAGACTTTTTGTGGGTAAAGTTGAACTTTTTTAAATAAATTAAGTCATTTATCAAAGCCACGGTGGTTTATGGAGTAAAACTCAATAGAATTAGCTTCGGCTCCAACAACCAACTCACCGGTCTGAAGCGTTCAATATCTTCCCCCTCAACGTGATTATCTTCACAGTTAGTGAGGAGGAAGACATGTCTTGGAAAAACCCAATGAATGCACTATTGTCTAAACCTAATGAGATACAGTGTGCATGTTCTTTACTCTGGAATGCAGCTAATGGAGGTGTTGGAAGTAATTAACGACAGAGATAAGGACTCCGTGTTTACTGTCCTCGCATCTGGATTACTGGGAGACTCTCCTCACCAACAACACAGGGTTCTCGTTCTCGAGGTCAAACTGTAAAAGAACCGACTAAGACAACGTATCCAGACACACGAGGTCGAATCCCTTGTGTCTGGGTGCGTCCGCTTGCGAGCTGAATACCGCTCGAGAAAGAGACGACTCTGAATTGTGAGCCTCATTAAAGACTCATTCCCACCACAAATGATTTTCAGGTACATGACGCAAGCACACTGACTTGGTTGCTATCTCAATTAGTGAAGTCCTCGAAAAGATGTCTTGGCCCGTCGCAGAAAATCTGTCTTGCTTTGGTTCTCCCCCCCCTCCCCCCCCCCTCCCCCCCCCCTCCCCCCTCCCCCCTCCCCCCCTAAATTGTTCCAGATTATGTATGGTTTGACGGTTCACTTCTATTTCGAAACTCTCCTTCTGAAGATACAGGCCGTGTGGCCAGAGACCCCCAGCCCACCTGACAAGGCAGAGGAGCTGGCTACTGAATCACTCAAACCATAGGGCTGACTGCCAACACCACTCAGATAACCCCCGGCTTTCTTCCGGATGAGGGTAAATGTTTGGTTTCCACTGCAAACAAGCCAGAGTCTTGAGAATGTGCTTTAGAATGACGCTGATCAAACTGTGTTATCACAGAAGCACCGTCGAAGGTAAATTCAAGAGGTCTTCATCGCGGAAGGCGTTTAACATATAAATGTGTTGACTTCACCTGTGGTGAAAAGCCATGAAAGTGGGAGTTGGAACCTTGTGGTCTGGTTCTGGTTGAGTGCTTTAAGGCTGTGGCCTCAAAAAAAAGAAGAAAAAAGAACTGACTCTGAAAAAACTTGAACAAATCCTTGAAATACTTCTCCAAATGTGCATCATACTTGAACAAACCCCTTGAAATGCTTCTCCAAAATGTGCATCATCGTGAAACAGCATTTGGCTCAAGTGTTGATTTGTGAGTGTGTAGGAGTGTGTGTGTGTAGGAGTGTGTGTGTGTGCCTCATGCCTTACTGTGGTGTTGGTTATAAGTGTTATCTCACTTACTCACTGCGGCTCACATTTGTATTCCAGAGAGGATCACTGTACTTCTCAGCACAGTCTTGAGAGAAGGGGAAATCTGAACTTCAAATTAAGTTTTTACAATCTCTGTCAGAATTTTGATACGGCTCAGTAGTGTTGCTTTCCCTTCAAGTGCCCTTGGGGACCCGATATTAAAACATTTATAATCCTGAATCCCTTGTTTCAGTAGTTTGGAGTTTTTAAAAAGTATGAAATGCTTTTCCAACACACTATGTCCTTGTCGTGGATGAGGTTTAAAGGGATTAACCTCGAAATGCGAAGACATAAATTGCTTAATAAACTCTCCTTTTCAAACCAAATACCTGCCTTCCAGACATAAGTGAAGTTGGCCCCCCACCCAACGCAAAACATTGTCCAAATAGTCTCAATCGTTTGTGCTGGTTTGTGTCGTAAAGATTTCAAGTGCTGCAGCGGTATTTTTTATATTCAGACATTTAATTATGGGGCGATGGCGTCACCAGCTTGCTCCAAACTGATTGTAAATAATCGCAATCAAACATTCTTTAATATCTAAAAAATGAAAGCAGCACAAAGGAAAATAATTGCGGCACAAACGATCGAGACCAACTTCACTTAGGTCCCTTCCTGCCTCAGCAACTACACATCACAGAGCGGAAAGCGTCAGGATTTCAGATCCCAACAAACCCAGTCACTAGGAATCATCCTGTTCTGCTGATCGTCATCAGAAGAGAGAAGCAGTCCATGTTCCTTACAGAGGAACGGCACACTCACATACCTGACCTCATACCCTTTAAATTAAATTAAATAAATCCATTAGCAATTACAAAATTTCATTTGGAAAATCTAGCACATGAAATAAATCACAGTACGGCTCGTAGCTGAGAGGGTTACAGGCCCTAGATGATGGATTAGCTTCCCATTATTCACGATTTGTTATTCAATAAATCATTGATGTGTTCTATGAATAACCGCGGTGATGGACAAGCGCTTGAGAAGCCGGAGTGTAGGATGTGGATTTGCTGATGCTGCAAACTTCACGCTGAGCACGGTTCTCCCACTAAAACCTCCTCTCTGGAACCGGCTGTGTAATGCCTTCTGGAACCGGCTGTGTAACGCCTTCTGGCGTGTTTTATTAGCATCGTGGCTGTGGCATAGTAGTGATAGTTTTCACGTCTTTAACTTGGACATTTGACTGATTATCGGTGAATACTGCGATGCGTCCCACAGCAAACTGTCACAATTAAGGACCTATGTACCTAAATTCTCAACCTTGTTTAAATATCCAGTCGAAAGACCACAGCACGTAGAATAAGGCGCTACGTAGATCACAAAACTTACTGCCAAACCAATGACAGTAGGTCACTAGTAGGTTTGGCTGGCTGGCAGGCAACATTTAATAGCGTATTGAAACTTTAACCCACCTGAAAGATATGTTCTGGAGCACAGAGTGGAAGAAGGATCTATATCTGCACGTAAACAACCTTGCATATCTGACATCTCGCTAGATCAAATGTTCCTGGCGGAGGGAACCGCAGCATGCAGCCTCCTGATAAGCCCAAGCTTACTCTGTCTCCGCATCTCCTAGCATCTCCAAGCTCCCATTAAAACTGGGGGAGCGCCGCTATTAACATTAACAGCTGAGTTCAGGAGTCAGCCAGATGAATCAGGACCAAGCGTTCAGGAAACGCAGCGTTGACTTGCAGTTGATCAAGGAAACCCCCTCTCCCCTCTCCCCCTCTCCCCCTCTCCCCCTCTCCCCCTCTCCCCCTCTCCCCCTCTCCCCCTCTCCCCCTCTCCCCCTCTCCCCCTCTCCCCCTCTCCCCCTCTCCCCCTCTCCCCCTCTCCCCCTCTCCCCCCTCTCCCCCTCTCCCCCTCTCCTCCCTTTCCTCCCTCCTCTCCGTGACTGTGCCCTGAAGCCTCAGTGATGCATCACTGTGGGAGCTTGGGCGTCACCCTAGCAACACACTGCACAGAGACAATAACTGGCATCGCGAAGAATTCTGATCCCTCTTCACCAATGTTCTAATATACCCAGCCTAGGTCTTGTAGCAGGGGGTGGAAGTACAGCCTGGGCTGTTTAATATCATCTGTCCCCCCCCCCATGGCCTGCTACAAGCTGTTCCCACAGGATGGAGAAAAAGTGTGATGGATAAGAAACGAAGACCGAGAGAAGATGCTTGATAAGACGGAGGAATGTGTAAGACATGGAGTAAGTGTGGAGTGGAACTTGAAGAGAAAGAGACTATGTTAGGAGACATAGACAAAAAAAAATGTATTTGATGGTACTAACGCCAACCTGTGCTTCCACACACACTCTTCCTATCCAGGCCTGAATACCAGCAACCTTCCACTCTCCTCGTCTCTTTAGACGCACGTACATGTCCTCAGCTTGGCAGGATTCAAAAGGGATCGTTTTCGGCAGATATATCTGTTCAGGACGGGTTCGAGCAGCCTAGGTCTGGAGAGGGACGGATCTGTCTGCCATCAGATTGAGCCCTCAGACACATTCACCTTCCCTCAGCCTCTATATGGAAATGCCTTTTCTCATTCAACACTCTCCCTCTCCCACTCCCACTCCCACTCCCTCTCCCTCTCCCTCTCCCTCTCCCTCTCCCTCTCCCTCTCCCTCTCCCTCTCCCTCTCCCTCTCCCTCTCCCTCTCCCTCTCCCTCTCCCTCTCCCTCTCCCTCTCCCTCTCCCTCCCTCTCCCTCTCCCTCTCCCTCTCCCCTCCCCCTCCCCCTCCCCCTCCCCCTCCCCCTCCCCCTCCCCCTCCCCCTCCCCCTCCCCCTCCCCCTCCCCCTCCCTCTCCCTCTCCCCCTCCCTCTCCCCCTCCAGCCCCTGTGTTCCAGACAGATAAATAAGAACGAGTGAGGCTGAATGAGGTTTTACAAATGATCCCTCTTCCACGTCGGCAAACCAATTATGGTGACTAAGATAACCTTCCCCAAACCCTCCGTCTCCTCGTCACGGGGGGGGAGGAGCTAGCAGGCGTGGGGGGCGCTGCCTGTCTTCCTCCCGTGGCTTCCCGAGAGCGAGAATCAGCCGTGGTCACTTCCTACCGCTAAGATACTCCCCTCGCCCCCTGCTGTGTTGTGACACACGGCGAGCACGGCGCGCACACGTACACAGACTCGCCGCTGAAACAGGGAAGCCCTAAAGAAAAGTGATTTTTCAGCCTACAACGTCATTAGCATTTTTCCTCAGAGTATCTTTTTAAACTGACGAACGTCATGACGATGCCTTCGGGCTGTAAGTCACACGGCTCGGCAGAGAAAACGTCTTGTTGTCGTGCCAACGACGTGGTTCTGGAAGCAAAACAGGCTTTGATATATTCATCCAGCTTCCCTTCTGCTAACTTCTAGATTTATGCTTTGTTTAGGGGGCATTTACTGTTCCTAATCACAGCAGGGAGGCTAACTACAGTACTTAACAGTAAGAATACATTTAATCATATTCAATCTGTGGATTTTGTTTTCCTATCATAATAATAAAAATATAAGTGTGCATTTTAATCGTGTTTCGGAGCACTGAAAGCGTCACTATCCAGCGTTCCGTAGGGCTGGCCTGCATTTCAAAAACACCCCATCACACACAAGTTCAGCTCAGTAATTTCCATCGATTTCGACTTTAATAGTCAACATCCTTTTGATGAATAGTGTTTCTGGAACGGTAGCAAACATTTCTGTATCAATAAAACCAACTGTCACAGATAGCTAACCAACCAAATAAGTGAGTGCAAAAAGTATTCCCCTCGTGCCGGAGTAACCTATTTACCCTGTCTCTCTGCAAATATCCCACATGAGAAATAGACGTTTCTTAGAACTGCGGTGCCAACTGAATGAAGAAGGAAATGGAGGTGGAGAAAATGAATTTAAACTTTATTTTGAGGTTCAATAGAGCTGTTGAACATAAGCAATAGGCTACAGTGTGTGCCTGTGTGTGTGTGTGTGTGTGTGTGTGTGTGTGCCTACAGTTTGCCCATGCAGTTTATAAATAACAATATATTCCAACCATATTAGGCAACACATACGAATGACCTCGTAAACCACACATTGGCTTTAAAAAAAGGCTCCAAATCACTGCTTCATCCCGTAACAGCTACTGTAGTGGTATTCAGTGAAGACCGGGTCTTGACCTATGGTAAGCAAGGCTGTTCAGCTTTTTCCCCCTGTTAGCCTTCACAATCATTCCTGCTTCTTGTAGCAACACTGGCCCCAGCTCAAGGTTACACAGAGCGGAGGACTTTATAGAGATAGATAATATACCAGATACAGTACCCGATGCTTCCACAGCTGTTGTGAGCACGGCTATCTTAACTTTGGTCATTAGGACTACAACGAAAATGGCTAAGCATGAACGGGAGACAGCACACGACTGTCGTTAAAGGGGTCACTGACTGCAAAACCGTTTTTACCTTGTCATAGTTGAATAACGACAGTTCGGTGGGTAAAATGAACATACAGTGAACCTCAAAGTCCATTGACACTTATTTCCCATGCAAATCTCAAAAAGAAAAAATCTAGCTGTAGAACGGTAGCTTTTGGAAAAATCCACCCTCGGGACGTCGGGAGGGTATCGCGCATTCAATTGGCTCTGGTCTGTGTCTTTGTCACGCCCCAAAATGTACATGCAGACCAGCCCACTCACTGGTGTTCTTGCCCAGTCCGAGGTAGCGACGCTACGTTTCTAAACACATCAACATACCTTACTTAGCAAATGACTAGCTAGACTAGCTGTAGTCGGCATTAGAAGGGAAGCTTCCAAAAAAATTGCCAGAAAACGAAAGCAGTCTAGCCTTTTGCTGACGCCTGTCTAGATTATCTATTCGAAATAACTGGAGAAAGGCTGTGCTAGATACAGGATACGTTAGCATTGCTAATAACTGTTATTGACAAAATCATACTACAGTTTGCGGTTCTGATGAACATAACTAAGGTCGGAACGCACCTCTTTTCAGCAACAGCTTCATAGCAAATCCTGCTTTACATATTCCCAGGTTTTTAAAACCGTCCTTGGTGAAATGGTTCGCGCAACTGCAAAGAGATCTTCTATGCTACGGTATAAACAAACATCAGCCATACCCGTCTAGTCAATGTTAACTAGACTCAAGCTCATCTGTTTTTCATCGGTGATTTGCAAGGAATGTAAGAACAGCTAGATAGCGAAAACACCTATACGGTAGGCATGTAAACCAGTTTAGCTTGCTAACGCAAGAGCATGAATGTGTTATGATTTAGCCTAGTTTATTGGCAATTGGATTTACGTTATTTCATGTTCCTGACTATGTTTCATTCAAATAAATAACCCGTGTTGTTATGTAAATCTACAATTCAGATGCATGTTTGTCCAGATCTATTTTTCAGTAAGATAGCTAGAGCTAACTGAAGCTGTGTTGAATCACGATAGTTTGTATGCTAAACTGTAGTGCTAACGTTACCCCACCTAAGGCGATTCTGTTTGCTTCGACAACAGACGTGGAAACTACCGTAATCATTTCAAATTATATCTAGTCAATCTGTTGAAAACAGTGTTGTGTAGACACAATAGATTTATTTGTACGTTTTTATTTCAAGTCGCCACCTTCTTGTTTCAGTGAGTGCTGTTGGCCGTCTTTGCTCCGCAGCTTCGCTCGTTGTAAACCAACCAATCAGCGCACAGCTCATCTAAATACCAATGATATAAGGGAAAAAGCTAGCGTTTTTTCCCGGGAAAAAAATGCTGGATGTAAAAGAGGGCATAGAAAAGCACCCGGGCCATTTTCAGCCAAAACAATGTTACATACCCTATTCGGAGACCTTAAGGAACAGTGTTAAATACTCAAAAAACCCAGTCAATGACCCCTTTAACCGTCTACATGATTAGCGATGTTTTCATTCAACCGCTTTAATCGCTTGTTTCGTTCCTTTCGGAGACTTTGTTTGGGTTAAGTGCAAAAGCTCTGCTTTGTAAACCCAATACACGTCCTTTCTTATAGATACCATTACTCATTGTTGAATTCGAAACGCGTGAGCTCATCACGATGTTGATTTTACAGATGGCACACACACAATAGAAAATACTTCTCTGAGGAATGTTGCAGAGAATGCAGTTAACAATGAATTTTGTTTGGCAATTTCAACCCAACAACTGCCAAATGTGTGTGTGCCTCAAAATGTAGTGGCACGCTATTAAAGGCAATCAAACTGCACCGCTGGCACAGAAGAAGGAACAAACTAGGGTTGTCACACTGCCATGATAATATAATGAAACCGATCGGCCTTAATCAACCTGTTTTGTTCAGGGCTAATCACAGAGTTGATGTTCTTTCTATTCTATTGTCTTTCTTTTTTAATTTCGAGCAGCGTTTTCGTCCCTGCGACTGTAACATCGGTCCCCAGAACTTCTATCTTATCATGAAATGACAGAAATAAACACAAAACAATAAACTTTAGTTAGTGAACTAGCATAGCCCTCGAGGGTCAGTCAGGATTTAGCTAGCCTGGCATGACAACAAAGATGACGATTACGCTCCAGCGTTGCAGAACTGTACCACCCAGGTCTGGCACAGAAAAGGCAGGACCTTTAATTACACGGGGTTAGATAGAAGCGTGATGGGACGTGGGAGGGGTGTTTAAATCATATTTTTCTGGAACACGGAGTAGTTGGAATCCAGACCAGTATGTGAGGACTGCCGTTTTGTTTCATTCGCCGAATCGGTTTTATAAACGTGTTCCGCAGAGCTGACTTGCCCGATTTTGTAGCGCAAAGTGTTTTTGGGTGATGGACTGCAGATAGGCGAGATACGTAGCAGACCGTCACAAAATAGGACAATGGAAATTCTGCTTCCAGTCGAGGAGTCAGCATGCAAGTACCAAAGGCTGTGTCATCCTTTAATTGCGTAGAGGGAATGTGCATAGCTGTTGGAATAAAGCAACGTATTGTAAGTCGGAGAAGAAGACTCATTTGGTGACACAGAACTGCAACAATGGATGAACAAGATATGAATTCAGACTTCAGCGTGGTAGCAAACAATGGGCTTGTTGAGAAGGTAATGGAACCAGGCAATTTACATCAGAGTGTGAGAGATAAAGTGACGACGCGGTTCAAATGCGAAACGGACCCTGAGACACGAGCAAGGGAGTCAGAATGCATCTCTCACCGGTCAGGTAGAGCAGGCCTACACTTGAATAAGTAGAGAGGACGTTGTTAGTGTGACGTTTTAACTTGACTTGGCACCAGTTGCACGAAGGTCGAAGGTCGTTTTCCAGCTGTCACTTAGTTTTATTATATCTGACACCACAGAGATAGGCATCCAGATTGACACAGTGGGAGCTCTCAGTGCATGACGGGTTTCAATCTCCCGATTGGCGATGGTTCTCCAAACCCTTTCGAGGGTATAGAAGTTTTACACTGTAATATTTCATGCTGAGATTTCTGAGACCATCTCATGCTGTAGCCTTGGGCGGGCACCTCCAGCACACCTGATTCTAATGAATGGTCGTTATCAGGCTTCCACAGGGCTCGACAACAACCTATTCATTTGAATCAGGTGTGTCGGAGCAGGGAAACATCTAACACAGTGGTTCTCAACCCTGGTCCTCAAGTACCCCCTGTCCTGAATGTTTTAGATGTATTCCTGCTCCAACACACCTGACTCAAATGAATGGGTCGTTATCTAGTTATGCAGAAGCTTGCTAACGACCCATTCATTTGAATCAGGTGTGTTGGAACAGGGGAATATCTAAAACGTGCAGGACAGGTGTTCCCTGAGGACCAGGGTTGAGAACCACTGATCTAACACATGCAGGACATAGGACCGGAGTTGAACACTCCTGCCCTAGAAGGGAAGTATTCTATGGAAGCTATTTTCCTACTTGTTTACTTCATCGTACATCTAAGTCACTCTACCACACGTCATTCATTCGACAACCAAGCACTCAGCTGTGATGTATACTAATGATCCAAGGCATTAAAATACTTAACATAATTCATTTTAAACTAATTTCTTGAGCCTACCGGTCAATGCCGTTCATCCATTTCCCGCAAAGCGCCTAATGACTTCTTGCAGATCCGAGCTTTGCGATGTTGGTAAAGTGGAACTGCCTAATTAGATGCCCACGTCGTCATACACAAAATGTATACTGTGCACTCCTGTATCACTGTGCACTTCCTGTGGACAGATGATTGGATGGTTGAGCAGCTGCGAGCTTTCTACTGCACTGGCCCCGATCTATCCTCCACCTACTAGGGAGTCAGGTGGCCGAGCGGTTAGGAAATCGGGATAGTAATCAGAAGGTTGTTGGTTCGAGTCCCGGCCATGCAAAATGACGTTGTGTCCTTGGGCAAGGCACTTCACCCTATTTTCCTCGGGGGGAATGTCCCTGTACTTACTGTAAGTCGCTCTGGATAAGTGTACTAGCTCTGACCATCTGCATAAAACCATCCTCACATCGAAAGCTTGTATTTTCCCTTTCTACACAAATACAGTCCACCAAAAGCTTGAAACAGGTTTCTTTTGTGACTAAACGTTTTCCCTGCTCTTTACTTGATCGAAACACGTCCTGTAATTTTCTCGACTTCTGATCTGTTTTGGAAGATGTGTTTCAGATGGCAACAGAAGCTCATGTCAGAGACTTGTAATCAACGCCCACCAGGTCTAAAGAAGTGCTGTCGATGCCATCTTAACCGGTCTGCAGCGTGTGCACTTTCACACGGGCCTGCTGGGAGGAACAAGGATCATGGACTCCCACTTGATCAATTATTCCATATTGCAAGCCACACAAGTCCTCACAGGTATGCTAATTCCTTTCACCTCCAAAATACCAACTACCATTGTATGCTTGATGTGTGTTGATGCATCCTTGTGTAACTGTGTGTGTGTGTGTACTTACATTTACATTTAGTCATTTAGCACTCTTATCCAGAGCGACTTACAGTAAGTACAGGGACATTCCCCCGAGGCAAGTAGGGTGAAGTGCCTTGCCCAAGGACACAATCTCATTTTGCGGGAATCGAAACGGCAACCTTCTGATTACTAGCCCGATTCCCCCTGACTCCCCACGGTTCTGTTTCCACACAGTTGTTTGGTTCCAGTTCCATCGACGAAGCATAATGAGGCTTGTTTCAAGCTCAAATCAAAACAAAAAAATCTAATTTCCTCTTCCTGTGGCCAGTGTACCTCTAATGAAAACCCCATCGCAGTGCATCTACGACCATTAGACATACATCAGAAAATTAACATTTCAAAGACATTTTCAAATTCAATTTCTTAGCTAGCTGAGTTTTAATGAGGCCTAAAAATACAATCACGGCTCAGAATTAGATTGACACTAAGAAGTCATGACCCTTAACACGTTTGCTAGTGCCGAACGACAAAGGCACTAGATATGTGTAACCTTCTACGCAGAATTATAATGAAACAAATGTTCTGTGTCATTTTCTGATGATGAGAAACTGCATGCATTCGCATCGTGCCCCCTTTTATTCACACCGCCGCTCTTTGGTAACGACATCATATGTGAGACAGAGAGACGTTTTTTAAAAGGTAAGCACTACATTACATAAGCACTGCTTGCTGATGTGGTATGTAGTGAGAAAATGTCGACGCGTGTTCTGTTGTCATTACAAAAGCCAGGGTACAGGAAACTACACAACCGTTAAGAAATGAGTACAATAGAAAATCACATGGCCCATGTGGTCCTTGAAGACGAGTAGTAAAAGAATGACGTGGAAATGCTGCACATTTCATCAACACATCTCTGGACCACAGCCAGCGACGAGGTGATCGTCAGGGAGACAGAGCCAGCGAGGAGGTGGTCGTCAGGGAGACAGATCTCCTTTTTTGTGACGGGAGGAATATCAGCCACCAGCCGAACCTGGCATCTCTGACATTGGGGATTTGACCCACAAACAAATTGCTATTGATCTGTCACAGCGGTCATCTTAACCAGAGCACAAGCCCCTGTTTCAACAGGGCCACAGTGTGTCTGACCAAGCCCCTCTTTCAACAGGGCCAGTGTGTCTGACCAAGCCCCTCTTTCAACAGGGCCACAGTGTATCTGACCTGCTCTGGCGCCTGTGATTTCATGACCAGACCTCGCGAGTCACAGCCTTGTTTTACTGCTGATAGGTATTCAATGACAGCCGGGGTTAGGAGTCCACCAGGAGCTTCCAGCAGAGCTACGATGCTACAGCTGACTCTGACAACGTACTTTTCCATAAGTTCACAGAGGCAGAGAGAGGCAGAGGGGGGCAGAGGGGCAGAGGGAGGCAGAGAGAGGCAGAGAGGGGCAGAGAGAGGCAGAGAGAGGCAGAGAGGGGCAGAGAGAGGGCAGGAGAGAGGCAGAAGAGGGCAGAGAGAGGCAGAGAGGGGCAGAGAGAGGCAGAGAGAGGCAGGAGAGGGGCAGAGAGAAGCAGAGAGAGACAGATTTCTATATACATATATATATCAGAAGAGAAGCGTTGACTAGCTAAGTACCCCGCTCCCAGCCAGTGGGGCTTCTACACCCAGCCAGCAGTCCTTGACCATTTTCAGGACTGATGCTGATTTGCCCAGTAAATTGCTGCTCTCGGCCATTTCAAGTCCCGACATGAGAGCAATTAAGTGTGTATACTGGGAACCTTTGGCTCTGTTTAACATTAGCTGGGAAATATAAAAGAGCAGTGGATGAGAAAAGGATAGAAAAACGGATCAGGAGCCGTCTTTTTATGGGCCAACTTCCCTGACCCAGCCCATTACATTCAATGAGATGTCCTTTACCATGGGGCGAGGATCGATAACTAGCTACTGTTTCGGCCAAACTTCTGTTATTGCTCGAGTTGCAGGCTCCTTTAAAGCAGGCTAATTAAGTCAGTTCAAATCAGCCGAAGTGAAGACTCACATGTTAAACAGCCAAACTACGGAATGACCTGCAATAACCCCCCTCCAGCTAGTCTTGTTCTGTAGCTGGTCTCTGCAGAACGGTGCCAGGAAAACCACCACAGCCTCAGCGAGATGTTCAGAAAACACAAGACTGCTAGCGTGAAGACGCAGGGAACATTTATCCTGGTAAAAACCTGTGAGATTGAACCAAATACATGTAGTGTGAATCCCTCAACAGGATGAAGTGTCTTGTCACTGCATGAAAAAGGAATAACAAAAAAAAGCTTCATTAATTTATAACATCGCCTCAAGTTTCCCCTGCCCGGGCATGTCTTACTGACAGAGCGATATGTTAAAAGAAAACAAAAACAGGTTTTATCGCGCAGTAACTCTCGCATAACCGAGAATGGTTGCTGGACTTTAGGGGACGTTTTGGATCAGACAGCTCCACCAGCACCTCCTCTCCTCTCCTCCACCAGCACCACCCTCTCCTCCACCAGCACCACCCTCTCCTCTCCTCCACCAGCACCACCCTCTCCTCTCCTCCACCAGCACCACCCTCTCCTCCACCAGCACCACCCTCTCCTCTCCTCCACCAGCACCCCCCTCTCCTCCACCAGCACCACCCTCTCCTCCACCAGCACCACCCTCTCCTCCACCAGCACCACCCTCTCCTCTCCTCCACCAGCACCCCCCTCTCCTCCACCAGCACCACCCTCTCCTCCACCAGCACCACCCTCTCCTCTCCTCCACCAGCACCCCCTCTCCTCCACCAGCACCCACCCTCTCCTCCACCAGCACCACCCTCTCCTCTCCTCCACCAGCACCCCCTCTCCTCCACCAGCACCACCTCTCCTCCACCAGCACCACCCTCTCCTCTCCTCCACCAGCACCCCCTCTCCTCCACCAGCACCACCTCTCCTCCACCAGCACCACCCTCTCCTCTCCTCCACCAGCACCCCCTCTCCTCCACCAGCACCACCCTCTCCTCCACCAGCACCACCTCTCCTCTCCTCCACCAGCACCACCTCTCCTCCACCAGTACCACCCCCCTCTCCTCGCTCCACCAGCACCCACCTCTCCTCCACCAGTACCCCCTCTCCTCTCCTCCACCAGCACCCCCCTCTCCTCCACCAGCACCACCTCTCCTCCACCAGCACCACCCTCTCCTCTCCTCCACCAGCACCCCCTCTCCTCCACCAGCACCACCCTCTCCTCCACCAGCACCACCTCTCCTCTCCTCCACCAGCACCACCTCTCCTCCACCAGCACCCCCCTCTCCTCTCCTCCACCAGCACCACCTCTCCTCCACCAGTACCCACCCCTCTCCTCGCTCCACCAGCACCACCTCTCCTCGCCTCCACCAGCACCACCTCTCCTCGCTCCACCAGCACCACCTCTCCTCTCCTCCACCAGCACCCCCTCTCCTCCACCAGCACCCCCTCTCCTCGCTCCAGTATCACGGTAATGACTCTGAACAGGCAGGGAAGGGGGGGAGGTTTCACAACATAGCCAGAACAAATTCTGCTAGATAAGCCCGCTCGACCTGAGGAGAAAAGAAGAAATCATATTTCCTCAGGAGAAAGAAGAAGAGTTAGGGGAATGGACCTAATAAATAATAGACACCCCCCCCTCAGATGAGAACAATCATTCTGAAGAGGAGAGTGACGGCACCTCGAGGAGAAGAGGAGAGTGTCTCCGCGGGGGGTTCCCACAGGAGGTGCAGAACACAAGGCCCTTCTGTCCACGCTCATCACGATCCACTAGCTCTGACTCACAAGTCTCTCACAGTAATAGAAGTTGATGCTTTGAACTCTTGAGTAGTTCATCTAAAAATACAATATTGTGAGGGGGGAGGAGGGGGTGGGGGGGCATTGATGACTTGGATGACCGTGCTAAAACACAAACAGAATGAGTCCAACGTGAAGCCGTCTGTAAGTGCACAAGCACTTTGAGAACTGCTGGCAAACAGAAGAAAGTTCACAGCAATTAAAAGTAGAGTGGAACTTTGTGGCACTCAACTTGTTGCATTACAACAAGGCCTCCCTCTCCCTCTGCCCCTCTCCCTGCATCCCTCTCCCTCTACGCTCCCTAGCCCTCTCCCTCTCCCTCTCCCTCTCCCTCTCCCTCTCCCTCTCCCTCTCCCTCTCCCTCTCCCTCTCCCTCTCCCTCTCCCTCTCCCTCTCCCTCTCCCGACATTAGAATAATGAGTGAGCAGCAGTTACTTCACGTGTCCTTGGAGATTCCGGTGGGTGTCGTCACAGTGTGTTAACACCCAGCGGAATCCTCCCGCAAACCCAAACTGCGCGCCAATAAATAACGCTTCATTCGTTTCCCAAAAGTAGCGTTACGTTTAGAAAGCCTGGATACCGTTCCTTTCCCTTGTATGTATTTGAAGGACGCACACCAGCCAGCCTCCTCCCATAACACAGCTCACGGTTCCACATTAAATATCAATTCTATGTCTAAGCACCGAGAACTACATTTAACATTCCCTCCTTTTTTTCCCGTCTAGCCCAAATGAAAAATATTTACAGCACTAGTCAAATGCCCAGATGAATTCACAGGGCCTATTATAGGTAAATAACTATGTACATTAAATTGTCTGGTAATTCATTTGTAGCTGTTAATCTCTGGGTTAGAAGTCTCTCTTAACAAACAACTGACACGCTTCACAGAGGATGAATTCATTCCTTGTGACTGAAGAGGGAGGATGGGAGTGTTTCACTCACACACACACACATTGTGGGCTCTACACAATCACACACAAGCCTTCTAACACACCCACACACACACAAACATGCACTCTCACACACACGCTCACACACAAACATGCACTCTCACACACACTCACACATTGTGGGCTCTACACAATCACACACACACACACAGACTCACACAAGCATTCTAACACACCCACACACACACATGCTCACACACACAGACTCACACAAGCCTTCTAACACACCCACACACACGCTCACACACACAAGCTCGCTGTAGACTCTACACACAGCTTTAGAAGACTTACAGATGGTAGCCCATAAGAGAGAGGCTCTCGTCCCTTGATAAGTGTAAGCATCAACATCTGTCAGTCTACCCGCCTCCCGCACAGGATCCCCTATTAACGTCATCGCTCCTCCCGCGCCTAACTGACGGGCCGGAGGAGCAGTGCATTCTGGGAACTGAGGGCTTTACCGCTCAGCAGCGAGCGCTCTGTTCTCACACCAAACACGTCAATCTATCAGTCAATCATGATTATCATCGTCCCTCCAGAGCAAACCTTTCCACTGTACATGTGTCTGTTTCCTGGTTCTACACTTCTGCTGTGAGTAGGCAGGCACGCGTACGCGATACGTGTACAACGCCTGGTTTTTATACTGTTTATTTGGGCTTATTTTTAATTGTGGGTTGACTTCTCTGTTGAAACAGAAAAGTATTTTTCCCATAAAAAATAGGTCATATAGTGCTGATGGCTTTTACTCATCATCTGTTCATCTGCCACAGAGAAACTTCAAACACCTTGGATGTCTAGTTTCTTTCCTGACCTGATCTAACCTGCCAAAATCACACTCCAGCCTGGTAAAACAGCTAAAGCGTTAATGCTTTGAACCCTCCATGTAACGTAGACTGAATGCCCTTTCTATAGATGATGCAAGTCTGCAGGAAGAGCCTGTCACATGACCTTCCAGAGCTATATCAGACTAGACCTGCAGCTACCAGAGCTATATCAGACTAGACCTGCAGCTACCAGAGCTACATCAGACTAGACCTGCAACTAACAGAGCTATATCAGACTAGATCTGCAACTACCATCCAGAGCTATATCAGACTAGACCTGCAACTACCAGAGCTATATCAGACTAGACCTGCAGCTACCAGAGCTATATCAGACTAGACCTACAACTAACAGAGCTATATCAGACTAGACCTGCAACTACCAGAGCTATATCAGACTAGACCTGCAACTACCAGAGCTATATCAGACTAGACCTTCAACTTGCTAATGCAGTGCCAACTGGAAACAAGAAATGGACCCCTTTCCAAATCCACTGAGCCATTACTAATGCAATTTATTTGTCCCACTCTTGGATATTGCTTGGTCTTATGGGTTACATTTGCAAAGAAATACATAATTACAAAGTAAGGGTAATTTTCCTTGATGTTAGACTAGCCGCACAGTGCAGTCCATGGTCTGGTACTCAGTAATATCCTTCATACTAATAAATGTCTAAATTATGACTGAGCCAAATGTACTGGAAAATACTCAATTTCGAGTCACAGACCCTAAACGCAGCATTAATTTTAAAATCAGTCATTTCTGATGTGTGGAATAGTGGAAAACCTAACAAGTTCTCATGGAAATGCTCATGAAAATCAAAAGTTTCGCAAATGTACAGCCGTTGTGATTTCACTAACCTTTTCATATCGCTTTGCCAAAGATTAACACAACCTTTCATTAAATGCTTGGGGTATTTCACAGGAGGGGAAGAGGCCTGCACTTTTATTGCTGTACACAGAAAGGTCACTCTGGAGGATTGAGGTCTGGAGAAAAGAGAAGTTTGCCATGCTAACATAACAAGACAGAAATCGGTGAACTCGTCGAGATATAACATGCTTCTGGGCCTGAGTAAGATTCAAGACCACACTATCCCACCCCCACACCATCCCACCCCCACACTATCCCACCCCCACACCATCCCACCCCCACACTATCCCACACCATCCCACCCCCACACCTCGGTGTCCTTGTTTGGGATGAGGAGACGTGCTGAAGTTTCCCATATGAGTCTTTCCAGCTGTCAAAATTGGACCAGCGCTCAAAAAAGATCTGAAACAAAGGCATCAAGTATCTGTACTTTCACTTTCTGAAGAACAAGTCAATTCTAGTTCTTACCGGGGAGAAATTGATGAAGTGGGTCATGTTTGGAAACCGAAGAGGGATGTACAGTGAACTGGGTGTTGGGGGTAGACTGATATCAGGGCTTTGGAGCAAAGCCTTTGCCTTACTCTTTCCTTTTGACTGATCATGAGCATCTTCTTCCATTATTCAAGGCGTACTGTATGTGTGCTGTACGGTGGTGGCGGCAATTCAGCAAGGACATAGTCGCTGGAGTTTTAGCTTTCAAAACAAGTTTGAAATTTGCAAATTGCCTGCTGCTTTGCAAAACACTTTTCCCTTCCCATGGCAGGTTAATTTATACTCTGTAAAGGAGGAGAAGAGGGTGGAGGGGGATCGGGGCGGAGGCTTATTCAAAAATGTCTTGACAGCTACAAATCAGATTAAAGATATGGTAAGCAAGCGCTACAAAAAAAATGTAGGGCAATTTTTAGCAGCAACTAGCAGCTCTGAAGCTCGCTTTGTCGGTTGGTCGGTCCTCAAAAACGAGTATGTGGGTTGTAGCTTTTGCGGGAACGAATAAATATCTGTGCCGCTTCCGTAGAACGTGTGTGAGACATCATTAGAAAGTCGCTAGTGTGCTACTTGACAGTGACCAGTCCAGAACCATCATTAGGTCAGTCCGATTCAGGGGGCAGATGGGTTCCCTGAACGAGCGACGATGATCAGGGTGAAGCCCGGTCCGACTCAGCGCGACACGGCCTCCAGTCATTAGCAGCGGGGTTCCTGTGTGAAGCCCTCAGCAATTATCCAACGTGACACACCGTGAATGAGTACAGTACGGTACAGTAGTGATGCTTGCTGGGAGAACTGGCCGGTCCTTTGTGTACCCGCCTCCCTCCCGCCTGACGTCATGTGAGCCGAGAGCCTCAGACAAAGAGCTGGAGACGGATGGAAACTGGGCCATGGTGGGAAATGCTGTGGTCGTCTCGACCCCTGGACCCCCACGCCCCTCTCTCTCCACATTCCCAGAGTCCTCATCTCTCTTTCTCTCTCCCTTCCCAGTGTCCCCATCCCTCTTTCTCTCTCCCTCATTAGTGGGAGTCCAGTATGAACCCAGCGTTATTCATCACTGTTGAAAGGAAGCAATTGCAACCTCTCCCCCCCCCTTCCTTACACCAGATATTATTACTGATTTTATTTACTACTATTTAGATATTACTACCAGATATTGTTATTACTATGTTTTTGTATATGCACCAACCTACCAAAGCATATGCCTCATATGTGTAAACATAATTGGCAGAAAAAAACTGATTCTGATTCAGAAATTAAATCTGCATCTTCTCCAGCATCTTTCCCGTTGCCATGACTGCACAGGACTCTGATAGTCCAGGTGAGAATACAAGAGAACAGACACTGTCCATCATCTTAAAGGAAAGGGATCGGGTAGAGGAGGGGAAAAAAAGAAGCCCAGATTGCTGTGGTTTGACTCGCCTGTGTCGGCTGAGTGCGACCTCGACCTGCGATACAGTCGTGCCGACGTGACAGAATCGCACGTGAGAGGAAGGTTTAGACTGAGTGAACTGTGTGTGTGTGTGTGTGTGTGTGTGTGTGTCGGTGGGGTCTTTTATCGCTGACTGAGTGAGCGGGGTCTCGTCGGGAGCTGAGGGGTCTAGAACGAGCGCGTCTCCAAACACAACACGCCGCAATTCACCTCTCCCAGTCGGCCAAGGCCAACATCCTGGCCCAGACACACTCCCGTTTGTCACTCTGACCCCCATGTACATCACCAACATCTCTCGTTGTCGGAGGCAGAATTGCTGGTTGTCAATTCATCTGGGCAAACAATGCAGGAGAACAGACACAAGGGGCTCTGAACCTAGACAGCTCCATGGCAACACCCCTGAGGTGGGAGGAGCCACGCCTCGTGGGAGGAGCCACGACTCAAGGTACGGACTGAAGTCTGATCGAAAGGGTTAGGGTTACGCGAACACACAAATGATAATCCCTTGCAGACTCACTGAGATGAGTAAAATAATAGTTTCTGCATCATTAATGAGTATTTAGCGATGTAGCCGCATTGAGGCTAGTGTTACACTACACTGCAGCTTAAGTTGAATAGCTCTTTCTACCCAATTTCCTGTTTTAGGGAAATTGGGCGATAGCATCAACCAAATGTTTTTTAATCGAATTCGGCTCCCCCTTTCATGAGCAGCTTTGTCCACGCCAACGTTTTTAATTATTAGAGCGGCGTCTCTACCGACCTATTGTTCGTCACCGACACCACGAAACATCCGTGTACAAGTTGACAACCTCCATTTCCATTAAGTCATTTAGCAGACGCTCTTATCCAGAGTGACTTACAGTAAGTACAGGGACATTCCCTCCTTTAGCAGACGCTCTTATCCAGAGTGACTTACAGTACAGGGACATTCCCACCTTTAGCAGACGCTCTTATCCAGAGTGACTTACAGTAAGTACAGGGACACTCCCCACCCGAGGCAAGTAGGGTGAAGCACCTCGCCCGAGGCCGCAACGTCATTTTCCACAACCGGGAATCGAACCAACAACCTTCTGATTAAAAGACTCCCTAACCGCTCGGCTTCCTCCGGAGCAGGAGGGCTGCACATCTCTCTGCCGTCGGAGCGGAGCAGGCAGTGAGAGGATAAGCCCCTGCCCCTGTACCTGGTGACACAGAGTACATCCCAGGTTGTTTTCCTGAGCCTGGGCGCGTCGCTGCTGCCGGCGGCAACCAAGCAGAGAGAGGATGGAGACGCAGGGGGGTAACGGGGGGGGGAGCTTACGCTTGAATTAGCGAAGGCTCCCATTCACCCCTGAGAGAGCCAGAGCCATGGATGCGCTACAGAGATAGGATTAGAGCCAAGCACGTTTAAGCTGGTCCTCACACACACACACCGCTACACACACACACACACATGCTACACACACACACGCTACACACACAGCGACACATCCTCCTCACCAAGCTACATCCGCGGTGCCACCAAGAACACGTCGAGTCTTGTAAACCGTGCGAGCACACAAACACACAAACACACACACAACTGATAAAACACCTTTATTTATTTATTTTACAAATAAATGGAAAGAAAATGTTACGCAACTCCTGCTGTTTCTCTCCTGGCGTTAACGCCGTGTCGGCGGTAGAGTGGATCAGATCAAGGCCTTGTCCTCTGGCTAAGACAGATAACTTAATCTCACCACACATAACGTACAGCACATCCAACAAACGGCTACCTCTCCTTTCTCCACATATTAATCAGTTTGATGTCTTTACACAACAGATACTTAAAGCTTGACAAACATGCTAGACGCACATGACGCCTCCTGGAACTGCACAGACTCGTTAAGCCGTTCACCTGTCATCCCGGCCCTCTCTGCTCCCCCGTTGCCATGGAGCACGGGGGCTGATTAAAGCATAGCTAGATCCCTTCCTCGTTTGCTTTTAATACAGAGTCGTGCATCTTCCGACCGAGTGGACTTGTTTAATTGACCTTATAAAAGAAAATAAAGTGGACGATCATATAGAATCAATCAGAGAGTTCCCGTGGTACCGAGTGGCCTTTCCTCTCCGTGTTCCTCCTTTCTCTGCTCCCGTCTCCTGTCTTTGTTTTAGATTTCATTTCTTTTTTTCTCTCCCTCCCTCTCTCTCTCTCTCTTTTTTTTGCCCGCTTTGAGAAAGCCCTACAGCTGAGCAAGCAAGCTCCAGAGAGCTCTAATACAGCCGAGCTAATTCAACCCTTCATCTTCCGACCACTGCCTCTTTTTAAGTCAGCGATACTGGACACAAAATATGGATTTTCTGTACAAATGCAAATGGACCTGGGAAAGAGAGAATGCTTGGTGGACCAGGGGGTCTGGCTGGTGGAAGCCCGGGCCCCTGGAAGCGAAGCGCTCGCTACTTTACAGATTAGGAGATCAGACGTCCCCCTCAGGACTGAGCGAGAGGAGGCCGTGAAGACGCCCTTTCAGAACCCGTTCCTGCCCCGGTCTCTATCCCAGAGCGCAGGATTGCTTTACCCCCCCCTTCCCTCTGAACAGGCTTCCAAAAACAGGCTTTGCCACTGCAGACTAAAGCTCTAATTACATTTTTGGGCTCGATTAGCAGAAGTCATAATTACGGAACCTTTTATCATGCAAATGAGTGGGCTGATTTCGAAGAATTAATTACCCCTTGTCCCAAGTTTGATTGGAAAATTAGTGTTTTTTGGGTCTTTTATTGGGTGTTTTTGAGGAGGAGGTTGCGGGCCCAGTGGGAAGGCTTGGAGACGCACACTGCTTCATGAATGTGAACGCTCATTAGAGAATAGATGAGGCCACCCCCCCCCCACACACACACACACACACACACCTTTCCAAAGCCCAACAAAACATTTCAAGACAAGGTATTAAGGACGCCACGAAGGGAAGCTAAGAGCAACAACAATAAACCGTTACCTATCTGGACAATTCATCTCCACAATGGCCACAATACAGCTTTGATTACTCTGCTAGAACACCAATCTAATGGAGCTGTTTCACCAGCACCTCTGTGACATTTCCCAATTCCGTTCTCCTCGGAGAAAAGAGAGAGGCAAGTCGTCCTAATCCAAGTCTTAGTCGACACACTCAAAGCCCCGTTGATATTGACAAGGAGACAAAAGGCCAGCAAAGAAAATAGACGGGCCACAGAAAGTGAGGCTCCTTGAACTGCGGCTGCTTCAATACCTTTCGGACAAAAGTCTGATTTGCCCGGACTGAATGAGAACGCCTCCAACCAATCAACTCCCGACCGTTGACTCGTCCCCGCTTCACCTCCAACACCGAAATCTTCTCTATTCTTCGTCCCTCATTATGACCGGCTTCAACACTAGCAGACCTAGGGGCTCATTTGGCTACACAGAAGCAATCAAAGAGCTGCATTGGCTTCAATGAAACCAGAAACTAATGCTTTGAGTGAATGAACAGCTAGCTAGCTACAATGCAAGTTTCAAGGCGCTGTGTTCGATAACCCCTGCAACATCATCCGACCGTCTAAACCCTATATGCCCATCCAACAGATTATAATCAAGCCTTTGGGTTCATTCTGCAATAAACTCCATTGTTAGGTGTAATTAATAGGACAGAAGCCACAGGACTTCACAAATTCCCACATGAATGGAACACTAATTTCCTTTGCCGTGATTTGAAACACTTCCTTCCTTTGGAAGATAACGGAGGAGCAGTGGTGATTAAAAGCCGCCTGGGCTGATGTCATTCCTCCAGAGCAGAGCAGAGGATGACGCTGGAGAGAGGGGAGACGTTATGCACCCCAAGCAGAAAGGGTCTGGTGTGCAGGTATAGAACACAGGTGATGGGGTATGGAACACAGGTGAGGTGACGGGGTATGGCATACAGGTGAGGTGACGGGGTATGGAACACAGGTGAGGTGATGGGGTATGGAACACAGGTGAGGTGACGGGGTATGGAACACAGGTGAGGTGATGGGGTATGGAACACAGGTGAGGTGATGGGGTATAGAACACAGGTGATGGGGTATGGAACACAGGTGAGGTGATGGGGTATGGAACACAGGTGAGGTGATGGGGTATGGAACACAGGTAAGGTGATGGGGACATGGAACACAGGTGAGGTGATGGGGTATGGAACACAGGTAAGGTGATGGGGACATGGAACACAGGTGAGGTGATGGGGTATAGAACACAGGTGACGGGGTATGGAACACAGGTGAGGTGATGGGGTATGGAACACAGGTGATGGGGTATGGAACACAGGTGAGGTGATGGGGACATGGAACACAGGTGATGGGATATGGAGCACAGGTGAGGTGATGGGGTATAGAACACAGGTGACGGGGTATGGAACACAGGTGAGGTGATGGGGTATGGAACACAGGTGAGGTGATGGGGTATGGAACACAGGTGAGGTGATGGGGTATGGAACACAGGTGAGGTGATGGGGTATGGAACACAGGTGAGGTGATGGGGTATGGAACACAGGTGAGGTGATGGGGTATGGAACACAGGTGAGGTGACGGGGTATGGAACACAGGTGAGGTGATGGGGTATGGAACACAGGTGAGGTGATGGGGTATGGAACACAGGTGAGGTGACGGGGTATGGAACACAGGTGAGGTGATGGGGTATGGAACACAGGTGAGGTGACGGGGTATAGAACACAGGTGACGGGGTATGGAACACAGGTGAGGTGATGGGGTATGGAACACAGGTAAGGTGACGGGGTATGGAACACAGGTGAGGTGATGGGGATATGGAACACAGGTGAGGTGATGGGGTATGGAACACAGGTGAGGTGATGGGACATGGAACACAGGTGAGGTGATGGGGTATGGAACACAGGTGACGGGGTATGGAACACAGGTGAGGTGACGGGGTATGGAACACAGGTGAGGTGACGGGGTATGGAACACAGGTGAGGTGATGGGGTATGGAACACAGGTAAGGTGATGGGGTATGGAACACAGGTGAGGTGATGGGGTATGGAACACAGGTGAGGTGACGGGGTATGGAACCTAGGTGAGGTGACGGGGTATGGAACACAGGTGAGGTGACGGGGTATGGAACACAGGTCTACTCTAAACCTTTGATATTCCCTTTTAATTTCAGCCCGTTTGGAAGAGCTCCAACACACACTGACGCAGACACACACGCAGCTGGCTTCCTTGTCTGTCCTCTAGCCCACTCACCTGCCTCGGTGTGGGCGTGAGGTCGCAAGAAAAATAACCACGGATGAAAAGCTCCTTTCCATCCAGAGGCGTACAACTGAGTATTACGAAACACAAAAGATGTTGGAGGAGGAAAATAGTTTGACATCCACTGCATGCTTTTTACGACTGATGGGTATATGGAAATCAAAGCACTGCAAAGCCAATTCTTGGGAGAGCCTGTGATTTCGCAGGCTCCATTAGGGCTACCACTCTGGAAGTAATACTGAACCAGTCTGCCGTAGCCCATTCATTTACTATTAAATTCAAAATGGCACTTTGACGATAATAACCACCAAAACAGTGATTCGTCTGACAGCATTCATCCCACTGCAGTTCCATAAAGAGAAGGGAGGAGGAGGGGCTGGGGAGGGTTGGATCCGGCAGAGGGGGCGTGTCAGTTACCTGCCCCGTCCTCCCTCCCCCGTCCCTGCTTCCTGTAGAGGTATGAGGGGAGCCGGTAGGAGGGACGTGCTATAACCCGTCCCCCCGCCACAGTGCAGCTGCAGCGTGGAGAGCTAGGAGCACGAGAGGCCAAGCTGAGGCACGGCAGGAACATTCCTGATGGGAGTCAGTATGCCCCAGACCTGGAGAGAGGAAGGAAGGACTGGGGGAGGGCGGGGGGAGGAAGTGGGGCGGGGGGAGGAAGTGAGGAGAGGGGAGGTGGTGGGGGAGTTGTGGAGAGAGGAGGGTTGTGAGGAGAGAGGAGGTTGTGGAGAGAAGAGGTGGGGCGGGAGGGAGGAAGTGAGGAGAGGGGAGGTGGTGGGGGGGTTGTGGAGAGAGGAGGGTTGTGAGGAGAGAGGAGGTGGGGGGGGTTGTGGAGAGAGGAGGTGGGGCTGGAGAGAGGAGGTGGGGCGGGAGGGAGGAGGTGGGGCGGGAGGGAGGCAGTGAGGAGAGAGGAGGTGGGGACTGGGGGGGGGGTGAGGAGAGAGGATGGGGGTGTGAGGAGAGAGGAGGTGGTATCGGGGTGGACCGGCTCCCACAGGGCAGGGGGGGTTTCAGGGGGGTTTCATGTTAAGCTCTGGTTCCAGCTCCAGCACATGCCTTTTAGGATTTTGAGGTTGGAGGAAGTAATCGCTGTAATGAGTACAAACGTGGAGCTGGTAAGACAGGGCCGGGACAAACGACAGAGGTTCATTTCGTCTTCACGCATGAAAGCATTCGCTTCTTTCACTCGTACGCACAATATGCAGTGGAAAATACTTCCATTCATGCCTTGGAGACCCCTCCTGTTGTTCTCAGAAATGTCTAACAATGTTGGTCTCTATTTCCTGATAGTCATACCCAGCTCTGAACCGAACACGGTGTCTAGCGTGGCTCTTGTGTGTGTGTCTATGAAATAAAGACAATCACTCATTTAGTGTTTTCTGTAAGGATTTGATCTCCGGCGCTAGATGTCTCGTCTGTAGGGGGATCCCCTAGAGGGTTTATGATACAGATAATAGCAGCATTAAATCAGTAAGACGAACATGGGCAAGGTAAGGACAAACAGAAAGGATCTCCATTCAGCGAGGGTCGGCGGTTGACGGTTGCATGTGCCTGCTTGCAAGCATACTACAACTCCTGAAAGACTGGTGAGATTTTATTAGAGGAATGTCTGCTGCCAAACTATATTCGGAGCAATCAAACTAAATCTTTCAACACATCTGTATTCACCTGGGACTTTGTCTCACTGTACCGCTTAAAGCGACAATGCTTAAAGCGACAATGGCCTCCTTCCAGCGACAATGGCCTCCTTCCAGTCTGTGTATGGTGATTTCACGTTGAGCTCGCTGATTAGCACCTGTCTGGCCCCTGTTACATGGGTCAGGGTGCCTGGCGGGGTAACTGACAGGTGGACTATAGAAAACAGCGGTGTTCGTTCATGTCGGCCGTATGGAAATATCAACCACTCCACATTCAACTCATGTCCTCTTGTTCTCGAGAAGAGACCTGGTTGATAGAGCCAAGCAGGTCGGATTTCTAGCATCATTAATAAGGGAGTTTGGTAGCATGAACTTGGCGAAGCCTGCGTGTGTGTGCAAACCTTGGAGGCAAACCGCTACAAAATATGCAAAGAATTCAAATTTCTATGCATATATAATGCAGAGGCATTCCAAAGTGTGACTATATTACGCAACCTTTGCTGCTCTAACCTATTGCTCCAAGAATTGGCCCAGATCTGTTATTATTTAGAAAAATACATCTAGAGAATTTGTATCTTAACGCCTTTGCCACAACTTCAATGATTGATTAATCCTGGAACTGAACACGTTTAGTCACCAAGTAACCAAAGGAAATGTCTTCATTAGAAGCGAAACACCTATACAGCTAAAGGGGTCATGTACGATTACACTCTCTGCATATTCACCGAGGGCCATTAGGATGTGCACACTTGCAGGCATCTCTCTCTCCTTGTGTCCTTTTCAACTCAGCGATTACACCCACACACTTTGCAATCGTGTCTCTCCAGTCCCTTGTTCCAGACTACATAAATGTCATGGTGATCGGCGTCATGGCGATTGGCCGAAGCAATCCAGACATTAAGGTCTAGGAAGCGCTATTTTCCTCCCTCTTCCAATCCTTCTCCTCGTCGTGGTCGGCTGCAGCTCTGGTTCCTGTTTGAGCCGGATCGATCTGTTGTCAATCCTTCCTCTGAGTGGATGCATCGATTCGGTTCTCCAGGCTGTCCGACCTTTAATCTCTGGAAACAGCGCAGTGCCGGCCAGTAGCTTTGAAGACTCTCTACTCCATCTGAGACGAGCCACACAGCAGAACAGATAAGGTGTGCAGGAGACACCGGGGCACCGCCGTCACCAGTCCCACGTCACGGATCTGAGTTTCTTGTCACAGTCATGAACTGTGGTACTTTGTGACTCTCGCTGGTTGTCACTGGGAGCCATTCTGATGGTTCCTTCACTCTGGAACAGTTCATCTACATCCTGATGGTTCCCTCAGTCTGGGACAGTTCTTCTACATCTGTGTTACACTTCTCTTGTAAAAGTTGTACAGGTTCGACCCAAAATGTTAGGATTTATTTGTTTATTTGTCATATTGTGACCATTTAAAGTCTGCTTCGGACATACGTATATCTACACCAATAATTCAAACATATTTTATGGATAAAGATAATCATTTGCACTCTCTTCACACACCAAGAAAAAGCTGTTATTATTTCCATCCAATGAGAGGTCTGAGACTGATGCCTTTAAATAGGTGCTTACGCTGCCTTCTGAAAGCAGACTGAGAGAGCGAGGGCCACGTTAATGAATATGTATACCGCACTCCATCTGAGGTCTAGAGGAAAATAAATAAGCAAAACTGCCAAACAGCTTCAGGTTCAGACATCTCTGCCAGAAGAGTCAGCCTCGAAGCCAACCACACGATAACCACCAACAACCATGTGACACGTAAACCCTGAGCTCTCGTGGGTGGGCGGTTATTGTTATTGAAATGTAATGCACACCCGTATCAATCCCTCAGAACCATGTATCTAACCAAGCCATAGAACAAACACTAAAAATAATACCAGGGTTATAAACAACACAACGGTAACTTGTAAACAGTGTTGGTTATAGTATACAACATTTGAGTCTATGCCACCTGGACTACAGAGTTCTTGTTGGGTTAAAATATTTCAGGCACTATTCTAAATGCCACGCATTGCCTCATACATATACAGTGTACCCATGGTAACAAGGACATCATTAGAGTCATGACAACCTAAGGATGATGATTAGTTGAGGTTTATGTCTCTGTATGTGGAAAAATCTGAAAGGATCTTTTAGCAGATTCGTTCACATTTCATGTCTACAGAAAGCAGCTGCTTCAAAACATGCCAACACATAACTGCTACCCCCTCTACAGGTCTTTCAAATGATCATTATCACATGCCAGTCACTCTTCACTCCAACAACCTGGTTATATATGGTAAGAGCCTGTTAAACTGATGCTATTGGAGGTGTGTGTTTTATGATGTAACGTAATCTTTACTAGGGAACTTTATTGGTTGAAATTATATAGTCAATGAAGAGGACCACTAAAACTACTCCAGATTAGTTGGCAACATTCCCAAACAGAGAAAAAACACTATATTAAGATGTCAACTGGGAATAAAAAGCTTAAAACTCATCATATATATAGTTCAAATGATTTTTATGCTGTTTGCTTCTGTTCTGTGTGTATGATATCTCCGTATTTCAAAACTAGACCTACGTAAGAGTTAGATCTCTGGTTGCCAAACCCCCAAAAATATGAAACATTTCGTCTATGATGGCTTGTCCTGGTGATCCACAAATTGTAAGCACAAGCCAAGTCATGAATTTTAATGGCGTCTGTGAAGTGATTTGGGCTCTGCAGAAAGTGTGTCATGAGGGAGGTTTTTATATCGAACACCATCACCCCTTCAGATTGAAACTAAAATAACCTAAAATAATCGGGGCTCTTGGATGAATATCTTAATGAATAATGCATGTTGTGAGTGTACCTTTTATCACCACGCGTAGTCTGTCAAGTCTTAGTTAACATCTCCACTGCAGTGTTTAACACTAAAAACCCCAGAACGGAATCAAATCAGTCTGATCTAATTAAAGAAACGGACGTTCTTTAACGATCTACTGCCGGATACAGACCGCCATGCGCGAATCACATGTTGTTACGTAGACAACAAACGACGATATGAGTGAAATTAGCAACACAACACAGTGGGTGTCTCAGAGTTGGGCAACCTAAGATGTTGTTCCTCGTAGCCGTTCTTGCTGACTCCATACAGTGGGCTGTGCTTGGAGGGAAACATTAAGAGCCTTGCTCTCTTGCAGGCTGGTCTGATTCATCTCCTAGACTAGCCCCAGCACACCGTAATCCCCCTGTTTCCAACGGGCCCTGATTGTACACCGGTCCGTATCTTCGATAACACAAAGTCGAGACTCCTGCAAAGTTAGGTTCCTTGGCTCGAGGGATTACGGAGTTGGGCTAGAATGAATTGTCCACATGGCTGGCTCGACGGTGCGGTACAGAGCACTTGTTAGAAACGAAAACGGATCATGAGACGAGGGGTATTGAAGATGATCAGTGGAGACCGATTAAACAGATATAAACAACTGAAAAAATGTTGTTGTGGTTGTCGATCACGGTGTTGGTTTGGATGTTGTTTTCGTTCTGGCTAGGTTTCTTATGTCGGCACATCACAGAACGGGCAGCGTTGGCAACAAGTGATGTAAGCTGCAGTCAACAAAATGAGAATCGCGGTGCCTATAGCTTCTGAATGTTTAAAAGCAGCATTAGCACCAGCAGCTACAGTAACATCCAGCACTGTGCTGTGTAACACTGTGTAACACAGTGTTGCACAGTGTTGCACAGTGTATCACTGTGCAACACTGTGTAACACTGTGTAACACTGTGTAACACTGTGTAACACTGTGTAACACTGTGCAACACTGTGCAACACTGTGTAACACTGTGTAACACTGTGTAACACTGTGTAACACTGTGCAACACTGTGCAACACTGTGTAACACTGTGTAACACTGTGTATCACTGTGTAACACTGTGTAACACTGTGTAACACTGTGCAACACTGTGTAACACTGTGTATCACTGTGTATCACTGTGTAACACTGTGTAACACTGTGTATCACTGTGTAACACTGTGTAACACTGTGTAACACTGTGTATCACTGTGTAACACTGTAACACTGTGTAACACTGTGTATCACTGTGTAACACTGTGTAACACTGTGTACACACGAGGTGTTGAGTAGGTGTCAAAACAAAACACCCAACTTCACAATGTAATGCATTGAAATACAAAATGCGTTGCCCTTTTTGCACAGGACCAAGCTTTGTGTTTAATAGATTTTCACGACGAGCAGGCGATGCCAAAACGATCCAGAGGCTGTGGATGTTCTCAGGCTTCCTCTGCTACCCAGCTCTGGGAAAAGAGAAAGGCTCCGTCGACGAGACAGACAATCAAAGCTGACTCAGAGATCTCTCAGACCACCTAAAATTAATGTCTTTAATCGCCGAGAGTGGCAGTTACAGAGCAGCGGGCCCCGACGAATCCACCGCAGAGCCAGCCCCCACCGAGGAAGCCATTTCAAAACAAGGACATAACAAATAACTTGAGGGTGATAAATAAACTGTTTGGAGGCTAAGGAGAAAGAAATACATCTTAGGGGGCGATTTCTAACAACAGAGTGAGTGGGTTGTACTCGGCATTACTCAAACTCCACGATGAAACTCCCAGATAGAGAGCGCCTGGCTTCCAGCAGCAGGAGCCATGCGGCTGGTTAGATCTGCTATCTGAAGCATATCGTCAACACCAATGTCTCCTACTGGAGGGTGTCAGAGTGATCATACCACGGCCCCCCTTCCAGGGCGCTTTCCTTCCAATTTAACAGGCAATATGCCCGTAAAGATCGATCCTCCACAATGTTATCTCTGCTAGAACGGGGGCTGAAATGAGTGGGAGACCGCAGAGGCTCGGGAGAGTGCATCCTTTGGAGTTTCGTGAACGCGTTGAGTGAAATGAAAAACAATAAAACGGGGAGATGGGAAAGAAAGATTTGGGGATGGCGCTATTTTCCTGAAGGGCGTGTGCTTCCCTAAAACCAATACAGGAGCAGCTTTTCAGGAAACGGTTCCAAAATCACGCATAATGTAGGACATAGCCGGTCGCTGCGAACGAGTCCAAACACAACAAGCCTTGAGTGACATTTCCCATCATTTCTTCCAAACTCCTCTGCTTCCATCACAGCGTATATCACGAGGACTCTCTCTCGCTCCAGCCTTACACCGTCCCTCCTGCAAAACGACAGCAATTTCCTCTTCCCCTGACCCAGAAAGGAAAGCCATCCTTCCTTCTGTCTCGTTACAGGGCAAGGGTAACTCCCTATGACCTGGAAAGAAGAACCTCCAGATGGCCTTTGCATGAGCAGTCATGTCTGAAGCTCCAATATGTCTGGCCGGAGCGCAGCAGGGGGCCGGGGGCCAGGAGGGACCCCCACGATAAACAGGATCAGGACGTCCAGATTGAGGAGATTTGGTTCAGAATACACCAGTTTGGCCGCCACAGGGGACCCTAGCTGATAACTTCTGCTGCCATTTAAGATGCTTACGAAACTCCTAATGGATTTTAAGTTGTATGCACTTAGCAATGGATCTTAATGAGGGTTGGAGGTTCAGTTCGAAGAGTCAGGGTTGGGAGACATGCTGTTAGTTAAGCTGGTCTGAGAGAGACAACTGGATGATACGTATTTGAGGGTCTCCATATGGGGGGGTGGAGGTGTCTGTAAAGAATTAGGATTTACCAGGAAACATGAGCCTTACATTCACTTCACATAGGTGCCATCAAGCCCTCACAAAGACAGCCATTTTCATTAGCAATGTCAACTTGAATGTATAGCAATGTGTACAGTGTGCACTGTTTTCTTTGAGTAAATCCCTTCTATTCACCTCAGATGTGAACAACACGAGTGTAAAACGTCAACTGTAGCGTGTGTTTAAAGGCTATAAAAGGGTTATGCCCAATCCATAATATATTACCACATTCCATTACTCTGGTGTTCATCATTCTTTGGCTGGTTGCTCAGGTATCTCTGGGAGACTTGAAGCTCAAAGCCGAGCATCTCCCCTCATTCTCTCACGTGTTTCCAAGATATGGAAATGCTGTTAGGGTTGCTGTTTCCAAGCAGCTGTGTCCTTATAATTGTGCCCTCATGTCACATTCAGTGTCCCACTGGTATGATTTTAGAAGTACAGGAAACCGACTCGCACAAACCAACACGGTTGATGATGTGTATTTGAATTGACTATCTTTTAAGGCTTCTCACTTCTCGCCCCATAAACAGCAACAGCCCACACAAGCTTTTCTTGTAAATATAATCTATGTCAATAACTGAAGCTAGGAAAAACTCACCCATTAAGGGTGCCTGAACATCATATTTAGTGAACCACACACACATACGAAGTGATGATTTATAAATTCATAGGCAAATATGAGTAGTTGACAAATGTGGTGAACAGCCTTCACAATATTCTGCAAGTTAAACACTTTATCAGGGGACCAAATGTCTTTCAGTAACATGACATCATTCTATAAGCTGCTCAAATCGAGCCCAGCCACACAAACACCTCCAGTCCACAGAATACTGATCCTGCAGTCGTCTAAAGCTAAGCTAAATGTTGTCAGCGAAAAGGACCCCGGTTGTATACTCACTCCACCTGAGGAAAATGATATTTAATAAATAAATAAAACGATTCAATCTAAAACACCAACTTGCATGACTGGCCAGAGGGAGACAGGGTAGGGCACCTTTGGCGAGAGGGAGACAGGTTAGGGCACCTTTGGCGAGAGGGAGACAGGTTAGGGCACCTTTGGCTCAGCCTTTGATATGAAATCTAATGTGACTCGTTGTGGATCAACTAACAGGTCAGCGAAATGCCACCACGGTGCGATGCAGATATGACTGAGCCACAGGGTACCTGCACGGCGCTCTCCGAACGCTACAACGCCAAGAGAGCCTCGGAAACACAGATCAGGTGGGGTACGGGGGGTACCTGCACGGCGCGCTCTACGAACGCTACAACGCCAAGAGAGAGCAAGCCTCGGAAACACAGATCAATCTGACGCTAAAGAAACTGAGTTCTCCCTCACAGACAGCCGTTATTGGACAGCTGAATTTTGCGTTCATGGATTCCTTCCAACGTGTTTGTCGTAATCGTTCAGTAGATTAAAGTAGTTTAGGCGTGTGGTCGATGGTTAGAGACTTGCTGGTACCAACCCAAAACAATCAACTCAATCTTAACCAGCCTTGAGAACAGAAAGATGAAAGAGAATACAGAATTTAGCCCACAACTACAGTCAACACTGAAGATATTAAGCGCCTCTAGTCTCAGTAGATGAAACTTTGAACGCAGAATAGGCAAAGGAGTACATATTAGCTCAATTAAAACATGCTTTATTCAGAAATATGGAGTAATTGACCTCTTACAAGAGATTCGCTTATACAAGGTCACATTGGCTTTACAGTAGTGGTAATATATACTCGTAAACTACACTCAATGGAAAAACCTTCTCGGTTAGCAGAGCCACACTCCCTGTGCGTTTCCGCCCCACACGAGAGGGGGTGGGGGGTTGGTGAGGTGGGGGGTTGGCTAAGCAGGGTAATAGGATGGTGGGGGGTGGAGTGTGTGTGTGTGTGTGCGTGTGAGAGAGGGGGGTGGTGTGGGTCAGTATCTCAGAATTCAATTCCTCAGCTCATTAAGTACTGTACCTGCTGCTGTAGTCATTCAAACCGTGCGTTAATAAGCCTCTCAGAATGCCCTGCCCGCACCAAGGTGCATCCCTGTAATGACTGATCATGTTTACTTGTAAATAGGTGAAGTGTGAACGTCAGTAATTTTCCACACAAGCTAATTGAAACTGATGCTGGATTCTCCAAAATCGCCATATAGGCAAAGCATTAGCAATATGGCAGATGCGTTGCCACCGTTAATGATATGAAAGATTTATCGGGGTGATTAAGATTGGGTGACATGCAGAGGGGGGGGAGGGGGGGGGTGACATGCAGAGGAGTTTAATGTACCGCTTACAGTCCCCACCAACCCCCCCCAACCCCCCCACCCCCACCCCACCCCCCCACTCCCCAAACAGCTTCTGGTGAAGAAGGAACCTTTGTTTCTTTGTGCTTTTGTACAAATAAAAAGAGTGTTTCTCATACAGCAAGGAATTCTCAAACAACATTCCAAAAAGCAAGCATTTTAGAATGATGGCATTTAAAATGGTAACTGTAATAAAAGTCTATTTTGTGTCAGCGAAAAAGCCAAGCTATAATTTATTCCCGTTTAGGGGTAATCATGTATGCTTCGTGATTGGTCCGAACAGAGGGCTTCTGTCTGATTGTGCGAGGCCCGACGGCATCCAACCACTGGCAAGAATTCAAAAGTTGAATGAATCACTTTACTATCTGAAACATAACGTCCAGGAGAGAAAGAAAACGTGGACTCGGCAGTCTTTTTTGTTAGCGGGAAACTGGTGGAAGAAGCACGAATGTCCAGTTCTCACATGACCCACTCTTTAGTCACCAGACCACACGGTCGACCACACTGTAATGCCCTCCTACATTTACATTTCTACAATACATTTAGTCATCTAACAAACGCTCTTATCCAGAGCGACTTACAGTAAGTACAGGGACATTCCCCCCGAGGCAAGTAGGGTGAAGTGCCTTACCCAAGGACACAACTTCCTTTTTTGGCACGGCCCGGGACTCAAACCGGTAACCATCTGATTACTAGCCTGACTCCCTAACCGCTCAGCCACCTGACTCCCATATGAAGGAACTCACTGATGAAGGGATAACATCTTCATTCATACGGTGAGGGAGAATAACCACACTGGTTTATTACCACCTATCAGCGATGTGTTACAAGTTACCATTTCAAAGCAACTTTATGAGCATCAGTTAGCGAAACCGCAGTTCTCACTTAATCGCCCCAGTACAATAAAAGGTTATTGCCGTGGTAGTTGCTAGGCTGTCGTCATTAATATTTCAGAACAGAAAGCGGATGTCTAAATGTTAAAACTATGTAAGAATTAAGAGGAAATCTTGTTTTGTTTTTTTAGCAGAGCTTGGGTAACCATGACGGCAGCGTGCGAGAGACTCCAGCCCTAATCCTCCAAAATATTCTTACGCGGATTAACTGTTCCCTCTACCATTTTCATTTTCATTCTGTAAAGCATTAGTCTGACAGCCTAGTGAACCTAACAAACACAACCCACTTCAAAGCAGTGACAGAACGTCTAAGAGAAACGACCTGAGGAGGAGGAGGAAAATCTGTTAATTTCCAGTCTTGGTGCAAACATGAATCCCCTGAGGGGGCCGAGGTTAGACTAGTGAACTGTGAGGTGTTTAGAGTAGTGCTCTCAAACCAGGGAAGATGCTGCTGTGCTTGAACATGGAAGCTATGCTAGCCTGGAAGGTTGTTTGAATGTGTTAATGCAGTCATGTTATAGTACCAACACTGCATTAACACAGTAGCATAGGAGCAAGATACTGACATATACAGGAGTCCAAGATCCACTTTCATTCTGAAGACAATAGTGAGAACGCAGTTAGCAGACGCTTTTATCGAAAAACGACAAAAAGGATTTGAACCTGCAACCTCTTGATCTACATCCACTGCTCCACCACTTAACTATACCCTTCCACATGGAGGTCATGAGAGCGAGTAAGACTGTGGAAGACGCCTGAATCCTAAACAAACTTTAGTGGTTTAGCACATTAAGGTTTTAGTCCAATATACCAACATAACATACATGTGTGCTAGACAAATCTTGTTTTCCAGGGTTGTGGTAGTCAATTAAACATAGCCTACTTTCTTTTCAGGATCACAAAGCAACAACCCAACTCACAACACACAACAAGTCTTTTTTCATTCTTGAAAACAATTAGCCTAATATACGATCTCATTCTCAATACCTAGAGTTGAGACCCCCCCCCCTAAAACTAGCAAACCACTCTCTCTGAGGGGGGAAAAAAACATGCGGTCTCACAACAGAAGATTCTAGCGTCTTCACAGTGGAGAGACGAGAGACGAATCCCTCTCACAGAACTGAATCCCTCTCACAGAACCGAATCCCTCTCACAGAACCGAATCCCTCTCACAGAACCGAATCCCTCTCACAGAACCGAATCCCTCTCACAGAACCGAATCCCTCTCACAGAACCGAATCCCTCTCACAGAACACTCCGTTACAACACAGAGAAAACGAGGCTGCATAACAATGCACCATGTGGCATTTCTGCCGGCAAAACAAAGACAAATGATCGTGCGAGATACTGCAGCAGTAAGGTGGAGAAACAATGGTCAGGAACAGCGGACGAGCGAGCACAAGGGGATCCAATTCCACGGGAGACAGAGTAAAACCCCAAAGGGTCTAGTCATGGATACATCGACTGAAATGTAATACAAGCTGGAGTGTTTATGGTAATGTGTATACGGATCATTCAAGCCCATCACAGACGATGGTTTGGGACCTGTGTTGTGTGTCTCAAAAGGACACGATCGTTTTCCATTCAGTTGAGCCGCAAAAGGAGGTAGCGATAATATTGTTTTGGGGCGAAATGCGAGTGCGAATCGTATACATTGATTTTGTTATTTTGTCATTGTTGAACCATGCATTACAAGCATGATTAGAGGCCAAATGTGACCCCACTTAAAATATACAATCTTCCTCCCCCTCCTACTGATTCGATAACATCCTGGAAGCCTATGATTGGAGGGCACTAGACATAGGAACAAAGGACTAATCAAAATGGTTTGTTTTGGTTGATTTGTAATTCAAACATTCAAAAGGGTTCCACTAAAAACGTTCAAGAGTCAACTTCACTCTACCGCTATAGGCCTTCAGCAATGTCTTCATTTAGCTTTTTGTTGTAGGATGCTACTTGAGTTTCAGCATATAGACTAGTGTCACACCCACAGCATCAGTTATGGGGTTGGACGGGGGGACGGGGGGGGGCGGTTTCCTTTAAAGCCCATTTTGAGGATTGCGTCAGGAGGTTTCCTTGACGTCCCAGCAGTTGGCAGTTGGCAGTTGGCACCTCACTAATGAGTGAGGGCCTCTGATTACACTAAGTGCACACGAGCCAGATGTGACCATGCCTCGCCAACTGTTGTCCTGTCTGTCTGCAAGAGCGATGCTGCCGGAAGGTGTGGTAAGAGTGGGGGGTGGGGGGGAGGGGGATGTCAGTGTGGGTGTGGGAGAGGGGGGGGGTTGGGGCATGGGGTGTGAGTGTGGGTGCATGGGGGAGGGAGGGTGGGTGTGGGGGAGAGGGAGTGTGGGTGTGGGGGAGAGTAAGTGGGGGTGTGTGGGAGAGGGGGGGGGTTGTGGCGGGGGTGCAAGTGGGGGTGTATGGGGAAGGGAGGGTGGGTGGGGGGAGAGGGAGTGTGTGGGAGTAAGTGTGGGTGTATGGGGGAGGGGGGGGGTAAGTGTGAGAGTGCAAGTGTGTGTGTGTGTGTGTGTGTGGGGGGGGGGTATGTAAGTGGGTGTGGGGGCTATACAACAGCCCCCTACAGTCTTAAGATAAAGCCATTGTTTTTCATTAATGCTGAGAGCGCCATGGAGACAGCAGGAAATGCCCTGGTCCATTTCCACATGTGTTTTCAATCACAGAGTAGCTACTGACTTGACTAGGAGCCAAGTCCTGTACAGCAAGGGAGGGATGGGAAGGCTAGGGGCTGAATAATATGATTTCTAAAATGAGAGGAGGGTTTGTAGAGGTAATAGGGGTTATACACGTTCACAAGATTGACTAGCGATCAAACTTTTTTGGACATTATTAGCCAATCAACGTTTCTCCATCCTTTTGTATTTAATAGGAATCGATGAGTTCAAACGTAACGTATACGTTTTATTAGATCCAAAAGCATCAAACTGGCTTCACATGTATGTAGTTACAGGCCATGTACACCGTTTCACATCAAATGTTGTGAACAAATGTAATGGACCAATGCAATAGGGCAGATTGCATTGGTTGCAGTGATCGATTTTTGATAAATGCACACGCGAGTCGAGCGCTATTGCTGGCGCTGCTACACTAGTATACGGTATCAACAAATACACGCCTTTAGCGCTCTGCTGGCCTGCATGTGACTTATAGTTACTCGTCTAATATATTTCAATGCTTAGCATAATAGCCTGTAGTGTGACGCGAGTTCATTGTTAGTTCGCTTTTTGTACATGCATCCATGCTTCGTTTCAACGTGTAGATGGGTAATCTATTTATTCCTGTTCCTACAATGAACTGTGGTTGCCTTGTGTTCTCCTTACAGTAGAGCTCATTTAGGTAGCATCACATGTTGAATGAAATAGGGGAAAGTGATTTCAGTGTATAATACCCAATCTAAAAATAATATTTGTGTGCTATAGCCTACATACAGCTTGTCCCGCTGACTTTAATGATCTTAGCAATGTTTTCACATGTTAAAACATAGGCTACCTCCAATCTTCATGTGTGAGATTATTGGCATGTCGGTGTTTAACTGGTCGATGTAATAGAAGTTGCATCTGTGAAGGCAGAAATGTTCGCCATACGTTTGTAAATATAGGCTCCACTTTCTTTTCTAACGTGGATTGTCTGAGAAAATACACGTTAGGTTAGGAAAGAAATGCGCAAACGGGACAGCTCTGACTATACCCTAACCGACAGCTACCCCCAGAAACCATGCACTGCGCATAACGTTTTTTTTTACGAAAACAGACAAACATACAACTGTAACAACATGTACCTATATTCACCATCTATTAACCTAACCGAGTCTCATTTCGACCCCTCTCGGTTCAGTAGCCACACACTGATTTGTGTGACTGTTACTGTCCACATTTCGCAGAAGCAAGCTAAACCACGATGAGGCTTTGTCATGTTGGCTGGTAGCCTCTTGGACATCCACAGCCCGCCAAGACACACAAGCGACACAGACATTGTCACTATCTGTCCAGTGTGGGCGGACTTGGTCATACCAGTTAATGCTCTAAACACACTCAATACGATAGGCTACCATTTTAATTCTAGAAACCACTAAACCGGTCAACATGAGATACACAAGCAATGAAACTACAGTACGTAGCTTTCTCCAAAATGCGATATTTCATCTGACTAACGTCGTGATTCAGATTTCATCCCATAGGCTACACTATCGCGTGCTCGACACACAGGCTATAACCCAAAAGTACAAAGAAACATATTTTCTAACTTCTGTCCAAGATGAACCACACATCCTCACGTTTATAAAAGGAAGCAGTGCCGTTTCTAAACTATTCACTTTGTTTATATAAACATTTGGCTTGTTGTTAGACAGCTGTGCGACAGTGGCAGAGCGCTCCAGCACAGCGGCTACCGAGATGCAAAACTAGCCGAAGTGTTGAGGAGCCAACACAACAGAAACATCTGTAATGGCGATACAATGCCCCAAATATAAACAACGATACATAGCAACTGCACGAATCTTCACCTTTACATTAGAATCCCATTTGAATAGGTTTTAAACAGTTTCTGACTAGTTTTTGGGGGGGTATCACATCATCCATTCCAATCGTCCGGGCTCATTCAAAAAAGCATGCCCGAATTCAGACTATGTTCCGCCTCCCCTTGTCGAAGAAAGAATTCCAAGAAAACAGTCGTTCCCTTAAGTTTTAAAGGCGTGATCCTACCTTTATGAAGAGCCGCTGGAATCATGAACAAAAATAGAAGAGTAGCGAGAGATCCGTTGCCCGTGTTCGCCATGTTGGACACCTGCTTCAATCTGGCAGCGCTGGTCCGTACTAGTCCTGCTTCACCTAGCTACACTGCGATTCATTTAATGATATGCACGAGAGGAGGAGACCATTTAAATACTTTGCAATTTAAGTATAGTAGTAGGCTATATGTTTTAAGAAGAAGAAGAAAGAAAATGTTTAAAAATAATAACAAAATTCCTTCACATTCTCATAGTCTATGTGCTGTATTTATTTGGTGCAACAACTCACCGTGTCTTATAGCCTATATTGAAAGATGTTAATTTGCATACTTTAATGACTCATGTTTAGAAAAACCTTTTGAATTAGTTTATCGTTTTCCCCCGTAATGTGTCTTATGTCAAATAATAATCAAACTCTACTGACTTGCAGTTTTTTGTAGATATAGGCTAGTTGTTGTTTTTTGTTTAAGAAAAAGATCATAAAACGGCAGCTGTAAAGATCAGCCTATATAGGTTTTACAGTAAAAGTTTTATGAAACTTAACACAGTGTCCCATTCTTTGACATTGGACATTCAGAATATGATGTTCCTCCTCATAGCCTACCTTCAGTCACTGTTTTATCCTGTAGACCGAGACTAGCCTACTACTGTGCATTTTTATAGAATAATGGTGCCCCTGGTGGTTCTTCAGTGTTGAATTCTTATTGAACAAACTTTACTGAGAGGAAACGAGTTGATTAACAATGCGCCGCAATTGCGGATTTTCAGTTTAGAACTTGCCTTGAAAATGTTACTGTGATGTTTAAGTCAGCACTTGAAAGAGGAATAGCGTTCTTCTTTGTTTGTCCCAACAAGAGTGGACACGGAAGGAATGACAACACCGGTGTTGATTGATTTTTTTTTAAAATGTTGATTGGTTTGAAGTAAAGAGTTTAACAAAGAAGAAATTTAGAAGAAAAAAAACATATCGAAAAGAAAATATCCAAAATATTCGAGCCAAACGGTTATTCTTCTTCACAGATATCAAGCTATCACCTCCTCCCTCTATCAGCCATTATGATGTTGTTATACCCTGTGGCCTTCCTATCCTAGCTTGGGGAACCCCATCTTCCCAGGTGAGGAGGGGCAGCACAATGTCTACACAAATGATTACCAACTATTATCAGTTAATATAAAATACCAAAAAGATTGTGAGATCTATATGCACATACATTGCCTCCTGGCTTTGACATCAGGACACTCAAATGAATCAATATATTTTTTAACAATCCTAAATTCCTTCAAATTAAAATCGTAATTCCACTTTTCCACTCTCAATATAATTGCATGCTCTCTGCTGTGTCTTGGTAACCACTGCGATTTTACAAAAGTTATGTTCAAATTCATTCAAGGACTGTGATTCAGTATTGGATTTTAGGGGTTGTGGAAAATACACCAGAACTCCACCCCCTAGGGATTCCAGACCAGATGAAAAGTGTAATACCTTTCTGATTCAGGGTGTCCACTGTGGAGATTGACTTGGAATGTGTGGAGGTAAGGGTTTCTGTCAAATATTACATTATCCAGTTAAGGTTAAGGCTCATCCTGTGAAAGTGATCCCATTATATGTGTGCTGTTAACTCCTGAACGAACCACAAGGGTCGAGGGTCTTATACCCACATCCAGATTTAGACATGATCTGTTGACGTGTTTATGAACAAATAGGTTATAAGTTATAGTAATGAGGATGTTTTCATTTGGCAGACGCTTTTATCCAAAGTGGCGTTCAAGAGTGGCGTAAGTGGCTTATTTGAACCGGGAACCTGGAACCTCTTGATCTACAGTGAAAAGCACTGAGATATACCCATCCATCCACATGTCAGGTGGCTGAGCGGTTAGGGAGTCGGACTCGTAATCTGAAGGTTACCGGATCGATTCCCGGCTGTGCCACATGACGTTGTGTCCTTGGGCAAGGCACTTCACCCTACTTGCCTCGGGGGGAATGTCCCTGTACTTACTGTAAGTCGCTCTGGATAAGAGCGTCTGCTAAATGACTAAAATGTACATTACAACACATTCTGGTCTACTTTCAACAGTTTTGTTTTTCACAAAAGGGATTATAGTTTATAGCAAACATGGAGCCACATCGACCAATTAGTAATGTGTTAATGCTCAATAGGACCAACTGCCCAATCAGCATGCAGTATATGTGTTCATAAAACAAAAACGTTTGTAGTAACCTACAAAATGTAATATTTTAAATGAATTTCTTAAGATGGTGATATTTTATGTTCACTGGCTTTCCTATTATTGGGTTCTATTGGACCTATCACGTGACAGCTTGAAAAGAATGCCAATGAGATCTTTTCCCCTTTGATTTATATTTCTAATTATAGCCATTCAGGAAACCAATCAGAGATTAAGCCAATCAACCATAGTTTTGAAATTGTGTGACTTCCACTGTTCACTTTCCACTGTTAAAGGTTATAGTTTGTGTCTGTCGTTGATATCAGGAGTGTTGGGTGTACTGAGCTTAAACAAAGAGAATAAAAAGTGAGAAAAATAATGATAATTCTGTTACTACAAAGAGTAACATCCTGTTCATAAAGATTTAGGAAAAATATAAGGGACTATATTTTGCTGTATTATATGAATAAGTAAATCTGTAAAAAATATATAATATTTGGCTCATCTGGGTTCTGTTGTGTCATAGAAAACTTTACTAAAGTTTACTTTAGAGTGTGCAACTGTATAAAAAAATGTGGGTTAGAAAACTAAGTATGCATGAACTTCTGTGTCGATGGTATGTTATATAACAAAAAAAATCACACAAAAATACATAAAAAATGTCCAGTTTTGCTCTGCTATCCCTCCTTCCCCCCTCATCACATGCTAATCAAGCAGCACATTGACATTCAGTACACTTGATTGGGATTTTCCGTTCAGTCTTTTGATCTGGGCAAGATTTTAAAATTCTGTTTGTGAACAGTCCATACCTTTGGTCTGTCGAGTGCCTGGCAACATCGAAATCTGACGAGCCAGGAGTAGATTATTTCCCTCCCACTTCTCCTCAACCTACCACAGTGAAGGAGAAGACAAGTTCATGTCATAAAAACACAGTATACGTTCATCTCCCCCATCATGCTGTGTGATAGTTTCCCTGTTGATAAACAAGGCTTTAATCGCATTTCAAAGCATATAATGCGACAAAAGAAGTAACAAATGACAGATGATGAGGCATTTGACAAACATGAAAAGTCCCACATATGCGCATCGTAAATCATTTACGGCACACGCTGTTGCTGAACAACAAAGGCTTCGGCAAAGCGTTACACTGAACACCTCTCACACACAAAGCAGCAGAAACATTAACCTACACCGCCACGCGTTTCCACTCCATGATTCATGAACGGAAAATAAACACCAATACTGTTTAAAAAAATAAGAGGCTGTTTGGTGAGATGACAAGCCACACGCCAAGCCCCTACACATCACATGAAAAACAAGGCCTGCTTGTCGATGTAACTATGTTGACTTTCTAATGTAAATTAATTGGGTGCTTTCTCAAATTGACTCACAGTTGGATCCAGGGCTGCAAATTGACAAGGTAATCCAGGTAGCACTACCCTTAGTGGCTCATTATGCAAATGATGGGTGATGGCTCATGGGTAAGTATCTGATTTTCCGGGGATGAGAAGGAATTCAAGGGATGTTTATACAAACCTTGCATTACAATTATACCTACATGTCCACACAATCTATCAAACATCCCAAACGTTCTGCTTCTCCTCGTGACGTTATTAGTTAGGCTAACTCGTTTTGGAAACATTATACTCCCCTACAGTGCAAACCAACTGTCAGTCATGTTGGTAGTATGGTGTATCTGTATGTTAGTTAGTGTATGGGAGATTTTAGTTCAATAACTAACAACAGTTGCATTCATGAGACCATTTACACTGTGCCACTGTCGACAGACACCATTTAATAAGTTATCTTACCGACATAAGAAATAGTTTAAGGGCTAAATGAGGAGATATGATGTATCTGTGGACTCACTGGGGTGTAGAGCGAGGGTCAGACAATTAATAGGGAAACATTCCATAAGCTCAAACACAAACTCAACGCGGCCTCCGGATGAATACAAGTCCCAACAGGAGTCGCATGAAGGAGCGTGGTGTGACCTTTGAACCCAGAAGTAATGTTTCTAGATCCCCACAGTAATAGACTACAAGCCACTGATATCTTCTCGTATCAATGAGTTTCCTCCTGGTCAGTCACCACAAGGGCTCCTCTCCACTTAATGAAATCTCCTTTGTTATTTATTGATTTGCTTCAAGGTCTTTGTTCTTGTCTGCAAATAGGAGTTATTTGATTTGGAGTAAACACAGGACAATACTAAACATTTTGTCCTGTGGTACAGAGCATAGCTGCCGTCTGTTCTGTAATGGGTTAGTACAGTAAGTGCAAGGCTGCAGATGAAATTAATACAAGAACTCTGAATGGAAATGATATTTGCCATCATCTGAAGTGATTTATCAATAAGCCCTGGCTTTCAGCTTGAAAGTGGATGTTACACAGGCTAATGCTTTGTGCTAATGCTCTCAATTGAATTTCACTCCTCTTCAATGGACAAATGTGTGATAGAAAGTGGCCGGCATGAGATGGAATCTCCCGGTTCTACTGTTGTTTGTATCGATCGCCGTCACGTGACAGGATCTTTCCCTAGCTGTCTGGGGTGGGTGTATGTAAGTTGTTGTGAAACGCATCGTGGCCTTGTCGATCTCTTGTGTCATTTGATTGATTGCACTTGGAGTCGCACGCAATCAACTACCAGGAGAAGCCTGAAGCACTTTTGCCGTTCAGAGCGTCTCTCTTCATCGTGAATTTAGTTTGAACGCTGTCAATCCAAAGCATAATGCTTCACAATTCAACAATCGATCAATACTTTAGGGTCCTGTATCAATGCGGTAAGACATTTCTTTGGATTCGTGTGTGATTTACTTTCCTCATAACTAAAATATTTCTCATCTAACCTCAGGTTTTATATCACAGCACTCGGTTAAATCCACGGCAAGCTTTCCGTGCTATATTCTTCTCAGTAAGTTGTATTAATCAATGAGGGCAAGAGATTTTTTTGTGAGACTCGTCCATAAAGGCCACATGCAATACAATCAACGAGATGGAAGACGTGAAGATGAACTGGCCAGACATTGATAGCGGTTCTTTTAAAGGGCTCCGGCGTTGCTTGGCTGAAGAATCATTGTGAAGACACCTGATTGTCACCATTGTTCACAGCTGTCACACTTGTCGCCTGAATTGATTATGTGAACCGAGTTTAAGAAATTAGGTCGGTTGTAAATGGACAAATTACTCAACCTTTTGAAAGCATTGCCTTTCTTACATGATTAGTGACTTGGAAAAGGTTGTGTTTTCTATTGTATATTGATTATTGCTTTTGCTAGACAAGAATGCAGAATGAAATGCGTGAGTTGTATTGATGGCACATGAAGAACGTGGATACACACACAAGACTGACACACATTCAGAATCATGTTTGAGTCTCAATTAGAAATCACAATGGCCATTAAAAATTCAAGACAGACACTGACTTAATAGGGTTGTTTTCTTGAACTGATCGCGTTGACGTAGGTTTCAGAGCAGGCTAATAGGGTGTGACTAGGCCTACACACACCTCAGTTTCATCCCCGGCACAATCATTCATTCTGTTCCTGATGTGGGTGAGGGATTTTTAATTAACATCCATTTCGAAGCATCCTTAGACACTCAAAGTTGTACACGAACACGACAAATGTTCATCCACAGCTACTCCTACCTGGTGCCACATCCTCCTACCTGGAAAATACACCAAATTGTCACACATTTCTCCGAACTTTGAACTTTCTCCTCAACGACTCAGGGGCACAAACATATATTTCATATACCGGTATTTCCAGTCCAATCGGTCCATTCGCTTTGGGCTGACGTGAGGCAAGTGTGTATTTAAGTAAGTGTCTTGTGTACGTTATCAGCCTATAGCAGTAGCAACACAACAACAGCAGCACGCTTTACCACAGCAATAACACAGACGCTCCCAGCATCAGGCCCCAGGATGAATTCTCTCAGAGTCACATTTACATTTTATTCATTTTGCTGAAATCCAAAGCGATGTACAAAGAGATGAACAAACGGTGCACGTAGAAAGTAAAGCCGTAGATCCAAGGATCAAAAGAACATAGTTGTCCAGTATTTTGGAGGTCAGTGAAGGCACGGTCTGTATTTACAAACCTCATCGCAAAGTAATAACACCTCAGCTTCCAGCTTGTAACCTAAAGTTTGACATCCCGAATAAAGCCGTACAGTGTACACACGCAGCGGTAAAATGCTGAATGTTGTGTATGCCATAAATCACCTGGGGGTGAGATCTGTGCCAAGTCTAGGGTATTTGCCTGTGCAAGCGATTAGTATTTGCACAACCTTGGTTTCTATCCTACTGTGGGGTGCATTCTTGCAGAATCACAATACTATGCAAGGATGTGATCAGATACAAATAAATCTGTGATCATTGTTGCTTCTGCTTCGTTTTAACCAATATTTTGTTTCTAGTTGAGTATCAGAACCCACCTCCGGTCCCCATGGGGAAAGAGATTCACCGGCCATTTGCGCCGGTTTAATTAAATTACTTTCATTTCTGAGGAGAAAACCCGTCCACTAGATGAACCGCTTCCTGTGAATGCCCTTGTCCAGGGGGCGGAGCCAGCCTTTCAATCACACGGCCATGAACGTAATATCGTATTATTGGCTGCAGGTTTTTACTTAGACAAATACCTCCCCACTCTGGTAAGAGTCAAAATAAAACACGTCACATCCCGGGAGCAGGGGAGAGGTTATATAGGTTTTCCACCGCGGGGCACCACCAGAAAGATATATTTATATGATTTATTTTTTGTCACTATCGTTACCCGTGATGTACCTTTTTATGAAAAGCAGATCAAGGTGAGACACAAGCTCCTTGGTGGGGCGATGTATTAATTTAAGCCGAACGATTAGCCTGGGCACCGCTGGTGTGAATAGTAAGACAGAACCTCTCTCACTCTCACGAGCCCCATATTTAAATAGTCATCTTTCAACCGCCAAAGTAGGCCGTCAGAGACAGAGGCGACGCTCCAGGTCGCCCAAACGTCCTGAACTGTGTCAGGATGATCACATACTTTCCCCACTTATAAAAAATGACTAGATTAGGCTACTTCAAAGGGTTTTTAGAAAACTACATAATAGAGATAAATTAATGTCTAGGTCAAAGAACCATCGGGCCTATTATTAACTTACTGAACCTTCTCCACTGAGAACTTCGTCAGCTTTGTTTCCTGGGTGTGTATTTGTAGGATGCTGGGAGGACTTTGCAGGCAGTGGGTACACTAAAAGTACACTGAGTCAAAATATGTACTGTAGGGCCTACAACTAAATCCCTGTAGGGAACACTTATTAATCTCCATAAACAACAAAATGAACATGTGGTTGGACCTATTTAAAAACAAGCTTAATGGCAGAGGCCCGGATTTAAAAGAAAGAGAAAAACTTAGAATGAGAGTTGCTAAGTTTTTTTTGCAACAATGCTTCGTGACCGACTCTTTAAAGAGGAAGAGACATCTTAGAACATCAGGGTTAGGAACACACTATTTAGGCCTACCTCCAATCTGAGAGCATTTTATGCTGCTGTTGTGGATGTTCTTTGAGGAATGACACCAGAGGTTGGTTGACAAGCATCGACTGTCTTGCTGGTGTCGGCGTGTTTTCGGCGCACGGTGTGATGCGCTTGGTATCAGCAGGATTCGGAGCAGCTCAGCCACTCGTCCTGTGGGGCTCGGTGGGTCTGCAACCGAACGGGGCCTGAAGTGATCAGGCACAGCTTGGAGCAACGGGTGTGTTCTTGTCTCCAATTCCTGCATCGATCAGAGTTCACCGCGTTAAAGCTTGAGTTACCAGTGTCGTATGTGTGAGTGTTATGAAGAAGAAGAAGACAGTGTTTGAACAATTTGCATGTGTGTGCATCTGTACAGCTTTGTCATCTGTGTAGCTAGCTATGTGTGTTCAGTACAGGCTTGTGTAAAGCTTGTTAAAAGCTTGTTTACCCTACCTCATGGCTCAAATCCCTCTCCTTCCCCTCCCTCTCTGCCTGTGAAACTCCTTGAGCTTCTTAAGACGTCGTGTACTCTCTCCCTTGGGCCTGTGCAGATTGTATCTGGAAGGCAGTTATCTCTGATCCATGCGGCGTCGTCATAATTGCCCCCACACAAGCTTGCCACCGCTGTTATTACACGCGCTCAACCCTATTAACGCCGATGCCTTTTTCCCTCGTTTTGAATGCTAGTGCTAATTAGCAAATGCTCACCCCTGTTTTTTTTTCATGGTTTTTAAGTGCAGCTCCGGGTGTCTCTTTGGAATCATGCCTCATTTGTTTACCTCCCGCATAATTCAGAGGCTTATTAATCAGTGAGGTCAGATGATACAAACATTTCCTCGTTTTGATTTGGTTCGTTTGGTTCGTTTTTTTTGTTGTTGCTGCCAGGCCTCTTTACAGGGAACGCGATTCGACCCCGACAGCTGTAACGTGTGTGCTGACTGAGCAAATCAAACAAGAATCACAAAATAATAAACAATAGCCTAATTAATTCATTTAGCAGACGATCTATTCAAAGTGATGAACAGCTGGGGAATTCGGACCTGCAAACTCTGTATCTGCAGTCGGATGCTCGATCACTGAACTTAACCGACCCCTACACCCTCACCTCATAACTTCAATGTTGTTAAACACAGTTTGCCCCTTAGTCAGAAACAAAGTAATCTGATCAGCCTAGCTTGTGGCTTGTTGAAAAGTATTTGAGTATTTTTTTCTTTAAAAAAAGAAAATATATCTTCCCGGATGTAGGCCTATAATTTAAGCACCCCACCCCCTCTTGGAAACAAAACTGCTCATAGGCTACCATCCAGAATGGTGCCACCCAAGGGAATTTATTGAATGCAACAACAAAACAAAAAACGTTTTACTAATAGAGTAAAAGTAGCCTATTTACGGGAACACAAACGCATACACACCCCCATCCTCCGTGTGGACTGAGCAAGGCCACGCGGGAATGTAAGTAGGTACAGTACTTTCGTATGCTCTACCGTCCTTCGCTGACACATACATACAGCTGGTTCATTGATCATTACCAAGACAGCAGACATTGCTCTGGTTGCGTCATGGTTGCCAGACAACGTTAACGGTTAGCACCTCGCTGTCCAACCGCTTACCATGTTATTGTCATTACCGCGCTAGTGTGTGGTTTTTTTCTGAGTTGTGGATGTTGCTTTTGGGGAATGTAGCGTTTCGTATTGGTTCTAGACCAGATGGCGACCTAGGGGACGTAGGCACTCCAGTTATTCTCTTCGGGAATGGGAAGCTCCCTTCTCTAGCAACCACCGAGTTGATGGCTGCATCAACGCTAGTGTCGGTCTTGCTCCATGGGAGACACACTCCTTAATCCCCTCCTGGGTTTTCAGACAAGTTAATTGCTGTTTCAAATTGCAGTAGAATCACTAACCTGGGTTGTGTTTATCAGTGTTGGCAGTTTTGTTTTACGCTACCACTACCCTTGCCTTTCTGGATGTAATAATAATAATAATATCTGCATTTGGCTGAGGCCTTAATCCAATCAGAAACACAGAGGAGATTTGAAACTGCAACCACTTGATCTGCAGTTACATGCTCTCTACGTCTGAGCTATGCATCCTAAATTCTGTTGCTCAGTAACTAGCCTACATGCTTATGTATATTGGCATTCATTCTGAAATATGGACACTGAAGTGAATATAGTCAATTCAAATGACTGGACTTCTAATGATTCTTTGAACAATGTACATTTGTGTGTTTTTTTTTACAGTTTGACATTTTTGATGAACTATCAAAATAGTTTCCCAATGTGGTAACATATCATCCCAGCTCAACTACAGTTGGATGAGCTGTCATTTTGAGGATGTCTCCATTTTTGCTGAAAACGTTTCAAGTGCCACAGCAGACTGACAATGGGAGTTGTTGTTTTGTGTCATAAATAGAGTTTGTGAAAAGAAATTTCGAACAGCCATGTTGACAGCAGGGTACACAGTAGGGGGGAGAGAGTGCGAAGTGAAAGCAAAAACACTGAACTGGTGCAGGTCTTAATGTAGTCCTCCAATAGGAGATCCTTGAGGACTGACACAACATGGTTCCTTCAAATCATTCTGTAACAAGCTTCTGACAATGTTTGAATCCTCTAGAATCAGCCTGCTTACGGTGTTCAAGTCAGTTCAATAGTTTGTTATTTATTCGATGCGCAGGGATCACGTAATGTTTCGGAAATGTTATTCTGTTCAATAATTTAACTGTTAATTTCCCTTCACGAGATCACACATTTAGTTTCTTAGTCACTCAGCAGCATAACTCCACACAGACAGGTAAATATTTGCTCAGTGTGTTGATTTGAACATCGTGCTTCTGTTTGTGTTTCAAGGTTGAACTCTTGAGAACTCGGAAATGTAGCTCTTAACCAAACTGTCAGACTCTCATTCTTTGGTAACTACAGATAAAGGAAATTAACTGACGCCTCATCTCTGTATACAATTTAAGAGCAGTATTTTATAGTCAAAGATATCTGTAGAGCAGCTATTAGGGGTTCTAAATTAAAAATGACAGTTTGTGACAGTTGTGGCCAGCGAATTCCATGGAACATTCCACAGATTTGTCCATTTCATGAATAGTTTTCTGCATTTCTCTCTTGTGTGTTCAGCCTGTGTGTACTCAGCCTTTCACTCGTTCATTGTGGAAGTAAAGCAAGACTAGTAGATCATTACACAACTCAAACAAAACGAAAGACAACAAACACAGTTATCTCTCACCACCCAAATACTGTACAGTAGAACTACACACTTTCGATCCTCGATCTTCTGCTTCACGTGCTCTCTGTACGGATGGATGTAAGCATCTGCTGAATGGATGAAATGTAAAATGTATTCTTTATCATCTCCATGTGATCTAGTGGGATAAGGTCATCTCCTTTCAGCATTTTTATTGGAGAACCACGGTTCACATTCATGATATCTGTATACTGTAGGTGTTCTCGGGGTCACTGTGAGTGTAAAGACTTTATCACCAAGAGAGCAGTGTCTTAAGAGACTGAGGAGAAAAGCAACAAGCATGTCAACCCCAGTGTCAGCTCACCCTTTGAGCTCCTTGTGTGTTCTCCATCTCTTTACGTTGAGAGACTTCCGGAAAAGCAAAGCAACTGTGTCATTGTCGGAAAGAAATAGACCGCGTTTATCTTTGGTCGCACGGATGGATTGTATTTGCGTCGCGCAGGTATTGCCTATCAGGTCTCCAATTATCAGGGGGGTTTACGACAAGGAATTAAATTTGTGATGTTGGGAGGAACTGAATTGAAGTGGAGGCCATCACATTAGCGAGCGGGGATAGAATGTTGTAAATCTACCAGCTGCAGTTTCCTGAGGCGAAACAGAAGCTAACCAGACGCTGCTAAAACGTGGATTCACATCGAGAGAATGTCCTCTTAAATTTCCTGAGTTAATCAATAAGATAATCCCCTTTGCGACTTTCAACGTTCAGAGAGCACCACAGAGGGTTGGGGGGGTACAGCTTAGTGGTCAGAGCTTTTGGGTTGCAGGTTCAATAACCCGCTGTACTGTACATCACTGTACATCACCCAACTGAGTGAATTGAACAGAATAAAAGACATGTAGTTTTTCTCACAGAGATCTGCAAGAAGAGAAATCAAGTACATTTTTTTAAAGAAAAAGCCTCAATTAACAGGTGCAAACCACTTTGTTTAGATTTGTTCCTAACAAATGTTTTGCACTGTGAACATACTTATTAACACAATATACAATACATAGGAATAGATGCCGTTTGCCCAAGGCGCTCAACGGTAATGACAATATTTTCCACAGCTGCAAAGCTACAGATTATACCCATCAAATGAGACTTTTTAAGCCTAGTGCTAACTTTCCATTAGTCCAATGTTCTGAAAGATTCCATCATCAAAGATGACTCCAAATAAAAAAATTAAAAATAAATCTCCAACTGACATCGCATAATCGGAACAGACTCGAACACAGACTGATATTGTGAAAGTTTCATAAAGTTTCAACTTTGGTTAAAAGCCTCTGGTTATCAAACTCAAGCCATAAAATAATAGAAATGTAGCGTAGAGAGTTATTTTAACTGTCTTATCAGTTAACGTTTTTAGAAAAGAGATCAGTAGGTAAATAAGTAACTGTTTTCAGCAACAAATTGTGTCTCTGATTGCAGGTCATTCAACAAAACCATTAATCTTCCTATTTTTCATGTTGTATTTTGAAAAATTGCACATTGTTGTGTCAAAGCAGCTGTTAGAGGAAGAACACAATGTCCTTCATTTCAGTTTCAAAGTGTGCTCTCTATTCTGTTTTGTGGTGTTAAATAGCGCTATAGGAGACCTTCCATCACTTTAAAACAACCTGGCTCTTCTTCCCCTGTTGCATCGCATCCGTGAGGTTGGATACTTGTTTGACAATTTCCTTCCAAGGACTCACACTGGTTCCCTATAACCAAGATAATGAATGCATGGAAAGCAGTGGCAACGTTTCATTCTCGCCAGAGATGCATTGTTTCCACGCAGACAAACAACCGTCCAGAAAGACAGTCAACAATGTCGATCCCCTTCCTAAAACACAACTGCTCACTGACCAGTTTTCCTGGATAGATCACACGGACAGAATTACACTTACTCAGACCGGTTACTGCAGAGTGTTCAGTTGGGTTTATTTGGAAAACTTTGATCAGTCATCTACAGTAGGTAACAATAAATCAAATATAATATCTAAGCCGTGACATTCTGTTGGTCAGCATAGAAAGAACAACATGCTTTTACTCATGGGTTAGACTTTGAGCCAAGAAGAAAGACATGTTTTACCACCACAACCAGTTCATTAGGAAACCACAGGGGATTTTGTAACATGGACAGATAATTTGAAAGGACGGTTAAAACTGATGGAGAAAAGCTTTAGCTTCAAACGCACAAATGCTCTCTTCAGTGTCGGAGAGAGAGACGGATAGGAAGAGTGAGAGATGGGAAAGGTAGAAAGACTGTGGGGTGAAAGAAAAAAGGAAGTGTGTGTGTGTGTGTGTTTCACTGATAGATGGGAAAGAGGGAGTTCTTTATCACAAATCTGCCAAATATAATCTACGATGGATCCTTCGAAACAATCCTACTGAATTAAAGAATGCTAATATCATTTCCTGTGACAGCAACATCAATAGCAGAAACGAGAATCATGACAAAATACATCCTTTACTGTAAGCTAATCTTAATTATGAGTAATACTTCCATACACAGGAGACAGTAGAATTAATGGGGAAGCCATCTTCATAGTTTAGGTATAAAGAATAATAGTTGTTACTAAATCGAGCCAGGTAATCACCACACTGTGATGATTGCTGGACCAATTAAGCAAATTATGGCTGTATTATAATTATGACTGCGTCAATGTTGGTGACTGTTGATAGGAGGACTACAGTACTGTTCCTTCTGCTGGGTGGATGTTGCTGGCCAGCTTTCCACAGAGGAAACGAAGACTAACCCACATACCTAAGCTTTAATTTAATGTTCTTGCATTTCAGCTGTGACTAAGTTAATGCTTCTGCTGCTTCCAAACAGGAAGCCGGGTGGGGGGGGGTGAGAGAGAGGGGGGGGGGTGAGAAAGAGGGGTGTAATTTGTTAGCAAAAGTCCCGTAGGAAAAGAAAAAGGATTGTATGGAAATCTAACATGAGCAACGCTGGTCATGAAATCCCTCTAATGTAAATTCGCTTTCTTCCTCTGCAAAATCATTGTCATTCAATGCAAAGGCATTTTATATGTGCAGTTGTACAAGCTGCCACTTGATTTATGACTGTGGTTTATCTTCTAAATGCAAAAAGCCTCTTCTGGAGTGGCGTGTGTGATTCCGGGTAGCCTATTCCATCACGAAGCTGAGTCAACAAAACTGTGAGGAAAATATGAATTGTCTTAGACAAATGGGATTTTGATTTCAAATGAATTTTCCTGAAGGTTTTTACTGACAGCATGAAATGTTGTTGGAGGGATGCTACTGTGCTACGTTTCCATAGTTTATTATTAATACATCCATTTAGTGCTATCTTGCCGTCGCAACATGGAGAACTGCTGGCTAGGCTTGCAGTTGTTTGCTTGTGTTAATCCTGAGGTCTGGTGAATAAAGCAGAGGACTGACTGAGCATCATATCCTGACTGTCCAGTGTTTGAGGAGGCAGCAGGGGTTGTTGTGAAAGGAGGGTGGTCAGTATGGGGTGGCACGTGGCTGAGCGGTTAGGGAATCGGGCTAGTAGTCAGATGGTTGCCTGTTCGATTCCCAGCTGTGCGAAATGACGGTGTGTCCTTGTGCAAGTCACTTCACCCTACTTGCCTCGAGGAGAATGTCCCTGTACTTACTGTAAGTCGCTCTGGATAAGAGTGTCTGCTGAATGCCTAAATATAATAATACAATATAATAATATGGATGCATGTTATTGTTTGGAGTAATCTAACAAAAACTATGATGTCTATGAAATCAAAGTTAAAATTACTAAAAGTAAAAGGACATAAGCACTCGAAGTGTCACTTTTAATATTGTTTTGGTTTTGGCCGTGAACATCCTGGATTTAAAAGAATTATGGAATTGTTTATGCATGAATTATACGAGCAATTTTAGAGTAAAATGGCAAAATCATATTATTTCATTGGATTTGGGACGTTACCGTTCTTGTAAAATGCATTTGAATACAATCACTTATCTAGTCAACTTCACGAAACAAACGTTTCAGTCTTCCTGTTGGCAGTACTCACAGATTAAAGACCTTCATCTATCATTTTTCAGCAGGTTAAAAAATTCAGTGTTTAGCATGGATCAGTTCCTCCAGCAAGGATATAACAGGTGAGATAACGCAACTGGATGTTCCCTGATTCATTTCTTTGTGGTAATCAGCACGTTTTGGGTGGCTGACGTTTCCCATTGCTACCTCCCCAACCGGATGGGGAGAAACACCAATGAAACTGAGCGCAGAGTTGAAATAGCAGCAATTTAAGAAACTAGCAAACCATCGTGGAAAAAAAAGCCATTATTTGCAAATCACGTGTAGCTACTGAACCAGGACGGTGTGTATGATATCACCTCAGAACTGGTGTCAGATTGTGTGTGTGTGTGTGCGTGTGCTTGTGCTCACAACATACCAGGTTCTAACATCCTGTCCAGCTAAATTATGCTTATTATCACTTGAGTCGTTGATAAATGGCTTCACATGCTGAAAGTTGAAGCAACATTATCTGCAGGCTAAAAGAGATCCAATAAAATACATCACCTGGTGAAAAATGTTCATATAACGATTCAACATTTCTCTTCTTGAGTTACTGTTGCGACAGTATCATAATGTGGAGTAAAACTGAATCTTATGGGACATTGTCTCCTAACTTAGTTTTGATCATACTTTACATCAACTGCTAGAAAAAAAACGGTTTAAAATAGCGAGTACTTACTCCTCTTCCAAGGACTGTTACAAAGACTTTAAGATTTGAACTTTGACCTCATCATGGGTAATTTGACCTTTTGACCTGGCTCCTGGAACCACAATTTATATTTATGTGCGAGCCAATAACATGGATTCATCCATTTTGATTTGCATCCTTATTGGTTTGCTGTAAATTACTCTGACGCACATCCCATACAAGCCCTCTAGTGCCGAGAAGAGCAGTTTAGAATCAATCGCATGATCGAATATCGAGGTGGAAAATGTGAACATTTACTCGTCACCTTCATGTTCTCTGCGGTTCCAACACTGTCTGTTTTACAGGTGTAAACTTACGTTAAAAAAAATCTATTTGAGTTTTCCACACAATGTTTCAAGTCAGTGTGCATATTGCGCTGGTGCACAAGTAATTTGGCATAACTGGCCCCGGCATCCAACCTCAACAAACATCTTATCGTCAGTCTTTATTTTAAGTGCAATCGCTTGAATGCACAGCCGGGCCTTTTGATCCTCTGTTTTGACAATCATCCACAAAAGAACGGAAGGCCATAGCAATAAATGATGGCACTGCTGTGCAACAACTCAATCAGCAGAACAGAGCAGCCACTTCAAGATGAAGATGCCGCTACCAAGTATATGTTTTATAGCCGGGAACAAAACTCTAGATTTTGTAGTCGTGTGTAGTGGAAGGTCTTCCTTCCAGCCTCAACATATTCTCTCGAAATTCATACTCCCATTAAAACACTGGCCTTAGGGGTATTCCACTATGGTTGAAATTGGAGATGGCCGCAGCTGCTATGTGTATGAGAGATGTGAGCGTAGGCCTATGTCACAGATAACTCTTGGTCTAGTTGTGGTGGTAGTAATAGTAGGCCTATGTAGTTAGCAGGGATATAAATTGATCTGGAGCTTTGGCTCAGTAAGAGGTGTAACGTCTTAGGGTGCCCATCAGGGATGAAATACAATTTATGTTGAATAATAGCTCGAGCAAAAGGAACGCGTCGCACTTCCGCGATGAAAGTTCAGGCCGCTGGCACGCGCTATTTAAAAATAGTTGTCAAAATAACTGCCAATTTCCAACACTCTGGGAACACCACCTAGTCTATCATTTGCTTCATAAAGCGACTGGCAAGCCGAGAATAAGCAACGTTTTTCTTTTTTTCCAGAAACATTATTTGGCATTAAAAGCGCACGTTTAAACCAAATGGATAACTGTTCCATAGTATTTTGCATCCAATCAAAATACCCCTCCACTAACCCCGATTTAATTGAATTGCGGCGACACCAAACGGTGCATCATCAAAACTGAGCTATAGTGAGCAGGAGGTCCCGAAAACCATCCCAGTTTTTAACCCCATTGTATCTCCAGTGAGTAACTCAATACTCTAATGGATCCGAATTGACCTTCAAAGGCCTTGCAAATCGATACTGACACGATATGACGGATGACTGTGAACAAAGACGGAGCGAAGTGAAGACCCATTAAAACGTTTGAGTGGCGGTCAATGCCAACGCTATACTATTAGTCCTGTAGTGAATGACGGGGGTTCCCATCTCGACCACCCCTTTTAACAAGACCACCTAAGGCAAGGTCATCCCATTGAGCTTTCTAATTAAGCTCATTTTAAAATCCTGCCCATTAAAAAGAAAGAAAAACATATCGAGTTGCTGAGGACTGCAAGTTTCTGACAAAATATTCCAAGCACACTTACAGTATCGGCTTGTGTCGGTACCCCAAAAACGCTAAAGGCCTACACCTGTTCTGTCCTTAAGGAACTGACGTTCAAATGTAATAAAGAGGCAATTAATTACTGCTGTCACGTTCTTGCTTTTATAACTCCTTTTGAGTTTTGCATTAATAGTAGCCTAGAAAAATATATTGACTAGGATTAAACAGTCTTTATTATAATAAATCTGCAAATGGGTGCATGGAGACAATTTACAATAGATAACAACTTTCCTTCCTAAACCATTGTCCGGAATATAATGACAGTGTGCTTAATACATCTGCAGAGGACCATAGGAGGACACTAAGGATAGTATCAAGGATAATCCTTCTCCAGATCTACTGTATTCCGAGGTCAACACACGTTTGACAACTCATTTTACAATCAAACAAACAATTCAATCATTTAATCCACTCAGTTTTATATTCTACATTTCTCAGCACACAAGAATATCCTCTTCTCCTTCCGCAATGCACATCACCAGTCAGTTCCTCAACTATTCATGAATGTCTAAACCTACCCACACAGTTCAACGGATTTGTGGATTAACAACCATGTAGTACCAACAATATTTAACATTTACTCATGCAAGCTGGCTGAATAACAACACGTGTGTATTCCCTGACGTTTCTGAATGTAAGAAGCAGAACTTGTGCTACAGGAGCTGGATGCAGAGAGGACCTGGACACTGAGGCCAGAGGATAAATCATTCCAGTAGCCTGCAAAGTAATCTAATGCTTCACTGCTTTGTCACTGCCGGACCTGGGCAACAGAAAAGAAAACTGCAGATGGAAAATAGATATCATCTGCAAGTATTGATGTGGGCCTGCTGTCTATCTCTCAGGGAAGCTCTAGGAGACAGCTGGGAATGCTTCTTGTCATTATGGTGGGTTTTCCTTTCCTATGCTCTCTGGGGTTTGACGTTCGCAAAAAGCATGTCAGTCACAAGTAGGGCTAGCGGTCGTTTAATTTGTGAATGCGTTTAGCCGCGTGCTGTCAACTGTGACGTTTGTGGCGCCTTGTGATTCAAGTGCGATCTTCCACAACGCAAACATGACTTATCTTCTTTAAGTAAAGAAACAAAATAAAAAGTGTCCATGTAGATTATAAAGATCAACAAGAATAAATGTGTAGCGTTGATAGTAGACTAGGCTACATGAAATTATACATATGGGAATGGTTTTGCTGTTGCTACCATGTTTCATGATAGGCCTAATACTCTAATATTATATTATTGCTATTCAATTTGCCATATAGTTATATATATTATATATGACTCTTTGAAGCTTTTCAGGAAGGTCAAAGACAGATTATTGACATGAGACTGTATGAGGAATGAATAGAAGCCAGCAATACGTTTTGTAAACTACCCTACCCTGTAAATAGCAAAACCAAGCAACATTGTAACTAGTTGCTTCTATAGCTGCACTTAATTATAGTTTAACGGTGCAGTCACCTTACATTGCCTTTACCCTATACTGCTGTGGTTACTTGGTAGTTAATGTAACTGTATTGCAAAGTGTTGGAGAAAAGTCTTTATCCACAGTTTGAACCTTAATGGCCGAGATTTATGGAAAAAAAAGTAATTGCAGATAATGACTGATTGAGGTCGTTAAGGTTGTCAGAGATATATCAACAAGGACAGTTGGAGGAGGAGGCTAGGCGGTGCCGTCAAAGAATGTTCCATCCGTTCCTTTCTTCAAGACAAGTCCAATTTCCTGATGGACACGAGTTAGCAAATACAAGCTGCTTGAACTGAACTGTGGTAGGCTACCTTTACACTAGCTAATACAAAAACAATGGCGAGCCTTAGTCAATATTTTGTCTCAGTTTTATGGGGTGGGCTCAGGGCTGTTGTGGAGGATAAACTCTTAGCCCCTCTGGAATTTTGGACGACTCCAAATCAGAAAACGTGGGTCCAGATTAGTGTGATTAGTGTGAAGGGATTACATAACTACCCCAAACCATCATTTGAAGTTGTAACTCCTTTGGGAAGCAGTTATAGTGGTGTCACACATTCTGACAGACGTCAGAAATGGTGACCTCTGTCGTACTTGCTCTGTGACGACTCCAAATCAGAAAACATGGGTCCAGATTAGTGTGAAGGGATGACATTACTACCCCAAACCATCGTTCGAAGTTTTAACTCCTTTGGGAAGCAGTTACAGTGGGTCACACATTATTTTTACTTTGTATGTATGTTGCCTACATACATACATGTAGCCTAATGTAGCCTAACATTTTTTAATCTCTTAGTCTTGAATACTAAGGCCAAAGACAGCATGAAGGCTACGTAAGGACGGCTCGCCTGATCAAGAAGCATGTAATAAGGTAATGAAACTTGAATCGAATGAAGGATGATTCCGATTCCCAGGGCAGATTCCTGGGTCTTGCCTCGACATGCTTATGTTTATTCATTACGCAATGATTACTACATCAGTCCAATCAAATTCAGTTTAGGCCTACTGCACCCATAGCTGTCTTTTGTCTGGGTTGATGCTCCTATTCTACTGCATTATTGAACTAACAGATGTGTATTTAACACCCATCCCAGGCAATTAGAGTCTTTTTTACCAAGGCAAAATACTGAATTATACAAAAGATTTACCCGCTTAGAATAGCAATATCTTCGTGCCTTGCCAGCCGCAGCGCCGATGCATATTGATAAACGATGTGCTCCAGTCGTCTATCGGAGACCCTGTGCATGAAACTCCTCTATCACAATTATGGGAAATTCTTCCCATAGCTGTGAGGCCACGAGATTGAATTAGAAATCGTGTAAATTGTATGTATATTTGGTGTGGTGAAAAGGTGTATGGGTAGGTAGACAGTTTTGGACATAAATCACGTGTGTGTGAGAGGAAAAGCGAGTGAGAGTGAGAGAAAGAGAGAGAGAGAGAGAAAGAGAGAGAGAGAGAGAAGCCTGGGTCCATTGATCAATTATTGAATCTCGAATCAGAATCAAGGATGATTGTTTTGGCAGCGATCAAGCAACTCAGCCGTCCTCTATGCAGATATACACAGTGATGCGCTTCATCCACAATCACAAAGGGCTTGATCTTTGTGTTTTCGCCATCTCTGCATCACACACAGACCAGCACTCTGTAATGACAGAATGCATGATGGAAAACCCACTGTTGAAATGTGTGTGTGTGTGTCTGTTTGTGTGTATTTGTGTGTGTGTGTGTGTGCTGTGTGTTTGTTGACGATATGCAAATGAAACAACAGTAGCCACACAGTCAACATCTGCAGAGATCTAGTAAATACTGTCTATTCTTTTCCAAAGATCAAGCCCTTTGTGATTGGGGATGAAACGCATCACTGTGTATATCTGCATGCAGGAACGCTGAGTTGCTTGATCACTGCCAAAACAATCATCCTTGATTCTGATTCAAGATTCAATAATTGATCAATGGACCCAGGCTTCTTTCTCTCTCTCTCTCTCATTTTGTCTTTTCCTCTCCACACACGTGTTTTAAATCCAAAACTGTTTACCTATCCATACACCTTTTCACCACACCAAACATACAAACAATTCACGCGATTTCTAACCCATCCCGTGCCCTCACAGCTACAGATGGAAAGCAACTGATTGCAGGTTTGTGTTTCTGTCTTCAGGTCTAAGATTTCCTCCAGAAGTCTTGCCCTGACCACAGTCACTTTCACACTAACATGCTGACCAGACGTGGTGTACGCCAGAGACTTAGAATTAGGTTTGTTTGTGTTTTGTCCCTTCTAGAAAAACCTCACAAACCCCAGAAACCCCCCCCCTGACCCCTGACCCCGTTCAGAGTTCCTTCTGTCTCCTGTAAGTTCACCATGAGGACAGGAGATGCAGTGTACAGAGCCAGCTCTCAGGAATGTACACATCAGCCTTGCTAAAGAGTTCAAGAAAACTCTCCAGGGCCTCGTACCATTAGCTCTGAGAGTGAGGAGTGATGCCTTAAACGGTCTCATTTACAAACATTACTTCTGAGAAGAGACACTCGAGAGAGGGTTTGAATTAGGAATGTGTTTATTTCTTGGATTCGACTTTTTAACAAGGAATCCAATGTCTGTTTAGACAGCTGCAAATTAAATGTAATTAATTATTTTTTGTTGACTAGGGTATTGGGATTAATCCACACCAGCCGCATAGGATTGCACCAGGCACATTTGCTTTTCAAAATGAACAATAACAATATCCGTCTTGTGTTAGTCCAGTGTCCAGATTACAGGATCTATGACAGATAGCGGATAGTATTACTCGTGTATTTCAAAGGTAGCCTCGGGAAATATCACAGCAACAACACAAAGGGCACGGTGAGTTCAATGTGTGTAAAATATCAATGAGAAGCTAGCAGAACAATGCCTCTTCAGGGAAATCATGAGGTTCACGTTTACTAAAGAACCTGCCCTGAACATATCTCAATATCAATAGGTGTGAGAAATACTGCATCCTTACAGTCACTGAGGAGTCAAAGCATTCTCCTCTTTCTCCCGTTTAGAAATGTTACGTGGCAGTTAGGTTGGATTATAATAGTTCATCACAAGGACTGGGTAGGAATCTAGTTTTTATTTGGTTGATAAGAAACACATTTTCAGCCATCGTTACACTACGATCTGACAATATCTTGAACATAATTTTACGAGGAAAAAAATCATTGCAAAAGCGAAAATCTTGTTTTCCACTCCCTACAATAAACCCGGATTCTTCTCATCGATTCTTTTGCTCTTTTACTCGATAGTATTCAGGAACGAAAGACGTAAAAAGCTAATGTTGTCATCAGATTGTCACTAATTAAGATAGATAAAAGATACTGTGTACAAGAAGGATAGACAAGTCAAGTCCATTTTATTCATCCAACTAGGGGAAGTTTGTTTGTAGACCGGTATTAAAACATTCAATCCATCATAACTACTACATAAACAGCATACCTGACACCACTCAAAGACAACAACACAATACAATACAACACAGTACAAGGATCACTTCATGTTGAAACCCAGAAATAAATTCCGTCAATGAATACTTAGTAGTGCCATTCATTTATGCAAATGTTGCATCCCAATAGCAAAACAAACAAGTCCCCAAGTCTTTGTGTGCTGTGGGATAGACAAATGAAGTAATGATTTAGTCTGATACGTTCAATGAAGTGATGGGAGACTCTTATCCAGACCTGTAACACCTTCCTTCTTTTCATTATCATGTCACTGCCAGTGGCTGTGGAGTTCAGCCTTGCTCACAGCCAGAAGGGAAGCACTTCCATCTTCACAGACACAGGTCGGACAGAAATGATTTAGAGGCAGTCTATGGATGAAGCCATCGATTCCTGAAGATTAACTTATAATATTCTCTATTTCCATCTGTGTCAGTATGGGAAGCGGGGGGGAGGCAGTGTGGTAGCAGAAGAAAGGAAACAAAATCTCGAATCAGATTTATCAGCCAGGAGAGTTGGGATTGGAAATGTAAGGTAACTAAAGAACTAGAGTATAAAGGTAACTAAAGAACTAGAGTATACGGCTCTCGAAACTCCTTGTTTGTGTGTATCGTGTGTCTGTGGCTAGCTACATGTTGGGGGAGCTGTGAGGGACACCTGAATTTCCCTCACAGGATAAATAAAGTATCTATCTCTATCTATAAAGGTAACAAAAGTGGAGGGAACCAGCTGGAGTGTTGTTGTCGAATCTGTTTGAATGAGACCACTTTCTGTTGAGCTAATAGATGTGTATTAGTCGGTGTAACTTCACTGTTGTGACACGTTGCTGAGATATCTTCAGACTGGCCTCTGGTCGTAGCAGGTGACATCTTAACGCTTGTCAGCATCGCTTCTTCTCTCACTAAACCCACTCCAGCCAATCAAACCAGAGTCCTCTGACTCACAGGTACAACAACCTCGGGAGTCAGGTGGCTGAGCGGTTAGGGAATCGGGCTACCAGTCAGAAGGTTGCTGGTTTGATTCCTGGCCGTGCAAATTGACGTTGTGTCCCTGGGTAAGGCACTTCACCCTACTTGCCTCTGGGGGAATGTCCCTGTACTTACTGTAAGTCGCTCTGGATAAGAGAGTCTGCTAAATGTAAATGTAACAACCACCTTCCATAAACACAGCTCTTCCCAGCTGCTTCACCGACAGCACACTTACATGCTGTGGGTGGGCTGTGTTAGCGGTGAGGAGAGACGAACATGCTCAGCTGTGTTCAGAGAACACAGAAAAGGGGTTTATGCCTGTCAACTCCTTTTTCCAGTAAGATAGCTCATTGGTTTTTATTATTAGTCGTGACCCTTGTGCCTTGTGGACGTTTGAGAGAACGTTGTAAAAAGGGTAACCCTGAAATTCCATTGAGGCTTCTCAACCAAGCATTACATTTCAATACTGAAAACTGAGCTCCGAAGTCTAGGCAATGTATAAACTGAACCCAGATCCTAAAATACAACACTGTTTTGGTGGCTTTGAATACAAGGTGCGATGATTCCCAGAGTTATTTTAAGGAGATGTTGTTTGAGATTCGTTCCCCTGTCAATCATTGTCAGTTCTCTTAACACAATAACAAATTGTAGATTCCCATCTGCTCGCCAGAACAAACAGATTCAGAAGACTATCCTGGTTCTGAAAGGCGTGCCAACAAAGATATCCTGTGTACATAGGTGTATGTGCGTGTGAATGCGCAAATGCTTGTCTCCCTGCATGTGTGGCCGTCGCCCATCCACATGAACAGTCGGTCACAGTTATGTATTGAGTAGCTAAGCACAAATCCTAAACAAACAGATTTCTACGAGCACCTTGGGGTGTGGCTTCGCACAAAAGGCAGCTTCAATCTCGTGTGGAAGGGCAGCTATTCGAGTTGTTGCGATGGGATTTTTTATTTATTTTTTCGCTTTTGTACTTGTTGGACAGCGGCCACAAAATGTGTTGCTTTGTCTGCCAACTGCAGCCATTGTTGCTAAACCTTTGTTATTCTTCCCCGCTGTTCCTCTCAGGAACCTTCTTTCCTCCCTCCCTCTGCGTCTTCCTGGCACCTACGCTATCTCTGCCTGTCCCTTATTATCTCTGTAATCCTTCAACCACTCCCAAGGAGTTATAGAATCTGATATGAGATTGGGTGTTTAATTAAAATCATAATTAAGGATGACCTAATCGTAAGCACACACCTGCTACACTTGTGAGCGGTGACAGAGAATTTCACAGATCGAGGTTTAGGTTTACATGTGTTGGGGAGCTCCTTGTTCTTAAGTGATTCATCTGCCATATGCTTGATGTGTCGGGGGGGGCCGTACCTCTGCTGGCTGATTGGCTGTGGTTGATGGGTGGATAGACTGAGATTCTTTGTGGGTTATGACAGGATGGCTCTTATGGAGAATCTATTATAATCTACGCATAATTATCGTGTCACAAGTGGGTTCAGTGTCATGATGATTTGACGGTCGTTTTCCAGTCAAAGGAAATGATCTCTGGGGTTTCACTTTTTTATATTTTTAAATCTCACCAAGACATGAAGAGATCTATTTGACTTGGTTCAGTAAACTTTGGTTGTTTGTGGAAATCTTTTCACATTTGAACTTCTGTTGGCAGTGTAAGCCATGACATTATCAGTTATGGTCTGTAACTCTCAGAAATGTTTGGATTGTTCAAGATTCAGGATAAAAGAGCATTGATCTCTGGACAATGGACATGCCTAAGTAATACTTTACTTGTTATTATTAAAAGCATGAGTAGCCATTCCCATAGCCTACTTTCTGGAAATAGTAAATTATTCAGCTGATGCTTTTATCCAAAACGACGTTGAACCTGCGACTTTTAGGTCCAAAGTCAAATGCTCCAAGCACTGAGCTGCACCTGGCATAAGCGTGTGTGTTTCTGGTCTAAATGGGCTCTGCTGTTAATGTTCAAGTGGACGAAAGAAGCACTGTTTGAATGAGTGCAGCTGGAGACTGTCCAATGCAGGTGCGGGAGAGATTTGAGAGAGCAAGTTCTCCTGAAGCACTTTCTCAGGTGACAAAATATCAGGAATATCACAGGGAAAATCTCTCATATTCACTTCTCTTTTCTTCCCCGTTCTTCAAGGGTAAAGACTTCTTGGTCAAGTCTGTTAGGAGCAGCCGGGAACTTGCCCTGGGCTTCGCTCAACAGACCGCCTTAAGCTTCATCTGGTGGCGCTTGGAAATTGTCAATTCTTAACAAGTTCGACTTAGACTGCAGAATAATTCTCCAGTCGTCGCCTGGAGGAATAACCTGAAGGCCAACCATACCTCTCTCAAACCTGTCTCCCCCTCTCATGCCATAATGAAATTAGGAAGATAAAGAAAAACAACGTTGTATAGGTGCAGAATACCTATAGTATAATATAATTGTTTTGCTAGATTTGCCAGATGTTCATATGATGCGTACAACCCCAGAGAATTTCCTAGAAAACATCCTGTGTTTAAAGACAGTCTGCGTTGAACAACAGATTGTTTTCTACTCGTTTCTCCTCACAGCTAGTTCTCTAGAAGACGAGAATATAAAAGTGTTCTCCACGGAGCACATCCAAACCAAGGGCATCACTGAACGAGGAAGTCATGGTATGGTAAATGAACTAAGTGCTGAGAAAACAAGCAGATGGGCTGGAGAATGTTTTGGTTTTGGATGTCAATTAGGTAGAGGGACCAAGAGGAAACGCTTGCCTTTGGGAAATACTAATTAAACACCTGGTCCTTCACTCAAACAGTTTGTCACAAGAAAGGCTCCCGCTAATTGTTTTTAAGTATCTCAATGGCCAATTTAGCACAAAGTTAGGGGCAAATGGATATCTTATTGAGCTGAAATGAAAGTTTGGCCAGGCTGAGATTGAGGCTGTCTCTTTGATTTAGTCCAAACAGGATCTCAGTTTTTCAACCCCATCAGTGCGTTGTGTTGATGGCGGTCTAAATGGTTCACAGAGTGTTCCTGTGCCTTTGCATTTACATTTGAGTCATTTAGCAGACGCTCTTATCCAGAGCGACTTACAGTAAGTACAGGGACATTGCCCCCCGAGGCAAGTAGGGTGAAGTACCGTTCCCAAGGACACAACATAATTTTTGCACGGCCAGGGATCGAACTGGCAACCTTACTATTACTATCCCGATTCCCTAACCGCTAAGCCACCGGAGAGTCTTGAGGCGAGTGCTTGAGAGATGGAGAGTTTTTAGCGGAATCCCACCACGAGGAAACTGTCTAATCTCAACCATCTGACCTCCAGGGCGTCGTAATCTGACCTTGAACTCTTTACATGCGAATTAAAGTCCAGATTCGACATCAAAGCTGCGGCTTCCTGCTTCAAAGTCTTTGTGTAGCTCGCAAAAGTGCACTTTTTCTTCTGTATCAGAAACGTTTTTTGATTTCTTCAAACTCTGACACTACTACCTTTAAATTGGTATTGTGTATGTTTAAAACATTTCTTTATTATTTCACATACAGTAGTATAACGTAATTAAAGATAATCAAGTACTATTTTCCGCAAGCTCTTACAATAGTTACCTGAGTTACCTTAGTCCTTGAGTTACATAAATCTATAATTCCACAGTTCTTTTGCTATGTGTGAATTAGCAAGAACTAATTTGATGATTCACAGTTCTGTAATATTAATATGGCTGTGTCATTCACTTTGAGAGTATGTTAGTAATAAAATAAAAACCACTGCATTTAATCATTCTGGGAATTAAACTTATTAATATAAATGGCATGATTAACTGAATAGAAATTGTGTCGGCTTGGAAACCGATTCATTTACATTTCAAATATGGACATGGATTGGTGTTTCTTTCCTGCATTAGAAATAGTCTTTAGATGAAAGAGAGAACTAGTTTCAAAAGGGACAGTCCACCCCAAAAAACTCAAATACATTTAGCGGACGCTCTTATCCAAAGCAACTTATAGTAAGTACAGGGAAGTGCTATGCCCAAGGACACAACATCATCTGGCACGGCCGGGAATCGACCCGGCAACCTTCTGATTAATAGCCCTGACTCCCTAACCGCTCAGCCATCTATTTTCCTCTTACCTGTACTGCTGTTTATCCTCTAGATAGTTTTGTTGTGAGTTTCCAGGGTTTGGAGAAGTCTGACATCTCTCCAATGTAATAGAACAAGATGGCACCCTGCTTGTGGTGCTCAAAGCGCCCAGAAAAATACATTTGGAAAAGCTCAACAGCAATGTCTCTCTCCAGAAATCATGACCCAGTTACTCAAGATACAGACTTGTGTGAGCAGTTTCATGTAGGAACTATTTTCTTTCTACCGAACTAGAACTACACTTGTCAACCGTATCACCGCGTAGAAGGAAGTGTCCACCTACTCATGGAACAGAGAGCATGAGTCTTGGTGATACGGTTGGCAAGTCCAGTTCGGTAGAAAGAAAGTCGTTTCTACATTGAACTGCTTAGAAATAGATATTATAAATACAGTTTGGAAAATCGTCTATCTTCAAATGCATAGATATACTTGTATAGAGGGTAGAATCTTGCCGCCGTGGTAACTGCTCTCTCTCTGTGTACTGTAGTCTTGGAAATCTTTGACAAGCTTGCATACGTCCTAGCCTCTGTAAACGCTGCATTCAGAGATGCTGTGACTTTAGGAAACGTCAGTGATATGTATTCGTTAAGACACCGAACCCACTCATGTCTAGTTTGAAACGCATGCAGGCCTCTATGGATGACGAAGCACTTAAATCCTCCCTCACATCTCCATCTAGAGGCAAGGCAGAGTTTAACAACTTTGCAGACGAACATTCACGTTTCTCTAATTATGTGAATCTGAATCCGTCAATCCAAGGACAGACTGCACATTTTATGGAGAAAGACACTTAGACGGCCAGCTTCACTCTAAGATTGGTACGGTATATTATTTAGCAGATCACGAGTTACAGAAGAGGAACACAGACTGGACAGATGTATCGAACATCTATGTAGGCTACATGTTATAATTGTATGATGTGTGAATTAAAGATGAGTACACTATACTGTAGCTGTAGCAAGGTGTGATTCTACTATGAAATAACCGAGATTGAATTCCCACAGCAACAGAAAAGCGAGAGGTTGGAGTGCTCACGGTGATGATTAACTCATGAACTGGAGGCTCTCTGGACTGAACATCATTTGAATGCTGTTGCTTACGTCCTGCTTTCCTCTGCTGACCCCAGTGAGAACACGCTGGAAGGAAACTCTGTTTAAGTGAGCTACATGTGAAGGCACGGGTCAATCCACTAGGACACGACCGTACCAGGGGAATTCTTACCTTTCCATCTGTATCAATGTATCAATCAATCTTTACACAAACTTTCGTTGACCAATGTGCTATACAGAGTGCCATCTGAGATAACACAGCCTGAGCGGGGGGGGTGGGGGGGGAATCAAGTTGTTTAGCGTCAATCCACAAACAAGATCCTGATAGATTTGACATTTAGTCCGTTATCAACGTTCCTTGAAAATCACTGAACAATTGCTTTTACCTAGAGGAGATGTTGCAACAAATTATTCACAAGATAGCATTATTCAATTGAAAATATACATCAGAACCTTTTCGGTGATATCTATCAGCTGTCAGAGAGGATCGTAACATATTTTAATGAGTCTCTGCAGGTATTATCAAAGTAGACTTTGATTTCAACTTCAAATCAATCTTGGAGCAACTACATTTAAATTCAGTCTTTCAGCAGACGCTCTTATCCAGAGCGACTTACAGTAAGTACAGGGACATTCCCCCCGAGGCAAGTAGGGTGAAGTGCCTTGCCCAAGGACACAACGTCATTTTGGCGCGGCACTGCAACAATAAAGACCCACTACTCTCATCTGCAGTCGCCACAATCAAGTACCGTCCCTTTAACACTCGAGATTCATCCTGTTAGTCCTTCTGATGGATTGATAAAAGTAATGTGTCTTGAGAGATTAAATAACTACTACTAGCTTCGATCCGTGGCAAAATATACTTTAGAGATTAACGGCACATCTTATTTAACTTATTCTTAGTATTTGTTTACATTTCTACCTACACAGAGAGATTGCGTTACATTGGTGGCTGAATTTTGGTAGCATCTAAGGTATTGCACTGTCCTGTATGTCCACACACTGTACGCTGTGAGAGAACGAGACGAATGGAAACTGACAAGAATGAAAACCAGTTGTGACCGCAGACTCGTAATGGGATGGAGAGTGTCTCACAATTCAGTCTCTACAGGTCACTCTGCGTGACACTGGCTCCACATCTACTGCAGAGCACTTAAGTGAGATCAGGCACTTTCTGTTGAGGGAATTCATGTTGAATAACCATCTTTTGACATAACCCTAATACAGAAATGTAAAACAATTACCAAAGCAGTGAAAAGTTGTGACTTAGAAAATGGCTGAAGTCCCTTAATAAATGTCAAAAACTTTTGTAGGAGTTATTAAATTAGCTGTTTCTGCTCTAGTATCTTGGGTCTATGCCCTCCAACTATTTTCTTTCTCTGTAATTATGTGTCTAGCAATTATTTTTTGAGACTTGTGGACTGTTTAGTCAATTAAGTAACTATTTGACAATCGTTTTTTATGTGCTTTTAAGGAATTAGACTATCTGAAGCCACTAGCAAGTCCCTTGAGAAATTTCTGCCAAGGGATGTCTCTACTGTTAACGCTTTGCGAAACAGATAATTGGGGTACAAATGGTGATATTGTCACTAGCCACATTTAATGAAATGTTTGCTGTTTTAAAATAAACCTGTTAAGATGAAGAAATGACCCAAGAGGATGTATTTTAAAGAGAAGTTATGCATGTGTGAAGGATCTCCTGGGAAGAATTGGCTGATAAATCTCTTGAAACTGAACATTGTAAAAGTACAGAGTTCCAAAATGTAAAATACCCACTTATCTCCACCACACATAGATGTAATATTAAGGAAATGCATTACTGTTAAGGAATCGTAAGCAATCACAGTCATGAATTGAAGTTCTGTAATCATGGGTGATAGGAATACAGTCATAAGCAGAGAGAGGATTCTCACGACTGCTACAGTTCACAAACCCTTAAAGTCCAGAGGGGCACATTCTCTCTTCACCGGCAGAGGCAATGAAAAAAAACAGGGTAAAAATGAAAGGAGGCTTAAGGTAATATATATTTTATTTTAGTATAAATGAATAGGAGAGTTCCAGTCTTGGCTCGGCTCATTAGGCCTGCTGACAGAGGCGGGGTGGCACATGAACATCAGCTTCACAGCTCATAATGCAGAACTGCAGAGTCTTCAGGCAATTTGGATGTTACCAGTTCTTCTTCGTACCCTAGAGAGCTTTTAAAACTGAGTTTTCCTCCTCCTGAACCTGCCAATCACAGCCAGCCAAGTGCACAGGCGGCTTTTGGTCCTCAGCGACTTTCTGGGTCTTGACTCCAGGCGGACAACAGTCCTCTAAGACAATAAGCCTTTCTGTGTTTTATTTGAGTAATTTGTTTGCTGAGCTCTCGACTAAACCAGCTTCCAAGTCTCACTAATTCCCATTGTACTCCTTTTTTTCGCTGCTCTGGTCCACATTCCTTTCAGAGTTTAAGTACAGTAATTCACTGTGTTGCTAGACCATGATTTCTGGTATTGATGGTTAATTCAGATGCTCATCTTCAAACATCCACACTAAGCTCACAAATGTTTGTTTTTTTACCCAGTCACACAAGCCCCTTCCTCACCCCAAAGGTTCAGTCTGAAATTGTGATTTGGCTGCAGTCCACAACAAGCGAGAGACCAAACTCTCAGAGCGGAGCCAAGCATTGACCCCGCAGAGCCTCAGAAATGAGGCCACTGAACAACCGTGAGCGATGACCACGGAGCCACCAAGACTTCCGTAGCAGGATGATAAATATTCAACCCTTGTGTCTTGGTTAGGTCTGTGGGACCCATCCTCAACGTTTACTGAAAGAAAAATGTTCGTTATTTGTTCAACTTGAGACTCGCTGGCAAGTCATTGTCATGATGGAAGATACAAAAGGCTGTGTGTCAGTTGTGTTTCTTACAGCATGTGAAACTAGATGCACAATGCTAGGGGTTATGTTATAATGTTTATAACATGTTATAACATGTTTATAACATGTTATAATGTTTATAACATAACATGTATGAGGGAGAAAGTAAAGGATGTAGGATATTGTCATGTGGGTGAACTTGCGGATGTGTTATCCATCACAACAATAAGAGGTTACCGAACAAGTTTTAAGGCAAAGTGTATTTCCAGCAGATTGTTTAGTCTCTCTGTAAACAGCCTTGTTGCGTATTAAGAGCATCAGGAATTACAAGTACTGCATGCGATAAGAATAAGGTCAACACCATGGGCAAATCCATTATTAGTATGTAAAATAAACAACATTTATCCAGCCCCCAGTGATAAAGAGAAACAAGACACAACTATTTATCTATAAAATGTAAAACATTATGTAAATATAGTATATGCTGTAAGTATAGTAACGGCTATCAGAAATCAAACACTGAGGTGAAAATTAGCCTAGAGATAAGATATGAAAGTATTTCTGTTAGAAGAGTTTTTCTGGGAGTTTTTCCTTGTCTTCCTTGAGGGTTTAGGTTGGTTGAGGGGCAGCTCTATGGGCGTATGTGAAGCCCTCTGTGACATGCTTGCGTGTAAAAAGGGCTATACAAATACATTTTGATTTGATTTGATTTGAAGACACTTTCCCCAGCCAGACCAAACCAAGTCAGCTGCAGAGGGCCTGCAAGTCTGAACTTCAGAGTGGTTTTCACCACGAAGCTTAAAGGAGAACAGATCAAAACCTGCACAAACTGCCAAGTTCATAAGGCTTGTTCAGCTTGTTTTTGCACGACCAGACTGACTCCCTTTGGCGAAGCACACAGGACATATTTGTGTTTTTGTGGACAAAGATGTTATCATCTTGAAATAGATAGAACAGATTTATTTCTTCTTTTCCCCATGCTGTTACCTCCTGGACATGGAACGAGAATACTCGACAGTCATGGCACAAATGAAAGCTTTGACTTGGCAATCCTGCCCCCAACTCTAAACTGCACAAGTATGTTGGCACAGCAGTACTTTAATAAAAGAAATAAAACTGTTGGCTGGGATTAATCACAGATAAGGATTATGTAATAGCGAACCATAAATAGTATGTTGTGACAGTTTGCTTTTAAGACCTGCGTTAGAACAGCGACCAATCCAGCGTCTGTAAATCAACTCGCCATAGATTTTATTGTTCGTCTCAGGCCATAGAGAAGTCATTTTTACTGGTCTCATATGAAAATGAAAAAAGTATGGTTTTAATCCACTGTGCACACAGAGACAGCATTTCATTTGGGTTTCTTCAATTCCTTTGCAAAATGGCAGGCACCTTGACTCTCCAGTAAAGATTAATTAGTGAGATTTTTCTTCATAGCAGGAAAACTGATGATAAAATCCAAGTACAATATGATATTTCATGAACGCCTAAAATTACTTTATAGCAAGTTATGTTCTGAAGAGACAACATACAGTATATTGTCATGATTTGTTTTTTCAGTCAAAGCATTGATGTCCTCAATTGTTCTAAATTACATCATATAAAAGCACTCTATAGTTGATTTATATAGCAATGTAGACTTTAATTCAGATGCACTTCGAAAGCAGCGCATATGTGTTTTGACATGAAGATTAATTGTATACGCATCTTGATGAAATACAGCCCTGGCTATAATTCAATACAGTAGTAGAATCAAGTTGTGTCCAACCAGGTTTGACGTACGTAATTGTGACAATAAATAATTTATCTATCTCAAAGTTATATATGAGCACAACGATATCAGTCACCTGATCAATGACATCCGTCAACATTACGATTTACAGTAGCCCCGATCAGGAAGCACCGTAAAGCGCCACAAGAGGCTTAATCTGCTTTTCTACATTCCTACACAAGACAGGCCTTTACATGTTAACTTTCAGTGATCTGTCCTTACTGGAACACACAAACTGAGACATTGAAGGTCTGCTGTTGTTTTCACCACAAAAGGAGCCTTGTATTTCCTTAGGCCTATGTGGCTTGAGGAGAGAATGTATGCAGCAGTTAAAGTTAAAATGAAAGTACAGTTCAAATGTATGTGGCTGTAAATTAAGACTTGCCAGCCAGAGTACAATATTGCTGGACTAATGTAGGTCTAGGTTGAGGCATAATTACAAAGGCTGTTCTCTAAAAGCCATGCTGACATCCAAGCTTTGAGTATAGCACTATACAGAACAAGGATATCGTAGTGTACAACGTAAAGCATGTCCAACTTGTCTTGTTTTTTTGTTCACCGTTTCCAGCTCCTCATTCCCGATGTCAATCTTTCTAAGAGACATTTCACGCTGCTGCATCCCAACAATAGGAAGTAAAATGGCTTGTCAAAGATAAAAATATAGTCTTTCCATTGAGCTGCGACGGCTTTCTATGGCACTCACATTTACACGTTCAGTTTAGGGCGATGGGAGTAACGGGGGTAACCGTAAATGGCTCTAGATATCGATTACTAATCTTTCTCCGTGCCAATGTGGGTGATGTTATATGTGCTGCCAAAAGCATAACAAGGCCATACTTTGTCACTGTCATGGTTAAACAATGACTAGCAATTGTGCGATGGTGGAAGGCTACAGGTGCTTGACAATGAGAGGAACGGCTCATTTGTTGTCGGATCGCTGCGAGAGAACAGACTGGCGTCATCCTGATCTCAATCATTTTCGGGGGTGAGATAAACTGTCATAACATCTCAAAAGAAAAGAAAAAATGCAATTCAAAAAGGATTGTAAAATGGGATGCCATGGTCTTCAGATATTAGCTTCGTATAACTATGCCAACTGCTGGCAATCCATCTATCAAAGAGCTGGCTGCTCGGTTCATTGATCTCATACATTTTTCAACAGGCAAATGTTTATAATACATGCTCATATCTTTTTTATGCTTGGCGATAAAGATTATATGTATGGCACGTTGTCATGGTTTCTACAATGCACCTAAGAGCCTGTATAAAACATGGGAATGGGCATTGCATTTCTACCAATGATTTCAGATGATTACGATAAGAGGTAATTAATTACATGTGTGGTAGGCTAATTGCCATGAAAGTTGGCATCATGAGATTTAGAAGCGGCATTAGCATCCTCTCTGGGTGAACGAGTTAAGAAAACATTAGGCTACATTATTGAGTTATTGCCACGTTATTTGTTTCTATAGGCCTATTCAATACATTAACTTCAGACACCATTGCTGTATAATTCTCTTCCATGCTTGCATTGAATACGGTTCAACTTTATATTCAATATCATAGATAAAAGCTTTGCCTATACATTAAAACAAAACAACATTATTCAGTATTCTTTTTCTGTAGTGACAGTAGGCCTACTCATTTGAAGTTCCTTCCTCCTTATGAGCCGACAACCTCAAGCTCCTAGACTCAGTATTGGGGGCAAATAGAGTATGGAACAGATTATACAACTCTCTAAATTGCGTTCTCTTCCTGTGATTAAGATTCAGTGAACCTTTTGTGTACCCACTGCAACTCTTAACAGCAACAACCACCTCCAATTGTTCTCAAGTTTGAGTTCAGTTCAACCCAGATGAATTTCAAAGTTGTGTGTACCGCTGTGGGCGATGTAAAGCCCTGCTTTATACCTCCGGGTCTCCGAGGTTCGAGAGAGAAGGGAGAAAGAAACTGCGTAGTTACTAACTTTTTCACTCAGAGAATAGACGGATGAGCTACTTCTGCGGGTTGTTGTGTGCCTGCTATCTGGTCAATGAGGAAACCCATTGCCTCTCAAAAACCTCAATCATCTGAAGATAGCTGGGACAGTGATATAAATGAGATACGAAAAAAAATGCAATTCTCCTGACACACTCTGTTTAGTCACAAGCAAGCTAAGTGGATGGATGGAGGGAGAGAGAGAGAGGGAGGGGGAGAGAGAGGGGAGAAGGGAGATGAAGACAGGGGGGAGGTAGGAAAAGAGTGGGGGAGGGAGGGAAGTGAGTGAGAGGGAAAGGATGTGTGACGGAGATCGTCCGTCGATGAGCGTTTCACTGTCGTCCTTCTTGTTTTCTTTCTGCTCTCTCCTGTCCTTTCTCTTTCTCCTCTTTTTTCGTCTCTCTCTCTCCTTCTTTCTTTCTTTCTCTTTCCTTCCTTCCTCTTTCTCCTTCTTTTTTCTTTCTCTCTCTCTTTCTTTCTTTCTTTCTTTCTCTGCTTTCTCTCTTTCTGTTTCCCTCCCTGTCGGAGTACGACACCCTGATTGCATGCTCCTCTGCCTGACTGTGTGCAGTCATTTTAATTAACACAGCCTTTGCAGAGTTACCTCATGTACGGACCTTGGCTGGAGGAACCAGGTGTTCGCACTCGTGATGGTGGTAGTGTGTGAGCCTTTGAGCCTGCGAGGGGAAGGGGGGTGGGGGGGGTGGGGGTGGTGGTGGAGGGGTCCCGGGTGGTAAAGAACTAAATTAACCTCTGGGGAGTAGGGTGCGAGGCGTTTTCCCGAGCCCTGATCTCAGCCCCTGGCAGCATGTGTGTGTTTGAGCTCATGTGCTAGTTTGTTTGTGTGTTTTGTTTATCTATCTGTGTCTGCTCCAATGCTACTCATGTGGTCGTTATGGTAGTTTGTGGGGGTCTGTGTGTGGTATAGCTTAGCGGTTAGAGGATTTGACTACAGATCGAGAGGTCCCTAGTACAAGCCCCCCTACATTCCCTACGTCTGTGTGTGGACCCAATACATATGTGTTGAGAAACCCACAGCTTAACCACAGTTGTGTGTTGGTTTATTTGGGATGCTTGGCGATACGCAGAAGCAAGGCAACGTGAGGAATACATCACGAGGACTGGTTCACATTCAGAGAAATAAACAGACTTTTTAAAAGTTTTAACTATCGACCCAGCATCCTTTCACAGACAACCGAGAACTTTTGCTATCGACATGGATCTGATATTCATTGCAAAAACATCCACCTTAAAAATTAAGTATGTCCGCGAGTAGTTTAAGAATTAATCAATTTGAATTTCAGAGTTTGCATGATTTAATGTAATTAATTAATTTAGCAGGTAGTTGTATCCAAAGCAATGTAGGGGGGCTTGTACTCGGGACCTCTCGATCTGTAGTCAAATCCTCTAACCGCTAAGCTATACCCATCCCATAGGGCTATACCCATCTCACAATCGCACTATAAATGGAACAGCACACCAGAAAGCAAAGTATTTCAAAACATACTTTCCCTAAAACATCTGCAAAAACGAATATTATTCAAACAACATAAGTATGGTATGCATGACCATGTCCAGAGCTAGTAAGATTATCTCTGGAAACCGCTGTTCCAAATCCACATATTTTATAACCTGGCTTCATCAAAGGAACATACACCATTGCAGGTATGCAACATATATGAGTGTTTGTGAAATATTTGGAGCAGTCTTTGTTAATTAGCCCAGAATGGAGCTCTTGAGGTTTTTAGGAATTCTTCGTGATACATTTTTAATGATCTCATTTTCAACAGTCAAGGTTCCAGCACAACATTTGCTATGCAAGAATGAATTCATGATCTTTTATTCCAACTAATTACATTTCCAAAACTGGTAACGATGGAAAAACAGAATTAAATTCACTCTTCACTTGAGGGTTCATTATTGCAGAAAGAATATTTTTTCAACAAACAGATTTAATAAAACCATTATGGATCTGTCTCGGGCATAGCGGTTACTACAGCTGGTTTATTGTCCGACTGAAACCGTCCCTATAGCTTCTGGTTCTATAGATCTGTTGATAACAGATAAGTACATTAACTTAACAAGCACCTGCTAGCAGGTATAGAACTATGTTAGCATGTTAGCATGTTAGCAGTCCTTGAGGGACTAAATGCGAGAGAAAACACTGTGTGACCCACATGTATAGGATAATCCAGTTCCACTTCAAAGATACATTTGATCATTTATACTTTCACTAAACAGTTCATATCTGGTGCTGGTTTCCGACTCCTTGGCGTGCGTGAGGGTGGTCAACAGAACCGGAACTTTCCATGGCTCAGTGATTGTGTTCACCTCACCCCCCCTCTCTCTGTCAATTAACCCCAACAGGTGGGAACAGGTGGGAACAGGTGAACACAATCAGACCACTGCCTTTTCAGCCGTAACTCCGGTGAACACGCCCACTACCTATAGTGACGGTGAAGTGAACGATACAAAAACTATGAAACTATGAAACGCAAAATACTTTACATATGTGATTCCCCCAGTGTTATCTGTGGCACACTCTGGTTAATGTGTCTTCACCTCATTCCAGACATAAGTTGTGCATGATAATAAACACTGTACAAAACACAACACCGTTTTGATTACACTTTATGACACGATTCATAATTCATAAGTAAACCATTAATGGGCAATTAACTCTGTTTTTTAAACATCCTCATGTACACTGATTATTCAGCTGTTGTTGAATGAACAGATTAGTGTGGTAAATTATGTATTTGATATGTCATTTGCATGTGACCATAGTATGATCTCTGTTTGCATCTAACTGATATGTATCACATATTAGACATATCATTCTGTAACCTCTGGCTTAGTGAGCACAGAACAAATTATATTAAGCCAACTGACATTTTACAAGATGCCAATCAGTTAATTTAAATACAAGTTTGTCTCACAGGTTAAACATAGCATTTCAGAAACCCTTGGGTCAACGTGAGAATGTTAGGAATTACTGTATATGAGTAGGATTTGTTAATTATGATTCTCTATAAATGGAAAATGTCTTGTCCATAAATGTCATTTAAAAGTGTTAATTAAAAGTCATTTGAAATCAGAGAAATTGTCTACTTCTACAACGACAGCTGAGACAGTAAACTGTTGATAAGCCCACAGCCGTCTCCTGGGGAGGTCACGCTCACGTCTAAGAGAGAAAAAATAGGTTTTGGCAGCAGACACCTTTTACACGTCAAGGCTTACTGTACCTCCACTGTCCCGTAGCCAAAGACCTGGGAGACTCAATAAAGTAGGAATTTCTAACAAGGCTGTCAAGGGCAGACTACTGGGGTTATCAAGGAGAAGGTTTTGGAGGGACTTCAAAGCAACCTAATCCTTTCACTGGTCATGTTTCCACACATCTACTGCAGATCTCATTAGTGGGACTCAGATTACCAAGGTTATTCACTGAAGAAAAGAATCTAACAAGTATTATCCTGAATTAAATGACAGTAGTCTACTTTTAGGATAAAACATGTTTTATTGTTGTGTTCCAGTTAAAAACCATCATGAATATTATCTCTTTCACAACAAGGACAAAGTTGGAAACGTTGAATAATAACATCTCTCACTCTACCCACTATAAGTACATTCATGGTATGAGAAGTAGATTAAAACAGCTGAAAGTGAAAACGACTGTACGTGGGAATGGAAAGATGTCTATTGTTTTCATTTCAAATATGCATACAAAACTCATTCACTTTTCAATAAGGCCACATGCTGTTGTTCAGATAATTATCGTAAAATTCCACTGTGCATTATCCAGCACCCTACATTTTTCAAACTGACAAAAACAGCTTCAGGGCTTTGAGTCCCTGGTAACAATGTGTTACCCGGGTAACAATGTGTTTCTCTACAAACATATGCTCGACAACAACCTCGTACACATCTGAATAATTTATACGGCATTCTTATCAAAAACAACAGGCAAAAAAACAACAAAATGACCTCAGTTCCACAGCACTTTTAGTTTACTGCAGATGTACCTTCTTCAGAATGTAAATCATTTGGTGAAATACTTCGCTGAGATTAAGGGAGCATAATTAAATGTGGACGGAGGTGTTTGTTCGAAGGTCATCTCCTCAGAGGTGAAACTCAGCCAGTCTTGTGACTGGGCCTGCGCATGACGAAACAAGGTGACATTTTCTACTGAATTGTTTTTTTTACTCAAATTCCCTCAAGCAATGTTTTGTTTCATTCCAACTCTGACAGTTTGTGTATTCCCTCAAGTGTGTGAGCTCTGGCTGCGTTTTAGCCTTGAGACAAACTGTCACTTAGTCACAAACAGTTGCTGATTTGCTGTTTTCTTCCTCCTCTATACATAAGTTTTTGTCTTATGTGTGTGGAGGAAACGGATAAATGGCAAAGATATCGTTAGGTTCATTCTCTTTTTATGTCACCTTTTTATTTGAACTGAATCTTATGGTTTATTTATCTTTATCTTATCTATTTATCTTTTGCCTCTCTGCGTCATCTTGAATCGGCCATGCTAATGATCTATATCTGGCAAAATCTGCTTCCCTGTAAAGAGGATCAATAGGAATTAAAGCATAGCCCTCCGAGATGTAACACAGGGAAGGCATGAATAACAAGAGCCTCTCTAGCGCTCCCAGCATGCCTCCAGGACATTCTTAGTAATTAGATAAACATGACTGGCTTTTTATTAAGTTCATTATAAGCCTCTATTATTGCCTGTTATCATCAATATTTAGCATTGGTATTTGATAATTGGTTCAATCGACTTGCTTGCTAGCTGAGAACTTGCGATAGTTTATTCAATTGAGGTTTGTTACCCACTAAACCTAAGTCATGAACATCCACTCATGATTTATCCAAACAATTAACACTTTCCAGTAATAAGTCTTTAGTTGATAATAACCTTTACCTCTTAAAACTAACATCTGTTTGCGCTGTTAATGTGGGCCACAAAACAGTTGGCACGACTACCAGCCCTGTTAGCATCGCTAACCCTGTTAGCATCGCTCGGGGGGAGTCAAGAAGGAGCTTAGATTATTTCATGAACATTTCTGGTACCGAACTGCACGGAAAAATAAATTGCAAGATTATAATCAAGGATAACAGTGACATTTGTGTCACTGACTCAATATGACATTTTAGCCAGACTAACAATTGGAAAACTGTTCTTGACTGTGAGAGGAAGGATCTTTGCAGAGGTAAAATCTGTGTGTGTGTTTCTGTTGCTGTCTCCTGGGTTTCTAATGTGTGTTCTTGCATATGTGTGTGTGAGTGTGTCCTCACGTGTTCCTGAGTGTGTGTGTGTGTGTGTGTGTGCCCATGGCTACAAACGTCTTTCCTCCTGTCTCAGTAATTAGTTAATTAGTGGCTTGGCTTGTCACTAACCAACCCCAGTCCTATTACCCTTTAGGTAATGGAGCTTAGATTAGACAATCTAAAATCCAGTCACATTTCACAACTGTGCCTCTTGTAATTTGCTCATTATCTTCAAATATACCCCTGGATGCAGTGCTATTTGCTTTATAGGCATAATACAATTTGACCTTTTTTTTGTTGATTTATTTTTGGTAAACAAGCATCTATTGAACGGCACAGTATAAATTGTTTGTTGGGCTATGTTTGATTAATTTTATATCACAGTCAAGTTGAGTAATCAGATTGTTTAGTGTGTTTTTTTGGGGTATGCTTTTGTGACAGTATTTTTGCTCTACAGTAATGCAGGGAGAGAAGGCTACAGTACACTTTTACTGTTATGTGAATTAGGCCTACCATGTTTGAAAATAGCATCTGGCTGTTACAGATGTTAGCTAGAGAAGTGTGCCAATTCTAAAGCATTTTGATTTCTTCACTAGGATAATTAGCTAAACGTGATGTACTGACTTTCATGTCAAAGGTTCTGACCTAGATAACATTTGAAAGCAAAGCCAAGTAGCCTACCGTATAGGCCTAGCACTATGTTCTCCCTAAATCAAGTCGACACATTTCATACAGCTCTAGAGCTAACTGTCTTGCTGAACAGTAGGCTACGAGATTCATCAAGGGTTCTTTGTTTCACCTCTAGACACAGTTGTATGCTACCACTTGTGCAAAACTAGTTTTTTTCTTAATCAAATCTATTTGGTAATAATACTACAGCCTGATGTGACTTAATCGTATTTTCGTTCTTTCCGACTACGCTGGTTGTCATAGTAACAACAAGACTCGGTTGGTTCCCTGTCTCTAAATGTTGTCTTGCTTCGCAACAAATTCCTAATGTAACTTTATTTCCCCGCTGTTAAATATCGCTCCCTATTTTATAAGGACGATGGATAGTCCCAACAATGACGATTGCAAGTGTCGATCTCCTCCAGCAGTAATGTTTGGTGGTGTCTTCAGTTCAAATGATCGTGTCATCACAAGTGCTGAAAAAGCAGTTTAGGGCAAATCAGATGGATTTGACGGTTCACACTTGGTGGACAGGGAGTGTTACATAGAGGCATGACATTTTGGACGACTTTTAGCTTATGCTTCTACAGTTGCCTAAAATGTGTAAATTAGATGAGTCATCAACCTCATCATAGTAGCATCATCAGGAGTTCGATGTCATAAACTCGCATGGCTTATGGTTTGTTGTCAGTCTTACACTGTTAAGTAGGCCAAGTCAACTGGCAGAAGTTTATTTAAAATACCACAGGATACCAAAACATGGACGTCAGCTGAAAACAGTTAAGGGAAATTAATGGATTTTAGCGCCCGCTGTGTGATGAATTAAAATATTCCAAAGGAAACTGTCCCTAGGGAATGGCTGTCCAATATCACTGTCAAGGACACATGCTTAAAACTGACTCACGCTGGAAGTAATCAGCCCGCATGAATCAAACTATTCCACCTATTCAGATTCCCACCCTACCAACACGGTATCGAAATGTGCTCCAAATATGTATAAAGCGATTAATTGTCCAGTATATGATGACTGAAATGTGTGTTCAAACACTTCCTTGCTGCTGTTTTTGTGTTTGTTATGCAGTTTATAGAACTATCCATTTAATCCCAAATGTATCTTCTTCAGTTGAATGCAAGTCTGTTACAAAACATGTTTAGATCCTGTATAACTCCCCTCTAATATATATATATATACAATTATTTTTACTGCAGCTATGAAGCTCGAGAAATATGTCAAAAGAGGTCAAGGAAAACCCCACTTTATTTTCCACAAAGTCAAAATCTTGTTTTTACTCAGTTTTTTTCCGACTTGCACTGCGGTCCAACTTCCTGACCCAGCCCCCCCATCCTGTCTTCCTCCCCAAGATAGGTGAGCACTGCCTCCGACTTCCTGTTGACCCCTGACCCCTACACACAAGCCTGTCACCACGACGCAAGCCATTGCTCTCTGACCTTTGAACCCTAATCCCCCAAACCACACCTGCTGTTCCATCCCATAATACTCCAAACGCACCTTTGAACACAGAGTCTGTCAGAGCAGGCTGTTTGGAAGAAAATTATAAATGATTGCAGGGTCCAATTCTACAGGTTGTCCAAGCTTTTATTTTATCTTCATTTACAGACTATAATGACATGGAGGGTGGAAAGGTGTTGTCCTTTTTGTCAGACGTCGAAATCTAAATAATTGCAGTCTCTCCAAATGGCCTTGTTGGGTCATGGTTAGAACTGTGCGAATGCGTCAGTGATTGTGCAATTTACATTAGCACGGTATTAAAAATTCATAAGGTATATGCAATTGATGGTGGGTCTTAGGATCACAAATTACCATCTTGCCAGAACAAGAAAACTATTTGTGAATGACTAATTAGTAACATTTCACTCTGAGTTCAACAGTAAGATGAATACAAGTTTAAGTAACTTTGTACAGAACTATGACAAAGCCTGGAGTGTAGTACACTAACTCTACTCTACACTACAGTAACTGTACACAATACTTTCACAAGATGACTTTGACTCTCTGTGCTGGAGAGAGGGTTTCATAAAGGTGTACAGTCTGGCGTTTATCCATCCTGTAAATATTTTCAGAATTCTTATAATCAGGTGTTAGTTTTGGAAGTACTTACAACCTTGAAGGGAATAAGTGATTTGTCACGATACGCCTTGTTGTGTCGGTAGAAGCTCCTAATCCAGCACTACAAACAATCCCCTATCCTGTCATGGTGTTTGCTAAACGCTTCCTTTAAATTCAAAGCACTAAAACTCTACCATGTGCTTAGTCTGAAAGCAAAGGGATTGACAACTTAATACTGTCTTAAATCATAGTCTTTACTGCAGGCAAGAATAGAGGGCAAAAGATGGGTATTGCTTCTGTTGTCTGGAGCACTTCTGAAAGGAACAGGCAAACAGTTTGAAATAAATTGCTACGGTACCGTGGTAACAAAATGCCTAAACTGATTTTTGGTGTTATGTGTGAAAATATAACGAAATCCAAGATGAATCGCTAGTAACTGCCATGTCAGTTACATGGTTCTAAATTGTAGGGTAAACTTGTAAGCCCAGTTGTTAGTAGATTTCACACCTCTTCACTCACGTAGCATTTCCTTTTAAAAAAGCCTGTTGCTGGAACACCTGGTATGATTATTTTAATGTTGTAGTTTGTCTGGACAGCATTATGCTTCAATAAACCATGGATCTGTATATAAAAGGGCTGCAAAAAAGTAAGTTGCTCAATACCAGTTTTGTTCCATGCACTTCAACAAGTCCCACACAAATATTGTCTGGTTTGACAGTTTGCACAGATGCCAAGATATCACCTACAACACATCCAGTATATCTGCAGTGGGCCTTGACTCACGTCTAAATAATCAATATCCTTTTTCAAACCCAAACCCAACTCCAACCGCATGCTGTGTTGGTGTGCACGAAAGCCAAGTTTACTAAGTTTGCTTCTGCAGATCAATCCGTCACCAGCATGCCGATGTTAGTGCTTAGTAGTTAGTAGTTAGAGCACTAACTTTTCTTCTCTGGCCCCTGCAAATGATTTGCTGTTGTCGATTGCTCCAATGATGATGTAATATTTAGCGTAGTGCATGCCACTGTAGTCCAATATATCCTAACCATAATGTGACCATCACAAGTGACATGAAACAAAGACTTCATCTGACTTCAGAGAGAGAGCGATGGGTGTCTTGTGAGTTAAAACGGCTCGGAATAGACGAACGAAAAATACCTTTTGAACTACTGAAGCAACAGTGCAATCAAATCCTGTCCAAAGTTGTGTCGCCGCGTCAGGCTTTCTTCAGGAGCTGATTTGTGCTTCTCCTGTTGGGCATCATTAGCGCAGCGTGACAGGAGAGATGACGGCACTGCCCCCCCACAGCGACTTTGATGAACACACACCAACTGGGAGAATGATTAAATCTGCTACAGGTGAATTTGCATATCACACGGCTCTCTCTCTCTGTATCTCTCTTTCTGTCTCTGTCTCTCTGTCTCTCTGTCTCTCTCTCTCTCTCTCTCTCTCTCTCTCTCTCTCTGCCTCCTCTCTCTCTCTCCTTCTCTCTCTGTCTCTCTTTCTCTCTCTCTGTCTCTATGTCTCTGTCTTTCTCTCTATCTCTCTCTGTCTCTCTGTCTCTCTCTCTCTCTATGTCTGTCTCTCTCTCTCTCTCTCTCTCTCTCTCTCTCTGTCTCTCTCTCTATCTCTCTCTCTCTGTCTCTCTGTCTCTCTCTCTCCCTCTTCCACACAGATCGGTAGAAAACGGTCATCCGAACTACTTTGTTTTGGAATTTGGTTTGTTAAAGGTGGCTAGACTATTTGAAAATGCTGACAATGGAGCTGTAGCCTATACTGTGTTAGATCACCACCACTGTCTGAAAAGCATTTGTTGCACAAGAAGGATGTCTATAAAACAGATGTTTTCAACTGCTACAATAATATCTGCATTGGTATATGGAGATGTTGCATACCCAGCTCTCCTTCAAGCCCAACAACATCAACATTCTTTATTTAGAGCCAACGTCTAAAGATGACGCTTCCAACGGCAGGAATGGAATCTCCAAACATCACCTCACTTTCTGCTTCGAGAATAATGTTCTGTTGCTTTGCAACGTCTCAGCAACGTCAAGCGTTCACTAGCCGACCGGCTTGTCGAAACACGTGGGGACAGCAGCGAGACGATCTGAACTGCAGTCCCCTGTTCCTGGGTGGTCCCCCGTTTGAAATGGGCTGCAGACCAGCATGTGGCTTTCAACCAGTTTACCGGTGCTAAATTGATGGGATGTTCCATGGTGCGCTGGACTCTCTGCGGCGCCATGTCATCTCCAATAAAGAATCAATACGTCGCCTGCTAGGCAACGGTCTGGAATTCAGAGCCGGTCTCCATGACAACCCCTCGCCAAAAATGTCGGCGGCGCGTCCCGTCTTTGCGCGCGCTCCGAGTCCATTTGCGAGAGGTTAGGCTTGTTTAGAGGTTTATGATCTATAAGGACGTTGTGGAATACTGAAGAGGAGACAGAACGTCGAAGCTCAATCACTTTAGACTGACAAAGTTATGCTAAGGAGAAGTTGGTAAAATATTGCAAAAGTGCACAGTCCAATAAAACGGTTTACTGGGAAGAGCGAGATGAACATGCTCTACTATTTAGGCTGTGTGTGGGTGTGTGTGTGTGTGTGTGTGTGTTGAAAGCTTGACAGCCATGAGTATGATAGATAACATATCTATGAATATGAGATAGGATTGTTCATACACCATCAACAGTTTCTTTACCGTCCACTTGAAGATAACAGCTGTCATCTTATCAGTGATCAAGTTAGAGCTAAGCTCGCTACAGAGAAAAAACGCTGTTGTCCAAGTAAACAGTGAAATACCTTTTTCACATACTTTAAAGAGGTTTACAAATATGTGTTCTGCAAGGTGTAAATCGATGAATGCATTGTCGTTTTTCCTGATACTGTGATAAAAACATGTATTGTGTCTGTCTGTGCCGCTTCAGTTGGTGGATCTTGCTAAAGTGCGCGCCATTCAGTTAAGTGGCCTGAACGAAAGTGTGCGAACGTTTTCATCAGTCAACAACATGTTGGTACGGATGCGAGTTGGCATGGAGCTGAATGTACATAATGACCATTTGAGCCCGGTAGCGAAGGGGTTAACATGTCTGACTTGATTACAGAAGTGGAGCGGCTGGGCTACAGGTCTTAGTAAACAACCTCGTTCTCTTTTCTCATGTATATGTGGGGGCAGATTTGTGTCTGTGTTGCTGTATTGTTGCCAGGGCTGACTTCTTAGGTGGTGAGAGAGCGAGGGAGGGGGGGGGGCCCTCTTCATCATCCACTCTCACCCTCCTCCTCCTCCACTCCAGCTGATTGAGGTGTGTGTGTTTGTGAGGAGAGAGAGAAAGTGTGTGTCGATTGTGCGTGTGAGTGCAGAGAGTGTGTGTGTGATGTGAGTGTGTGTGTGAGAGTGTGTGTGTGTGTGAGTGTGTGTGTGTGAATGTGAGTGTGTGTGTGTGTGTGTAAAAGAGAGATTGAGGGATGGTGACCGTGACGATGAAAAAGGGAACCAGGAATGGCCCAAGGTCTCACTCATTGTCCAAATTTGAAAACATCTGACTCTTAATCAAAAACAATTGTTGCTAGTCAACACCATCTACCAGGGAAGATCACCGTCAGAGGAGAGACAGGGTGTGGTAGGAGGAGAGACAGGGTGTGGTAGGAGAGACAGGGTGTGGTAGGAGGAGAGACAGGGTGTGGTAGGAGAGACAGGGTGTGGTAGGAGGAGAGACAGGGTTGTGGTAGGAGGAGAGACAGGGTGTGGTAGGAGGAGAGACAGGGTGTGGTAGGAGAGACAGGGTGTGGTAGGAGGAGAGACAGGGTGTGGTAGGAGAGACAGGGTGTGGTAGGAGGAGAGACAGGGTGTGGTAGGAGGAGAGACAGGGTGTGGTAGGAGAGACAGGGTGTGGTAGGAGGAGAGACAGGGTGTGGTAGGAGGAGAGACAGGGTGTGGTAGGAGAGACAGGGTGTGGTAGGAGGAGAGACAGGGTGTGGTAGGAGAGACAGGGTGTGGTAGGAGGAGAGACAGGGTGTGGTAGGAGGAGAGACAGGGTGTGGTAGGAGAGACAGTGTGTGGTAGGAGGAGAGACAGAGTGTGGTAGGAGGAGAGACAGGGTGTGGGTAGGAGAGACAGGGTGTGGTAGGAGGAGAGACAGGGTGTGGGATAGAGACGGGTGTGGTAGGGGGAGAGACAGGGTGTGGTAGGAGGAGAGACAGGGTGTGGGAGGAGAGACAGGGTGTGGTAGGAGGAGAGACAGGGTGTGGTGGGGAGAGACAGGGTGTGGTAGGAGGAGAGACAGGGTGTGGTAGGAGGAGAGACAGGGTGTGGTGGGAGGAGAGACAGGGTGTGGTAGGAGGAGAGACAGGGTGTGGTAGGAGGAGAGACAGGGTGTGGTAGGAGGAGAGACAGGGTGTGGTAGGAGGAGAGACAGGGTGTGGTAGGAGGAGAGACAGGGTGTGGTAGGAGGAGAGACAGGGTGTGGTAGGAGGAGAGACAGGGTGTGGGAGGAGAGACAGGGTGTGGTAGGAGGAGAGACAGGGTGTGGTAGGAGAGACAGTGTGTGGTAGGAGAGACAGGGTGTGGTAGGAGGAGAGACAGGGTGTGGTAGGAGGAGAGACAGGGTGTGGTAGGAGGAGAGACAGGGTGTGGTAGGAGGAGAGACAGGGTGTGGTAGGAGGAGAGACAAGGTGTGGTAGGAGGAGAGACAGGGTGTGGGAGGAGAGACAGGGTGTGGTAGGAGGAGAGACAGGGTGTGGTAGGAGGAGAGACAGGGCGTGGTAGGAGGAGAGACAGGGTGTGGTAGGAGGAGAGACAGGGTGTGGTAGGAGGAGAGACAGGGTGTGGTAGGAGAGACAGGGTGTGGTAGGAGGAGAGACAGGGTGTGGTAGGAGGAGAGACAGGGTGTGGTAGGAGGAGAGACAGGGTGTGGGAGGAGAGACAGGGTGTGGTAGGAGGAGAGACAGGGTGTGGGAGGAGAGACAGGGTGTGGTAGGAGGAGAGACAGGGTGTGGTAGGAGGAGAGACAGGGTGTGGTAGGAGGAGAGACAGGGTGTGGTAGGAGGAGAGACAGGGTGTGGTAGGAGGAAGGTAAGAGAGGATAAGTTCATGTTCAGATCCTCATGATGAGATTCCCACTGGGACGGCCGTAAATTTGACAGGCACGAATTATTTACACTTTATGTCTGCTGAAAACATAATAATGTATTTAATTCATCATTGTACTTTGACAGCCTTTTCCTTCAATAAAGAGATGGGTTATTAAAACCTTTCCCCTCGCTGGATATGTGTTTTGGAATCTACAGTTCCACAAGGCTAATGTCAATCTGTAACAAGAACAAAAATTGAAAATTCATTATGCTTTGAATATATTAAAACTTAAAATAGACTTGAAATATGGATTACGTATAAGATTAGGGCAGAGAATATACATAGTGTTGGCTAGTTCTCTAAAGGCAGTCTCACAACGAGTTAATAATGACTTTAATCATTATTGAAACACATAAGAGTTGACAAAAAACAAACTCACTAGCTTGCAAAGTAGAGTGTGATCCACTCGTCTGACAGATTGATTCTAACTGGCATCCGTTAAAGAAATAACATCCTACTTTGAAATACAAAAAACAAGATTTAGTGCTCTGAAAACCAACGAACCAACAAAACCATAGTTCAGCAGTATGTAGATGAGCCCAACGACAGCAGACGCTTTACAAACTGGAGATGCGCTTTCTCGAAGCAGGCGCCAACCCCTGTATTCCAGGCCCCCTTCTCATTTCTCACTGTCACAATCCGCCAGATATTTATTTAACACCCAATTTCATTCCAATTTAACTAATCTCAACATTGCACATCAAACAGAGTAAGTAAGACATCAATCTGCTCGGGTCTTTACCACCAGCGCAGAAAATATAGATGCTCACCTAAGTGCTTGCATGGCGGTTTTCTCTATTTACAATTCAGTAGGTGAATGAATTTGCCATGGGGTCCTGTAAACGGCAATGTGACCTTGGTAGATAATCAAAGCTTTCATACCAACTTGTGCTCCCGATAAAACAACTGACACCTATAACCTGCCTTGCTTTGATTCCGGGTTCGAACAAGCCAGCGAGAATCTTCCATAATGAATCATTTTTTTTTGAAGGAGCTGCTCTTGAATATTGAGGTCAAGTGGTTTCCTGGATTGTACCCACTTAGGTCTTTCCATCATAACTCTGAATTCAACCTCAAACGCAAAGTATATTTACGGCTCACCTGCCCTTGAGTGTAGCTTCATTGAACAATTGAACAAACAAAGTCAGTAAACTTTGAATTTTAAAAAGTCTTAACTTTTTAAATATTTTGTTTTGCAATGGCTCTGTTGCATTTCAAAACCTCTTCTGGTTAGTCTTTCATTCTGAAATCTTCTTTGACGTGACTTCTTGCTGGAACTAACGTCATTAGTTTTGTTCCTGTTCTATATTTCCATGGTGTCCTTAGGCAAGGAAATAACTATGCCCTTCCTTCCATTAAGGGACTTCCAACTGTAACCCAACATTCTCAAACCGCAGTCGTGCAAGTGTGGCATAAACCGATGAGAAGAGTCACGATTATGAAGAAATTATGGTATGTACATGATCCATGAAATACCAACAGGACAAATGACGCTACTGTTTGAACTACAGTGCATCTGTGTGCGATGAAAGAATGTAAACACACACAATGAGTTTACCGTTGACCATAATTCCTTAGAAAAAGGGGACATTTAATTATATAGTTCCAAAATGTGTTTTTCTATCAGGCACACAAACAAATACCTTCAGATAAATTGGAAATGAAAAACAAACCATCTGAAAGCTGTTTTTCCCTCTCCGCTTCAGATATGGATATCAATTGTCACTGAAAAGCGTGGAATTCTGCACAGATGGATAGAAAACAAGCAATTATTAACGCCTGTTAAGTGTCCAAAGCTTTCAGCCATGACATTGCATTTAAAAGACAAACAGGCTCTCCCTAAAATTCCCCTTGCATCGACGCCAGCACACATTTAAACGCCTTTGTTTGTGCTAACCTTTTAAAGGGTTTATCATGGTAAATTTAGCCTGTGATTCTCAAGTTCCTTAATGTTGTTTTCCTTCCTCCTCCCTTCCGTAGGATTCAATTACTCTTCTCCATCTGAATTTAGATTTTGACCTTTCGTTTCCAAACACAGACGTATAAAGATTCCGCAGCTTCTCTCCGTGAAAATAACCATACGGCAAAGGAAGATAGTATCTGGGATAAAAGGACAGTTGTTTTATGAGGTCCCAATTGAGTGTTTCATGATAGACATCCTCTCAACAGTTGGTCCTTTTCAAATGGTAGGTGTGTACAGCTTTTAGAAAGACAGATCGATCCCATGGACCGTGTAAATAAACACCTTTGATTCGCGTTGACGGCAACCATCTCACACTGACGACCAGTTCACAGAGTTCCCCTCGACCAGAGGAGCAGAAGTTGGGGCAGGAATTCTTCTACCGCCGAGAGGAAAGCTGCAGAACTGCTGTGAAAAAGCCTTACTGTCAGCACCAAAGACATCCAACAAGCAAACGCTTCAGACATTCTACTGTTGGCTGTTGGGTTTAGAACGTTGGGAAAAAGAACTGTCAAATGACAGTTTGTTGATCTGCCTCAACAAACACCAACGGGCACATCACACCAAACCAAACCAGTACACCCTAACAACTGTTGGGTGTTTGTGTGTGCCGTGTGAACCGTCTTTAAGGAGCGAGGATGAATGAATAAACATCCAGCTTGTCTCTCTCCAAAGTTGTTTTGACGGACAGTTTCAACGCCACCGTGACCTGGATGAGAAGTTCACCTTATTAAAACCTCCTCAAAATATTAAGCCCCCCAACTATTCGTCGTAATCCCCCATTAATTTGTGCCCTTTTCACACAGACCCTTTTCATCAACCAACATAGGTCAATACTAATATCCTGAATTGTGAAGGTGATCAGGGACCTTTTGATATCGTCATAATTAAAGACCTTTCTTGGTCATTCCATTCAGTCACTTTCTTTTGAGATTATGAAAGTTCTGAAAGCCACATACATCCCACAAATCTGTTTCCCAGCTTTTAAGAACAAGGATAAATTGAGAGAGAGAGAGAGAGAGAGAGAGGGAGAGAGAGAGGAGAGAGAAGAGAGAAAGGGGGAATGAGAGAGGGAGAGAGAAGGAAGTGAAAGAAATTGAGAGAAGGACGTTATGTAACTGTAGTAGGTGAGTGCTGTTTCCAAGGCATAGTCTGTATGAAGGATCACACTTTTGGGCAGGAGTGTGTGTTTGAGTCTTAGTGTGTGTGTGTGTGTGTGTGTACTCTGGGGTGTGTGTGTGTGACACAGTTAACAGAGGGGGACACAGATGAGCCGTGAGCCTGGAGAGAGCATTCATATCTCCTTTCTCCCCATTTCAATTTCAGGAAGAAGGGCCTGGAATGGTGAATACTAAATGGACCTCGACATGAAGACAGGTTGACAGTGCAGCATGATGACAGTGTCTCTCAACACTCAACCCCAGTGGATCTGGGAGGCTATCTGATGAACTACGGATCAACTTCTTCTTCTCTGGGAGGCTATCTGATGAACTACGGATCAAGTTCTTCTTCTTTGCTTGTCACCAGGAAATGTACTTGACCTGCCAACTCATCCAGATGCAATACCGTACTGGCATGTCTCTGAGAGAGTAGCATTCCTAGAAACAGTATTAAGACTGTTTTGAAACATATGGAATATGTATCCAAGGGGCCTCATTTGGTAGTCTTTTAGATATATTACTTAACATTTGTATTCCTTCACATCTCCTTCACAATCGGTGCTAGCACATTCCTAAATCACACATGGAAAAATAGACAAGAAAATCAAACTACTACTACTTTTTCACGAGACACGTATTCTATGGATTTATGTTGCTGAATCTCTCTGTTGATTGGTTCAGGAGTACAGGAGGTTTGAGCCGCCTGAAGGCATTTTGGACCAATGGGCATGAACTTAATTAATGCATAGCATTCTGTACGCATTGAGCTGCTTATTGGCTACGGGATTGCACAAAAGCAACAACAGCAGAGCGTGAGCCGACAGTGAGATCAATATCCTCTATTTGTGTCACTGCGTAGCATTAAATAGTTATTCAGTCTCCACGCTCGCTTCCCTCGTACTATAACATAGAAAAGAAAAACGATACAGTACAGTAATTGTAATATGATTTACAATTGAGTCTTGGCTTGATACCTTGATCACTTATCAACTGCACCAGCGTGAGCCAGTCTTGTTTATGCAATTGGAGAGACATTTAATTAATAGGAGAATGATTGGGTGAACTCTACAGATCATTCTCTCCTCCCAAATTCATTAACGACTCCGTCTCTGCTCCTTCCACACGCCGGCTGAAAGAGCGCCTCCCTTAAATTGGAATACACGATTGCTTGCGGGTCCTCTGGGCCCCCCTACAGACACACAACAATGCCTGTGGAAGCCACTCATCCATTTGAGCAGATGAGATGGATATGATTACAGTTCATGCCCTCTCCTGTTGTTCTAGATAAATACGAGTGTCCATCCGTGTCGGTTTAAATTAGCCACACACGGTTAGCATACATGGCGAAAGGGCCTCGCTGGAAGAATGCAGAGTACAAACAGACCTACGTGCTGTAGGATAATGTCTGTTTCTTCAATGCGGTTGCAGGCTTTGGTGCTGTAGAATATGTTGTTGGTTGTTGTTCTGATAACAAGACGTGTGGGGCTTTCAGTCCGGTATTGAGAACTCATATTTATAGTCGTGTAAAAAGCGTATCTTTTAAATTTGGAAGACGATTCTCGTCAAATACCTCATTCTCACTGTTAGGATTCGACCTGCATAGATTTACAGATTGTATGAGGACGCGGACACTAGAACACATTCTCACTGCAGCTCAACACTGAACACACTGTTCCCCAGAACACACTGTTCCCCAGACCAGAACCCTAACCTGCACGCAGCACACACTGTTCCCCAGATCCAGAACCCCAACACTGCACTGCAGCTCAACACTGTTCCCCAGGTCCAGAACCCTAACACTGCACTGCAGCTCAACACTGTTCCCCAGAACACACTGTTCCCCAGAACACACTGTTCCCCAGATCCAGAACCCCAACCTGCACTGCAGCTCAACACTGTTCCCCAGATCCAGAACCCTAACCTGCACTGCAGCTCAACACTGTTCCCCAGAACCAGAACCCCAACCTGCACTGCAGCTCAACACTGTTCCCCAGAACCAGAACCCCAACCTGCACTGCAGCTCAACACTGTTCCCCAGAACCCCAACCTGCACTGCAGCTCAACACTGTTCCCCAGATCACACTGTTCCCCAGATCCAGAACCCTAACCTGCACTGCAGCTCAACACTGTTCCCCAGAACCCCAACCTTCACTTTCTGCTATACTGGAGGGGATCTAACATCTTATTTAAACATTTATCATAGCAGAGAGAAGGTTGTCAGCATGTTCTATTCCAGTCGACAATATGTGTGTGTGTGTGTGTGAGTGTGTGGGTGTGTGTGTGTGTGTGTGTGTGTGTGTGTGTGTGAGAGAGAGCCCTGAACATGAATTATGATAGGCCAAAAGTACATATTATGATAAAGTGGAATAATAGCATGCCAAACATTTATATGATATATATATTTCTTACTCGCTGGTAGCCAACATTGGAGCAATCAATCAATGTAGGAAATATGAAAGATTACCTTTCCTGAAGAACAGGAAATGTTTGTGGGGAGGGGGGGGGGAGTCTTATTTATATGTCACCCCCTCCTCACACACTCACACACACACACACACACACACACACTCACCCACCCTCAGCGGTCCTGTCAGATAGACCTCCGGTGAAGCATGTGGGTCATCGGTGACCTCACCTTGTAGCTGTACAGGTCATGACACTGGCGTTTGTTTTTATGACACTACCTGACCAATTCAACTGAAATCAAAACACATTTGATGAAATACTGTAGCGCCTCATTTTGAAGGGATGACCTGAATATTGTAGGTGTTCGTAAATCACTGACTGTCTCGTATCGGGATAACGGGATTCCGTAAAGGATTGTTCATAGATCTGTTCTTCTTTTATTTACTTTTAGGTTGAAATAGTAATACCTGTTGAATGTCCTGCTATGGCTGCAACACAAGGCCATGTTAGGATGTCTCCTTTCCTTGCCGTTCTTCAGCATGCTTCCTTCTTCCTGCTTCCTGCCTGGTCGCTGTAAACCAGAGCTTCTCTTCATGACAACCTTGAGATAATTCATTTATGTTTAAAATGGACAGCATGTCCTCGGAAAACTATTGAAAAACGGCGACGCTTTGCTGTGGAAATATGAGTCCTCAAGAGCTACAGGGGCTGTAAAAATGTAAACATGGAGAAGAAGAGTCTGGATGAAGACTTTTATCTGGCCGGCCTTCCCTCAGGGTTGTCTTACGCTGGCCCAACCAAACGAACAATCTGACGGGGTCGAGCCATCGGCTGGCGGGGTCAAGGCCTTCTGAACGACGAGACTACATCCAGGACGTGCAGTGGACACGACCACACGGGAACGCATGCGGTTCTCATCGCCCGCGCTGTGACCCACTCTGCGTGGGCGTCTGAAGGATTCTACCACTTGTCATGTGTAGAATTAAGGTAAGCTATTTCAGAGGAGTTTGTTCATCCAAAAATGTAACACACCAAGAGATAAGCTACAGTGAGTGGTTTACAAGTCAGTCGCTAACAGCAACTGAGTAATCATCAACTTTTAATTTTTTTGTTGATTTGATATCTGTTGTTAACTTTCGTACATGAGTCCATTAACGGTGAGGTAATTACCTAGACGTTGATGAATTAAGGATCAGAACAACCATTTATACTCATTACCAATTATTATATTTTTTTCGCACTACAATCAGGACATGTTTTCAATAAAATCTATGTCAATTACCCATATAAACCTTATTATCAACATCATAGGTACTGTGGAACTTGCTTTTCCTAAGTTTTTATCCTCTGCAGGTGAGAGCTTCGAACGTTCAACAAAAGAAGAAAGTCAGCTGGTAGGAAGACTTCCTGCTACACACACACACACACACACATGCTGGCATGTACACACACACACACACATGCTGGCATGTACACACACACACACACACTATCAACACACACACACACACATGCTGGCATGTACACACACACACATGCTGGCAGGTACACACACACACACACTATCAACACACACACACATGCTGGCATGTACACACACACACACATGCTGGCATGTACACACACACACACATCAACACACACACATGCTCGCATGTACACACACACACACACACATGCTCGCATGTACACACACACACACTCACATGCTCGCAGCCTCGCACACAAGAACACACACACATGCACGCAAGGACACACACTTGCACACTGGCAAACATGCACTGAAACGTGCACTCATGTACGCACACACACATTTACAGAAACAATTGTGTAGTGTAATGTAATTCCTCTCTCTCTCCCCTTTCAAATTGAAACGCAATGACTGTCAGACTATTATTTTAGTCTTCTCATTAGAAATGTGCAATAAAAAACGATTTCAGTGTTAATTTACTGTGACAGCTGTTAAAGTAGCTACTTTACCTTTTTCACATCAAATCACCCTAAATTAAATATCTTGCCATTGCTTTCTCATTAAAAGTTTCCCTGCGTAAACACGTCCAACCCCCCCACCCCCCTTTAGATTGAAATGCATACGTGACTTGCTGTACAGGGACACGAATGTGAGGGTTTTGTTACTGTAGTTTGTGAACAATATCAGACCTTTTGTTTAAGGTCTTCCACTGGTTGTGTGGCAGTGCCATCTAGTGGTATTAGGCGAGAATGCACCTTCTGACGCAATGTATTAGGACCGTCAACTAATACAAGAGTGGGCTGAGCTAAAGTCTGAGAAGCACAAAAAATATGTCATTTAATGTATTCATTTAGCAGATAAGACACAAATTGTAATGTACGCACTAAATTAAACACGTGTGTGTGTGTGTACCTGCTGCACGTGTGTGTGTGTGTGTGCTTGTGTCTGTATTTAATGGAAAGCAATGTTGGGGCTAAGTCAAGGGATATAAATCATATGTTTAATGAGCCATGTCTTATGCTAATCATGCAACTAATGCAGCTTGGCATTTTCCAAAACGATTCACACACACTGGATGCAAAACATTTCAGACATTGATTGGTCAATATGTCATAATTCCAGTAGCCTATAGATGTTCCTATACTGCTTTGCACACATGACACTGTAGAAATATGATATATATTAACAATTTTCGCAAACTTCTCACCGGAAATCTCATATTTAACAGAAATCGTCCCCTACATAGTCATCCCTAGCAATGTACAACGATAAGTAACATTTAGAAAAGATTAACGTTAATCTAACTCTAAGTGATAGGCAGTGGCATATGCAACTCAAGATTGATGTGGCACACTTTACTGAACCACTCAGGCAAACCTTTCGTGAATTTGTCAAGAAAAGTTACATTATTTAAACCTAAAATGTGCAGATTTATCTTGCCAAACTTCAAGCCTCACACTCAAAATGCAAAGTGTGAATTCAGCGTGAGTTGTTTCTCAGTTGATTCATGATAGTCTAGTGACATCCGCTCATGGACGCCAACCCACCCACTCTAACTGAATCCCAACCAGACATATTTCCAGTTGGTTCGGTGGCTAGCAAATACAGACTCCGACCAAAGACATACAGTGCAGAACGATGTAGGCTATACCATCTATGCATCTGCGTCTGCTAAATGAATTAAATATAAATGAAAAGTAATGACAAACTCAAACATTTGGACAATTAACTGGCTTGTTGCTCCTGTGCTCTCCCGTTACTGTTTCTCTCCGGTCCTCGTGAGAAATGCTAAGGGGTATTGGTGGTTTTGATAATGTGGACCATATTAATGTGTTGTAAAGGTACTGTAGGCCTACAATGTACATCATTAGGGGTTGACTAGCTATAGGAGAGCGCGTGAAAATTGATGCCTTCATGTTTTTCATGCCTGGTTACTCTCTCAAGGATTTAATTTAGCAGCCATCACAACAGCAATTCATCTTTTGACAAAGATTCATTAGCGATAATTCATTATCATGTGTGTTCTGTCAACGTTCTTCTGGCCTAGTCTAGAATCAAGGGCGTAACCATGGTTTAGACATTGGGGGGGGTCCAATTTTTTATTATTATTTGTTAAGTGCATTGCCTACAATTCTATATTTATATATTAAAATGTGGACATTTAGAACATAGTTTCGAGGACTACATTGACCATTTGAATTCACATCTAAAGGAATAGTGTAATCATGTAATGTCTGCCCCGCCCCACACACACACACACACACAGGCTACTCGTTTTATTTACTCACACATTTAGCTCGGTATCAAGCTACTAATTGTCTGGAGAAAAAAAAACGTGTACGCTCGGCTGCTGGTCCAGTTTTATCCGCTTTTTAAGTAACCTTAAATTGTCCGTTACCTCCTCTCCAACACGTTAAATAACGTTACTTACATTCAAATGACTCACCTGATCACCTGCATGTTCAGAGCACGTCCCTGTCTGGCCACTGCTTTCAGCATGCCTGTCTAGGCTGTCTCTCTCCTTCTCTCTCTGTGCTGCCTGCATCGTAACCATGTCATTTTATCAAAAGAACAGCGACTGACCTTCATGAGCTATATTTAATATTCTGCTTTTACGAGGCTACTCGTTTTATTTGCTTACTCAAAGCTCGGTATCAAGTTACTTACTGTCTGAAAAAAACTCCGTATGCTTGGCTGTTGGTCCAGTTTCTTCTGCTTTTTACGTACCGGTAACCTCAAATCCTCCATTACTCTTTACTTTCTTGGCTCTCACTGAAGAAAGAGTGTGGGGTAACCATGACAACGCAGAAAGTCGCGAGGTGGTTTCAAACTAAATCGCACAAGTGTACAATTAGGAGGGGGGATTCTTAACAAACGGAAATAAATTGAAAATAAATAAGACATAACAAGAGACCGATCCATTGACAGGGTTCATAAAAAGAGAACATGTCATATATTTTACATTTTATCCTGCTGTATATTGGGGGGGGACAGGTTAGTATTTTCTCAACATTGGGGGGGGACACGACCCCCCCCAAAGAATGCGTGGTTACGCCGTTGTCTAGAATACACAATTAATTATACAAAACACTGTACATTTGACCTAACTGTATGTAATTAAAAGATTTCTAAAATACGTATTCAATCGTTTGAACACCATTTGCTTTGACACCTGAACATTTCATGAACCGCGCGCCCACGGATGTAACGTGACGTGTTTAATTGAGTCCACCTGTTATTAAATGAAGTGTGTGTTTTTTCCTTATCTTCTGAGCCTTTGTCTTTGGAGTATCTTATAGTGATTCCTATGATGTTGTAGGCCTATGTTAGATAAAAAAGTAGCCTACAATGCGCCGTTATGTTTCCATGTTTTGTTTATTTGGTTTTTAACATCCTGGAAGACGGCTGACCCTTCACCCATCCATCGTGAAGCGAAGATGAAGAGATGGCGGCCGCGGAAACAGGTAGGCCTACAGTAACGAAACCAATCTGAACCTATCAGCGCAAATGCAAATGATCAGGAATTGGCCCTTAATACAGAGTAACACAATGTGGTGTGCGTAGTCCAAGGCAGGTAAACAATGATTGCTATCATGATTATGAGCTGAAATAGAATTGTGGCCCAATGCTGCCATCTACCGGCCAATTTGGAGGCTGCCTCTATTTGAAGGCTACAACAGCAGAGTAGTGTAGTTATCTTGACATCCACCCTTGTCAGTGAAAGGAGAGAGGATGAGAACAGAGAAGCCTGAAATAGAGTAGAGTAGAAAATATTTTTCTTGTTGCCTTCTGCCTTGCTCCATGGTAGCTTCGTAGACCAGCTAACATTTGATGTGCGTGTCCATATTAGTAAAAGTTTAAACATAAGTATATTTTGAGTGATGTTTTGTGGATCGTTGGCTACCTGGTAGATTCAGGGTTGTGTCTGATGTGATTCAGAATGTGACTACATGGGGATAGAGTGACTGCTACCAGTAATTCTCTGTCTAGTCTGTGTCTGTCTGTCTGTCTGTCTCTCCTCTCTCTCTCACCGATTCTATGATGTTGGAACAGTAGAAATATTGAACATTTTGTACTACCTGTTTGTTTATCATGTATAAAGCTACCCACACTCCAGACACAACTCCCACCCAAGTTAAAAAGATCCAGGTGTCAAGGGAGGGAGGGAGGTTTGACAGCTCCGACGTTTCACCAAATCAATCTGCTGCGGTATTTCCAGCACTTGGGAGAGCTGGGCACACACTTTCACGAGACGTGATTGGAAGTATTTGTACGAGGAAGGCGCGATAGTAGAAGAAGGCTTGTGGCGGGCCGTGCAGATTGAACGCCTCTTTCAATCTGATACGCCTTATTTTCTTCTTCCTTCCTGTCATGGTTTAACAGGCAAGGCCAGCGCAGGGAGGGGGTACGACACCAGGAAGTCAGACAAACTCATGTGTGCGTTTAAATGTAGGCTAGACCCATTAAAAGAACCCTTTTGTGATATCTCTTTAAACAAAATATGACCAATTATTAATCTCATATCCCACCATCTTTCATGAGAGTGTTGAATGAGAGGTTTGAATCCCAAAGACGATAAATGTTTGAGGCGTTTTGCTGGGAGCAAGCACACTCGTGGGGAACATGGAACAGTTTGATGACGGCTCTATTCTTACGGGGTGGAACGCTCAACTGTTATCAAAATTCTTCCAGATCTTTCTGTATGCTAAGCAGGCCTAGGGGAGAATCTAGGTTGCCACTTTTGGGGGGGCTGAGCCCCTAGATAAAACCTACTATTTTTCCTGTGACCCAGCAAAATTAGGTGGGTCTGGGGGCATGTTCCCCCAGAAGACATTTTTAAAAATATCCTTTTAAATAGTGTCCTCTAGTGGGGTTTAGGAAGAGAAATGAACAAATTTAGATTTTAAATATGAAGAAAAAAAAATCTAGCCCAAAATATGGCTAGATATGCCCATGAGCAGACCTATTCACACCGGTTACACTAAGCAGACCTACTCACACCAGATACACTAAGCAGGCCTACTCACACCAGTTACACTAAGCAGGCCTATTCACAACGGTTACACTAAGCAGGCCTATTCACACCGGTTACACTAAGCAGGCCTATTCACACCGGTTACACTAAGCAGGCCTATTCACACCGGTTACACTAAGCAGGCCTATACCGGTTACACTAAGCAGACCTACTCACACCGGTTACACTAAGCAGGCCTACTCACACCGGTTACACTAAGCAGGCCTACTCACACCGGTTACACTAAGCAGACCTACTCACACCGGTTACACTAAGCAGGCCTATTCACACCGGTTACACTAAGCAGGCCTATACCGGTTACACTAAGCAGACCTACTCACACCGGTTACACTAAGCAGGCCTTTTCACACCGGTTACACTAAGCAGGCCTACTCACACCGGTTACATAAGCAGGCCTATTCACAGTTTACAGACGGTTGTGTCAGAACTGTATTTCCAGCAGTGATAGAACTTAAAATGTTAAATCAGCCTTTCTCAAAATAAACTTCATAATTTTAGAATTGCAGTATAATGCAGTCTCTACACCCGTGTGGGTGATATCAAAACTCATTAAACATTTAATGTTTTTCTTTTCTCTTATCAAATGTTATACGAGCAGTAGATGAATTTGCATATGTAATGTTGCATGAAATTCCCATTGCACAAACATATTACACATATTTCCAGACACTGCTCCAAATTCCGTCAGTAAGTCATTTGGCAAAGCAATTAAGGCCAGAATTGGTGACTCTTTTGGTAGAAAAAGTGATGCTGAAGAACAACCCTACATAGATATTCTGGACAAATGGATACCAATCTATTGAATAGACAATTGAAAACCCATCTCAAACTAGGACATGCTTGTCGGAAAGAAGTTCTGAACATCTCTATATCTCTATATAACTCTATATCTTATTTATGAGATACTGAAAAGCCGTACTGATTCATGCAGGAAAATACACAAGGAATCTGGCATTCAATTTACTTCTGTCAACACGGTTCAACACCTGCTTTTCCACTCCCCTGCCTCGCTGCCTCGCTGCCTCACTGCCTCGCTGCCTCACTGTCTCCCTGCCTCGCTGTCTCCCTGCCTCGTGACAGTGTTTGTCACAGACGCTGCACCCGAGAATTGGCTCCACGGAATACAGGACACCTATACTGAATATAGATAAAATATGTAGGAAATGTTGTATCTGGACTGAATGATCAAAATGTTAGTTCAGGATACAGTCGTATGCAAAAGTTTAGGCACCCCTCTGAGGCTGCATGATAATTTCCTGTCTTCACCAAAAAAGATCAATATAATATTGTAATATTACTTTTCTAGTTAACACTGAGTGCTGGGGTGTTTTCCAGACAAAGATATTTGGTGTAGCAGTATTTAGTTGTGTGAAATTAAATCAAATGTGAAAAAAAGGCTGTGCAAAAGTTTGGGCACCCTTATCATTTATTTGATTTGAATACCTCTGCCTACTAAATGCTGATTAACTGCAACACATAGTTAGTCTGATTAACTCGTTAAGCCTTCAATTACATAAAAAGGTGCATTCAATCATTAGAAAGGGTATTTAAGTTAGCCAATTGCAAGTTTTGCTTCTCTTTGATTCTCCTCTGAACAGTGGCAAAATGGGGGCATCAAAACAGCTATCAAATGATCTAAAAACAAAGATTGTTCAGCAGTATGGTTTAGGGGAAGGCTACAAAAAGTTATCCCGGAGGTTTCAGCTATCAGTTTCCACTGTGAGGAATGTCATTAGGAAATGGAAGGCAACAGGCACAGTTCTTGTTAAGGCCAGAAGTGGCAGGCCAGGAAAAATAACAAAGAGGCAAAGGCGAAGAATGGTCAGAATGGTCAAGGACAACCCTCAGATCACCTCCAAAGAGCTGCAAGGTCATCTTGCTGCAGATGGTGTCACTGTGCATTGCTCGACCATTCAGCGCACATTGCACAGAGAACAGCTGTATGGGAGAGTGATGCGGAAGAAGCCTTTTCTGCACACGCGCCACAAAAAGGCTCGCTTGAGGTTTGCCAAACTACATTTGAACAAGCCAGGCTCATTTTGGAACAAAGTACTGTGGACTGATGAGACAAAGATGGAGTTATTCGGTCACAACAAGAGGCGTTACGCATGGAGGCAAAAGAACACAGCATTCCTAGAAAAACACTTGCTGCCCACAGTAAAATTTGGTGGGGGGGTCCGTCATGCTGTGGGGCTGTGTGGCTAGAACAGGAACTGGGAATCTAGTTAAAGTTGAAGGTCGTATGGATTCAACTCAGTACCAGCAAATTCTGGACAATAATGTTCAAGAATCTGTAACAAAGCTGAAGTTACGGCGCAGTTGGGTGTTCCAGCAGGACAACGACCCGAAACATTGCTCCAAATCCACTAAGGCATTTATGCAGAGGAACAACTACAATGTTTTGGAATGGCCATCCCAGTCCCCAGACTTGAATATAATTGAAAATCTATGGGGTGACTTGAAGCGGGCTGTCCACGCTAGGCACCCATCAAACCTTACTCAACTGGAGATGTATTGTAAGGAAGAATGGTCCAAATTACCTCAATCCAGAATCCAGACACTCATCAGAGGATATAAAAAGCGTCTAGAAGCTGTTATTTTTGCAAAAGGAGGCTCTACTAAATATTAATGTGATTTTTCTGTTGGGGTGCCCAAATTTATGCAAGTGTCTAATTCTCTTATGATGCGTATGGCATATTTTCTGTTTATCAAATAAACCTTATTTCACGGCTAAAATATCACTGTCCATGACGTATGTGTATATATATGACAAAGACGTTCCTCATCCAAACGCCCAACATTTTATAGATGAAAGTAATGGAGATTATCAGGGGTGCCCAAACTTTTGCATACGACTGTATGTGATGTTGCTTTTGTGATGGTTAGATAAACGCATCTCTTTCTCGTGGGGAAGGAGAGAAGGGGTGGGGGGGGGGATGTGAGAGATTGACATCTGCAGCTAAGAAGACGTTTTATTCAAACCGTTCATGAAAAGGTTTAACTTTGTCTGAAGCAAGTTGACACTGCAGGAGATTATTTTATTTTATTCAACCTTTTATTTAACCAGACGAGTCATGAAGAACAAATCCTTTCTCACTGTAGCAGCCTGGCAAGAAGCAGCCTGGCAAGTAGCAAAAGCAGCTTGAGATGATAGTGGGGAAGAGAACAACAAGATAGAATCCTCATTTTGTGTGTTTTCAGAGCAATAACAGCCCAACAACAGAGTATAGCGCACACACACATTAAAGGGGCTGGGGGAACATGTAACATCAAGGAGCGTCGTCATCAAGTACACGCAGACAGGGAAGACTTTAGTTGGTGTGAAAACATGTTCATGTGTCTGTGAGAATGTCCTTGATTGAAGTGCAGGTTGACAGACACGTGCAACATGCACATGCACGCGCACGCGCACGCCCACACGCCAGAACAAAGCTTCAGCGTCCAATTGAAACGTAACAATGGTTTCTGCAATTAATAAACTATTAAGAACTAAAAGATTTAATTAAAATAACAGCAAGTCTCTGTGAAGTTGAGATTGTTGATTTAAAAAAACAAAAAATTTAGTAACGACTGGAACGGAATAAATGGGTTATAGGTTTGATTAATTTACTTCAAAACAAATGTTGTTCTTCCACACTATGGATGTGGTTTAATTATTTAAAGAGTCAGTTTCAATGACACTGATGGCAGTTAAAACTTGCATTAAAGAGAATAGGCCAATCTTGTTTGTTAGGCCCTCATAACATTCAGTTACATGAAGAAGTACAAAAGAGGTTAATGTTAATACTGTGCAAACAACCACGCAGCAGGCTGTTCCTTTACTGATAAGAGAAAAATCCTATTTTGGTGACTATTAAGTCAGCTAGTCATTTTGAAACGCATATCCACTGACCTAACAGACTCGAGCAGTAAACATGAGCATTGTGGCCCCTCCTTAATTCAATTCAATTCATTTATTTTCCTATTTTCAATAGTTCATATTTACAATGATGGTACATTTTAACATATTCACATATTTATAGACATAGATCACATTTGCACAGTACAGTACATTAAACAAATAAACATGAAGTTGAAAGGGGAGGAGGGCCGACTAAAAAGCAGAGCTTGTAGGGTGTAAGCCCCCCTGTAGTCACACTACAAATTATATTTGATTGGGGAATGCACTAGCCTAGTAACTATGCAGAAGAAAATTTAAGTCTCCTTTTGAAAATTTGTATCAAATTACACGTATATGTATTTGAAAGAGAAATTCCACAGTTTTGGACCTTTAAAAACAAATGTCTTTTGTGCAAAAGATGTTCTATTTAATGGTAAATGAAAATCCTTCCGGAATATTCCTACGCGGATTCTAGAAAAGCAGCAGAGGAGGGGATGGGTCGTCGTCAGGACGATGAGGTCGTCGTCAGAGTGCAGCTGGCTGGTTGTAAATAACAGACAGAGCCTCGCTGGCCCCAAACCAAGCTCTACTCACCTGCATTTCTCACAATCTCGCTCAGCCTTTCCACCAATCCGGTCGTGAGGTCCCTCTTACTGCACACCTGCAGAACAGCCAGCTGTGTTTCAAGAGGTATAATCACTATCCACTCTGCCTGAGCGGCTGGAGAGAGAAAGCTGAGAGCCTTGCGCTCCACCTCTTCCATCGCTCCATCTCTCCATCGCTCCCTCTATTCTATTCACGAAGAGGGTAGTAATGATGGAGGCAGTGAAGCCCAAGCTAAGAACACTGGCTGCGTGTGTGTGATCTGGGGAGTGTGTGTGTGTGATCTGGGCAGTGTGTGTGTATGATCTGGGCAGTGTGTGTGTGTGATCTGGGGAGTGTGTGTGATCTGGGGAGTGTGTGTGTGTGATCTGGGCAGTGTGTGTGTATGATCTGGAAAGTATATCTGCGTACCCCCTTGGCACCAACGCTGCTCGGTACCTTGGATAGGCCGGGAGTCTGACTCTTACGGAGCCAGTTGCTGGGGTCTTGATAGTGGATGACTGAGCTGGGGTCTTGATAGTGGATGACTAAGCTGTCTAGGTTCCCTGTCTGAGGCTCTGACAGAAACCTGAATGACTCCAGATCTCAGCCCTGGATGAACATGGAAGGCTGATAGTATGGATCTTTGTATGGAAGGGAGGGATGTATTGAACTCTAACAGGAAGTTGTGATTGGCTGTATAAAACACCAGGAAGTGACGCCCACCAACAACCAGCAATAGCAGCTGAGGCTGGGGACAGTAGCCACGGCAACAGTCGGCAGGGGAACAGTCGGCAGGGGACAGTAACCAGGGCAACTGCAGTTGAAGTAGCATCATTGCGTCGATGTAGTTCGATTGTGTACGTACATGAACATTAGGGTTGACCCCCCCCCACCATCACCACCTCCAGGAAGTTCTGCCTAAAATAATGCATTTGAATGGTTCACTTTGTCAGTCAAATATGGACTGTGTTTCTCTCTGGTCTATAGCTTGATATTTAGGTTAGTGTATAGTGTAGTAGGATGGTTCCTATGGGCAACAGGAAGGTACAGCAGGAAGTACTCCAGGACCCACCACAAAGATCTTTGGGTAACCGGGAGGGCAGGAAGTGACATCAGAGACATCAGGACAGGCGTGGATGGAAAAGAGAACAAATAAATTACAAATCCGGAAATATAAACTGACATATAATGTATTACCAATAAGAGCTAAGCTATGTAGAAAGTAAACTAGCTGTTTTGTTTAGACTTTAGACGAAAACCTTGTAGGAATCGTGTCTTCTAAAAGGTTGTAGCACGCTGGGATAATATGTAAACTAGCCTACTTTGGCTCTCAAGCCTGGTTAAAGATTCAATGAAAAAGAAGGCAAGAAAACAACAGGCAAAGAGGAGAAATGGATCCCGTTAGATGTCCCGTCCCTCCGACCAGCAGCAACCCAAGCCTGTTGTCTCCGCTGTTACATTAAATTATTGTGAAATTCAGCTCAGGAGTTGGGCTGTCAAAAGTGGCAGAATGATTCGTCTGCAACCCAGCGTAGCTGCGACAGATTGTGGAGGAATTTCAGATGACAACGTTTGAATCGTTACTAGAACACAGAGGAAATTCAGTTCCTTTTCTACCTGCAGTGTAATTATTTTTATAATTTGCATATATATAGAAAACCAACCAGGCACAGTTTGCTAAATGCAATCTTGACTTGCTGTTCCTCAGCTTTCTATTAAAACAACCTTTATTGTATTTCAAGTAGTTGGGTTTGAAAATTGACAAAAGTGACCTTAAAATAAAAATGTTCCTGAATCGTATCATCAGTGTGGAGCATGAAACAAAAAAATTCCAAGTACATTTGCTGTTTGTGGCCAGTTCAGACATGCGCATTAACCATTTGCTCAAGATGCAGGGCTGCCAACTTTTCCCAAAAACCGTGAGATTTGGTAGCTTGGTTGTTTCATAACTTGGTTAGAGAAAAGAACGTGATGGTGACGTGTTGACAGTCTTGGCAGGATCTGAGAAGCCAAATATATAACAATAGTCTATTTCAGGGGTATCAAACCCTGGTCCTCGAGGGCCGCTGTCCTGCATGTTTTAAATGTTTCCCTGATCCAACACACCTGATTCAATTAAAAGGGTTGTTATAATGGCCATTCATTCGAATCAGGTGAGCTGGATCAGGGAAACATCTAAAACATGCAGGACAGTGGCCCTTGAGGACCAGGGTTTGACACCCCTATTTCAATTCCACAGTTGCTTTCGTTAGGCTACATTGTTTGTTTACATGCCTCTGTGCGGTCGGTCAAGGTCACGATTCACAGGCCATCCATGGTGACCATTTCACCACTGCTGTGCGGGCATACCGCCTTGAGCACCAACATTGGTTGCTTATCAATAAGCTGAAGAACAATTAAATTGATCACGTATAATACTTTCTGCTCCAATGACCGAATACAAATTTATTCTGTTTCAGTAATTTTACGACGTCTTGTGAAGGACATTGTTTCCCTACTTAATTTCGAACCGAATTTGGCAGGATTTGAGGTAGAGGCCTACAATGCTTTAGGCACTGGCTTAGTAAGCAAGCTTACTGTTTTAAACAAGGACTTGATAATAGCCAAGCTGAAAGAAAGCTTAATGAAGGACTTAGTCGGGCCAGGGAGGAATTGTGAGCATTGTCAAGCTTCCACCAGCTCGGCTCTGGAGTTTGTGACAATACTTCCCAGAGAAGCTTTGGTCAAGTTAGTTATTCAGACTTTGGTCTGAGGAGCAGCATATCAGCATGTTGCATGTTACTAACGTTTGCTAGCTACGTCTGCTAGCGTCTGATAACCACAAAACAACCGTACTTGGTGGGTGTATTATATCAATCAGTGGACACAGCTGTGTCCAACTGGTCATGTTCTCCCGCTCTTTTCAATAGGCCTCATTAATGTGTCCTAAAGTCATTAGCTTCTGTGGGTTCAGTGTCACAATAGACTTCATTCAGAAACGCCATATTGTTAATTAATAAACCATTTTAAATTAATTGCAACGTGTCAACAACGGTCATGTTTGGCACTTGCTGCGCTGGTTTGATACAGCCACAAGATAAGACCCTCTCATTTCATGTAAAACTTGTTTATTAATCAATATAAATGATGTGTAGTGGAGGCAAAACATGAATTCAAATGATCACGATATTGTGTTTGGATCATATAGGCTACAGTGTGCGGAGTTTGTAAATATCAAATTGCCGTTGAGACAATAAGTTTATCTCCATGGGACGTGGCCTTTTCAAATGTTGTTATGGATACTGAGCTGCACAAAAACGTAGTGAGAGTAGCTATGGCCTATAAGCTACATTTTAAGTGCTGTGGGACTTCTTCGCCTACAGTGGTGTAAAACCTCGTAGAGTTTATGACATGATAAATATGTAATCCCACAAAACACTTGTCGATATTAATGGATATACATTCCATTTCATGACATCGCGTAGCGTCGAGCAATTGCTTGTTGTTCTTCCAACTGCCATTATGTGTCTGAGAAGGGCACAGATGTTACTGACAGCGCGACGAGCGAAAGCGTTGAACTTGTCCTCAGCTCATTTTGTAGATTTTGATCGATGCGTCGCTCGTTTTTCACTCTGTTGCCCTTGGTGCTGGTGAATGGGCCCGGGCAACATTATTCTAAATGGAGTCTAGTGCGGGCACGCCTCCCTACCCAGGCTCGGCGCGGGGAGAACAAATTGCGGCGTCAATGAAATTGTTTTATAATGGCGCTGGGTCTGACCAACACAATCAATGCAGGTGAAGCAAATCACATTTGCCCGTAATCTCCGAATGCATCTTCACATTCCCAGGTTGGTTTATCCCTGGAAATCGTCCTCTTGCAGGAAAAATGACTGAGGCAGAGTTGTGTGTGAGGCAGTGTAGCCTACAAGCAGAAGTAGGCCAGCCTACATAATACATTCAAATTACTATGACAATAAAATTAGCTGTTGTTGCTGCGGGGTTGAGTTCAGAGGACAGAAACTTCGATACTCCGAATCTAATATGACGAGAAGAACACGGACAACATAGGACACAGACAAAGACGTCCTTTATAACTCATGGCACCGTTGAATTTAGCCATCTCGCAATTGAATAGATAATTTACACATACAAATTGTGTAATAGGCCTACTCTGTAATATGATAATATACTATTCTGAGTTAATAATGAAAATAATCTAGGCCTAATCATCTATTCATATGCAGATGCTTTCATCCAAATGTTTAGTTCCAGATAAGTGTTTTGACACATGTATTCCAACTATTCTCTCTCAAATGCACTCAGGATAGGCTACTCACTGTATTTCACCTTCCACCATCAGTCAACCCAGCGAAACTAATATGTCTGCTAACGGCAAAAACGGCTGAACTGTAAATCATCAAGTTTCCAGCTGAACGCCTCTTTAACGTGCTGTCTCGACTCTCGACAACTCGATGCTACAGTACGACGTGTGCAGAGCACCCAGATTTCTGCAGTGCCTGTCTGTTCGAGGGGTTAGCACACGGCTGGTTCATGCTAACTGAGAGTAGCTAGGTGGCTCTGTTGCCTAGTTTGGGAGGCGGCGAGGAGAGCAGCGGCTGTTGCTAAGGGCCTGGGGGCGACCTGATAGCAATTTCCGGTTAGGATGGCTTTGTGTTCGTCAAGATTTATTTCTTTATTACTCTTTTGATTTGGGTTTTGTAGACCTTTGTTGTTGCGGTGATCAAGAGAATGAGTTTACATGGGAAAACATGGGGCTTTGTTCAATCTCCTGACCGTCTTCAAAGGGCATATTCTGGGGATAACTGCATTACATTGAAGTCCACACACGGTAAATGACGTAGGTACACACAACTGTAGGAATTCATTCTTACATGTCAGGAAAGCAAACGCCTGTTGTTCACTGGAAAAACTAAACTATCCAATCTGCTTGAATTTAGTGCCAAAAATATATTATATTTCACGTAGTGCTGTTCTATTTATGACAATTAACAGGTTACAGTTGGAAAGAAGTTAGTATGTATGCCCTGCATGTAAAATTGATTATGTTGTGGTTGATTTGTAGCTAGAAAAGCTGACATATTGGTTGGGTAACAGTTGGAATTAAAACCTAAGCCCATTAACCACTGCTAAGCAAACTTAATGACCATAACCATCCAATGAACCAGGAGTAGGCCTAGTCAAATGTTTCAAGCTATTGATTGACCTTGAATGCAAATAACCAAATATACCCCCTAACAACTTTCCACACTGCAAGAACAGATCGATAGAGCCCAGGCGATTAATGGTCGAGGTGCCTATCGAATTAGTAATTAGCCACCAGCAGAAATGAGTTGAGAGCTGGGAGAGGGAAAAACGTGTGCTGCTCTCAAAGGTATAAACATATGTTGTTGATGTACTGTAAAGTAGATGGGCTGTCGTGCAGTGATGGAAAAGCCTGCAGTTTAATGATACTGTAGCCTACTCTGTGGTGTGGTGTATTTTCGTGTGTTTGCTAGCGAGTGTGCGTCCCAGATCCCAATTTGCGGTTATAGATTGACGAGGGCCGGGCACACAGCTCTGAAAGTCCAGAGTTAAAGTTGGTGCAGCAGGCATCAGATAGCTATTTACATTCGGCCAAGCGAGAGACTAGATGAGGGCTATCGGTCACATTTGTAAACCATCGTCACCAAGCAGGCCTAATGGATCCTGTTTCTCTTCATAATCTCCAGCGTTCTCTCAGTCAGCGATCTCTCAGTCCTTGACTGAAGCACCATAATTATGCTGGCTAACTCGTGTGCCGTGAGACCTCTCCAGAAATATCCGACGGTATAGCAGACAAGGAGCGTAATGAGAGCCATTATAAAACACAATAATGGACCACCCCTCTCAGGATAAATCGATTTATATTTAAAATCACAGGAATAAACTCCCAGCTCAGTTGGTGGTTTAAAACATTCTTTAATGTATTAGTGTGTGTGTGCTGGTTTGGAGAGGAGGGAGTTATGCTTTCTGACAAATTAACCTGCATATTGCCAAAAGAAAGTAATGATGGAAATTATTTCTAAATTATGTAGTTTCCCGTTTCAGCCCTCAGAGGTGACTGGAACCATTTCAATTCAGCCCCCGTCTATTTCACACAGGAAGCTAAATTGAAATTCCTCTCAAAAGTCTTTCCTGACTCATTTGAGCTGATGGTGCCTGAAGTACAGAATCTGACGTGGAATTCATATTTTCTCTCTCACTCTCGCTCTTTTTCTCTCTCTCGCTCTCGGCTCTCTGCTCTCTGTCTCTCTGTCTCTGTCTCTGTCTCTGTCTCTGTCTCTGTCTCTGTCTCTGTCTCTGTCTCTGTCTCTGTCTCTGTCTCTGTCTCTGTCTCTGTCTCTGTCTCTGTCTCTGTCTCTGTCTCTGTCTCTGTCTCTCTCTCTCTCTCTCTCTCTCTCTCTCTCTCTCTCACTCTCTCTCTCTCTCGTCTCTCTCACTCTCTCTCTCACACTCTCTCTCTCTCTGTCTCTCTCTGTCTCTCTCTCTTGTTGTCTTCTTCTGGGATATGCAGTAAAGCCTGAACAGACATCCTAACCCACCACAGCCTGAACCCCTGCACAGCTGCATGTTCACAGAGGTGCAAGTCATCCTGAAAGTCCTGAACGGTTTGTGCCTCTTTTAAGAGCTGTTTTCTTTAAGCAAACTATTTCAGCATCATTAGTAGGACTTGTGCCGCCATACTTCTGTGACTGAATCCAGCAGTTAATCTCCTGCATCTCACAAGAAGGTGGAAAATCGCAAAACAAATGCAAACTATCAACCCAGTCACAAATATTCTGCAAACCCAGACAAATGCTACTATTTAGATAAATGTTGTGGGGATGTTGTGTGAATGTTGTGTAATATGTAATTGAGGATCCTTGGCCCCACAATGAAATGTTGATTTCATGCCACATACAGTATGCCCTCAGTGTGACTCTCAGAAAATGAATTTTGTTTGCAAAATGAACCAGAACGACCTTTTCTACCTTATCTACTGTACTCAAGACGGATCTGGGAGAAAATGCCAATTGAATTTGCACAAAATGAATAATGTAATAGCGATTGCTTTTGCATTTCGTCCTGAATGTCCCTTGGTGCCATGTTTCCATATTCGGTGCATTTTTGAGCGTCTGACTTGGGCCAGACAACAAATATATCGCTGATGATTGGTTTAATTCTATACCGATGAATGTCACGTTGGAGAATTCCCCCAACAGCTGTTCGCACAACTTCTCATACCTGAACTTTGTTTATGTTTGGTCATAATTCTGTATAGAATTCAGTTCATAATATCATACATGCAGATGATGAATCGTCATCGAATAGTGAGCTTATTCATAGTAGCAGTGCCATCACATGTGTTGTTACTGTGTCACCACCAACATCAGTAATTGTGTTGTTGATGTATGTACCCCCCCCCACTTTCTGAGATATTTTCTCATGAATCCATTAACATTTCCCCCGGAGCATGTAATCATCTAGTGCTTATGATGCTTGTTTTTCAAAAGGAAGTCGGTGTCATAAACCACAGTCTGCTGTTTCTAGCACAACCTAGGACAGTTTTAGAGGGCCATTGTGAATTTATCTCCACAATCTGCTTCCAAATGTTATGCTCATCACTTCTGTGACTGTCATCGCTGCTCTAATCTCTCTGGATCTCTTTTTGTGCTTCCTGATCTACTGGAAAGAAATTCTCGATCCGTTTGAACTCAACTTTGTCTGTTTCTCTTTCAATCTTCTCAACGGCACTGTCTACTAAGACAATCATCTTCACATTTTCAGAGTTAAAATAGTATTAGCAATTATTACTCCATGTTTTCTGAAACTTTTCTTTTCATGTGTCGTGTTTTAGTGATGTCACAGTCAGACAGTGTTTTCTAAAACAGGCCTGGATGGTGTTGGAGGGCCTTCATTACTGTGTGTAGCGTCTGTCTGTCTTTGAAGTGCCCTCCACTGGCAGGACCCCTGCCAGGTGAAACCTGTCATCCAGCTCCTAAACATCCCACCTCCTGTTGACGATTTCAGACGAAGTGGCGCTGACATCACTTTTCATTTGGCGTCCCTGGCAGCAGATAAGTCAGGCCTGTGGAGGAACTGTTCCAGGAAGCCAGACTCAAAGCACTAGTGAAGCATCAAGGTCTCATATCAAAGGTACACACCACCGCATTCACATGAAAATAAGGTTGTTTGCTAGTCGTTGTATATTATGTGGATATCACTTCAGGTTGCAGCCTACTAGGCCTCCGCCACTTTCGACAATCGCTGTGTGACGTCGTTGATGTCAAGCGTGGCAACCAACCAACCACGGTGTGGAGCATGGCTGGACTGTAGTCCAAAAGCTTCTTGAAGGCTAGAAATGTGTGTGTGGTGGAGAGGGAGGGAGAGAGAGAGGGAGGGAGAGAGAGAGAGAGCATTGCGATCAATCCTGTAAGTCTTGCCAGAACTCTGTTCATCGGAAAACAACAGAATCCTGGATGATGTTCTACCACCAGGCCCAGACTCTGACGGCTGCATTACTGGAAATGTTTCCGCCTTATTCAGACTGCTGACTTTCTGTCCCCGTGGCTCTCTGGCTTAATGCGGACGACTAAATTACCTCCCATTCCGCCTCGGAACATGTCTCTGCGCTGTTGCTAAGGTAACAGAAATGATCACCTTTCAACCTGGTCCGTGATAAAGTCGAGCAGTGCCAGGAACCTGCCTGCCGTAGAGGATGCTCTCGTGGCAACAGGAGGCTTCGGACACTGAAACTCCAATCGGCACATAATCAATGACATACAATGTTTTGTCTCACAAGTCATATGTGTATGTATGTATATACACTTGAAGTTAAAGCTTTGTGTTTTGGTGGGTCCATAACAGCCCATTAATATTCTACTATTTTCCGTTTCATTTTTGGCATAGGAGATGCTGATCATGGCTCTGCTTTCTCGTGAGCATATATTTGGTTATTATTATTCGCTGATTACTCTGAAATGAAAGAGCTCATCTTTCTAAAATTACATCTTTACTGAATTTACATGATTAAACGAGCAGAGTGAGTGAAGTTATTATATCTGACAGGTGCATACTCTTACCCCAAAATTGATCTACCGTTTTTGATTTTCCACAATGTAACCTACAATACCCTAGCGAGCATGATGTCTGTTGTGCTACATCTGGAAATGAAACCACCTTCACTGGAGGTCTTTTCTCTCAGTACCCTGGAATGTGTTTGTGATAGGTCTGTCAGATGCGTGACGGGAATCTGGACTGTAATCCCTCAACAGGGTGACGAACTACCACAGTGGTTCTTCAACCAGAGTCAAGATTTTGTTTTTCCATTACGACGTAGTATGACGCGTGGATGTAGTCATGGAGACAGGAATAGGCATGGAATGTTCTTGCAAGTGTTGCGTTCTTTGAATTCCTCACGGATTCTGTTATACCATGCCCTACAGTATTGGTTATTCCTCCTATAAATTTTAGAAGCTTGTCTTTGACAACTCAAGTCTGTATCTGGGGCAGAAACAGTGATGTAGTGTGCGAGGGTGGCCAGTAGGGGGCAGTCTTTCTACTCCTCTTTGCTCTGTGTGACTGTTTTCTTCTCTGGCTGAAGAGGGTTACTTCAGTGCCTTTGTCCTTGTGCAGCAAGCATCACCACAGACGGTCCTGGGTGCTGATTTGTGGTTCAGCTTTGTGCTGACAGAGGGATTTCAGATGGCTGAGTGGTTAGGGAATCGGGCTATGAATCAGAAGGTTGCTGGTTCGATTCCGAGCCGTGAAAAAAAAATGGCGTTGTGTCCTTGGGCAAGGCACTTCACCCTACTTGCCTCAGGGGAATGACTCTGTACTTACTGTAAGTCGCTCTGGATAAGATGCAAACTATGTAGGCTGCAGCAGCGTGGGTTTAAAATACGACCTCTGCCTTTTGCTGCATCCCCCCCCCCTACTGCCCCTCTCCACTGCCTTTCCTGTCACACTTCACTTAAACACAGGTCCAACAAAGCATGAAAAATGCTGAAAAATACATATATTTAAAAAGGAACCTGTCTTCATCTGCAGTAAGGTTGTATTTTCTTCAACCGGGGTCACTCGTTAAAGTCTAAACGTTCTATTTAAAGTCTTAAATCAAGTGTGCGGATATGCAAGACCTATTGGGTTCGTCGGTGAAGTACATGTTACAGTACTTAGTTTACTTTTAGTACTCTGCAGTTGACAGGAAATGTACCTGGCATGCTCCACAAACGGCTAGCAGGAACTATATTATTGCTATTGAATTAAACTCACACAATTTCCAGTCTAACTTGATTCCAGGCCAAGCCCAACTTCCCCTCACATCCGTCCCCTCCTTAACGCAGCTCTGAAACTCGAGAAGAAGTGGGAATGTCAGATGGTCTACAACATGATGGAGTTGTGCGTAAGCCATACCAGTGAACCAGAATCAAACATAACTGTAGCCTACCTTCCAGCCTTCTTACAATAAAAACCTGTGCATCAACTAGCCTATACTTCCAGCCTTCTTACAATAAAAGCCTGTGCATCAACTAGCCTACCTTCCATCCTTCTTACAATAAAAGCCTGTGCATCAACTAGCCTACCTTCCAGCCTTCTTACAATAAAAGCCTGTGCATCAACTAGCCTACCTTCCATCCTTCTTACAATAAAAGCCTGTGCATCAACCAGCCTACCTTCCAGCCTTCTTACAATAAAAGCCTGTGCATCAACTAGCCTACCTTCCATCCTTCTTACAATAAAAGCCTGTGCATCAACTAGCCTACCTTCCAGCCTTCTTACAATAAAAGCCTGTGCATCAACTAGCCTACCTTCCAGCCTTCTTACAATAAAAGCCTGTGCATCAACTAGCCTACCTTCCAGCCTTCTTACAATAAAAGCCTGTGCATCAACTAGCCTACCTTCCAGCCTTCTTACAATAAAAGCCTGTGCATCAACTAGCCTACCTTCCATCCTTGATTGATTGATTGATTTTATTTGACCATTTTGATATAAAAACATGAACAGCATTCTGTCACACATTAAAATACATAAAATAGCCAGGGATAGACACAAAAAAGCCCGAAGGCTTATTTCCATTGTGGTCCCTGTACACAAAACATACACAAAATATACACATACATAAAAATCACACACACAACAATGACCCCCACTAAGGCAAGCCTAATTATGCATAAGCCATTTTTTTTAGGGCCTTTTTAAAATTGCCCAAACTCCCGACCACCTTGAGTGCTCCCGGTAACCTGTTCCACAGTGCAGCACCCGTATAAAAAAAGGAATCCTTTCCCAAGTTGGTCCTCACCCTTGGTGGTACAAAATCAGTGGTGCTACCCCTAGTGGCATGTGTGTGAACTTCACTTACACGATTAAAATAGTTTCTAAAATATTTGGGAACATCCCCATTTAAAATCTTATGTACCATACACAGTTTAATCTGAGATACCCGATCAACAACTTTCAACCAACCCAACCTCTCAAAGTGGGAAGATTCCAGATGAGTTCTCATGGGGAGGTCAAAAATAAGCCTAACCAACTTATTCTGCGAGGTCTGAAGCCTATGTTTCAAATGCACCGTGACGCCACTGTACCATGAGCCACAGCCCCTTCTTACAATAAAAGCCTGTGCATCAACTAGCCTACCTTCCAGCCTTCTTACAATAAAAGCCTGTGCATCAACTAGCCTACCTTCCAGCCTTCTTACAATAAAAGCCTGTGCATCGAGTCTACTCCCCCACAGCACATACATCACACTGGTTGATGTACAGAAGCAGTTAGATCTACAGTGTGCTGCTTTTACATCTGAGGCTGCACATTGTTGATGGCCATCACTGGGCACTAAAGCTTTTTCTTTTCAGAAGGAATGTGTTTAATGAGTCCAGCACTGACATCACAGGGACTGTGATCTTAGATCAACAGAATGAATAAGTAACACTTACTGGATTAGCATCCGACGCTAGTGACGCTACAGTGCTTTTATTTCCTTTTTAGGAAACCTTGCCCCGCTAGTACTCACAGAGGATGATCCACATCTGTTGCTTCTCATGTTAATCAATAAAAGAATCCAGTGGATTAGTCCGTTATTCATTTGCCAGGTCACCCATATGGTTTGATATTTTACAGAGAACAGGAGTTTATTTCTTGTCTGTCTCAGGATTAGTCAGTAATAATTTAGACAAACTTTACATTATTGAACATTTTTTTGTTTAAAGTTCAAACAGCTTTTCAAATGTTCTTTTGTGACATTCAGACTTGTACAGAACTGTGGGTGGAAAAAAAGACAAAACTGGAAAGTAGTCTTCTCATTTTCATGATGGTTGTGGCGAAGGTGCACACTCAAATCAAATCCAACATTTCCATTTAGGAAGCGTTCAGGAACCACTTTGGGTTCCACCTTTTAGTGGTCTGATTTCCTCCTGCTTGGCTGTACGACCAGTTCTAATCCTGTTAGAGGATCCGTATTAACTTAGAGAGCCCTTAAATAGGGGCGTCTAAGATTTATTATTGCTGAAAGTGAGATACGTTTCATAATTTCTCAAATGTACATGAGGCCTTGTCATACCATGTCAAATCAGATAAAACCCTGATTCAGCATGAAATATATTACATTTAGCCGAGTGGTTTGGATTCTTTAGCTTGCGATTGGCTACGGAGCTGGAAGCTGAAATATGTTTGCTTGAGAATAGTCTTGTGCTCCCAATTCCGTGTATATGTACATTACTGAGGGGCAAACTGCCTCAGCCAATGACACGCCCGATCTGTGGACAACTCTTTCTCTCAATATATTCCCTTGAGATTCCCATTTTAATAACTTTCAGCCTACCTTCTTCAATAAAGCAGCATTAACTGTACCTGTAAAAGGCACTGGTATATACTTGGACTGTTTCTGCCAGGAATTCCTTATTATTAAAAGTCAGAAAGGGGAATTTAACACAGATCTCTTACTAAAAGAGATGTCCTAGGAGGCATGCTTGCAAACGGTCGATGAAAATGGGTGAGTCAGGTGGCTGAGCGGTTAGGGAATCGGGTTAGTAGCAGAAGGTTGCCGTTTCGATTCTTGTCTGTGCAAAATGACGTTGTGTCCTTGGGCAAGGCAGTTCATCCTACTTGCCTCAGGGGAAATGTCCCTGTACTTACTGTAAGTCGCTCTGGATAAGAGCATCTGCTAAATGACCAAATGTAACTGTAAAAAGGCGACTTTAGTTGGACGTCAAATGGCTTTAGTCTTGATGGAAGTTAGTGAACTTATAACCTGACTTTCTATACTTCAGAAACCTCGGGACTGAATGTGTCCCTCCAGTGAACTGGACACAGAACAGCCACATCCTGCAAGTTCTTCATTATGAGGCTAAGATCATTCAGAGACCTGCTGTTTTGTTTTATTACCCATTGAGGCCAAACTCAATTAGTATAGAGCCAAACTGAATACAAAGTGAGGGGTGCTTGGGTGCTTCACAGACCAGCAGTGTGCTTTCATTGGCTGCTACAAAGAAAAGTGGTGCTTTGTTGAATCTTGAAAAAACTTGATCATCTGTGGGCCCCAATGAATAGCATTTTTATTTGTTTGTTGCTTCAGTGCTATGCTTGTGCTGCCTTAAAAGCATCTTCAGTTTGTTTATGGTAGAGAACTGAACTGGACAGTCTAAATATATTACAGATGGAGGTCAGTCCATTCAGTGTTGTTTGGTCTTTTATTTGACTGAATAGCAGAAGATTCTACAGTAATATGTAGTTATTAATGCCAATAGCCTCTTCCTTGTTGAGAATGTCCTAGCTTTTTTATGTGAAGGACTTAATAATGTTGCTGTTTTGAATCATCCATTCTGGTTTTCAAGTCTAAATACTTAGATTGGCTACATGGATGACGGCGCTAGTTCTTGAATGCCGGTCCAGCCGAATGCAGCTGCTACACTGCTTCACAAACTAACTTTCCAAATAAGTTTTTGTATATATCTGTTTACTTACCCTCTAAGTTTATGAAAAATCTACGAGGATTTCTGAGTTTGATAACCTTCTGAATGTGTATTAGCCTGTTCACATTCCGGAGTCGGACTGTTGGATCCCGCTGAAGGTCGCGCATGCTAATCTATTCCCGTCAGACACGCCAGGGTGATGATCAGGAGTTGTTGTCGGAGAACACAGAGATGATAGGGCGTGACATCGCCGAGAAAGACCCTAATCAAGATGAAGATGCTTTCGGTGAGTGGTGTAGCGAGATGAGGAACTTGACGACAGTCATCATACCACTGAGGGAGACGCTCATTGCGGCCTAGTTAATGTTCAAGCACTTCCGTGCTCACTTAATCGCTTTATATTCATTCAGAAGGTTTGTGGGTTGTCTGGCCTTGGGTGATCTGCTTATCTTGCCCACTGGCTCGGGGTGTCTTTAGCAACCGGAGAAGAACGTTGCATCACTGATCTTTTGGATGGCAGAGGAAATTATTTTTCACAAAACATTCCCTGAACAACAGCAGCAACTGGCAAGCGAAATCTGGCTGCCAGACGATATTATGTTTATTTTACATAGAAGGTATTTTGCAGTAAATCAGGTACTTATTCATATTAGATGCCAAAAGAGGCACATTCTCTCTCATTCAGTCAGTTTGTAAGAGAATTCCCCCCGAAAAAATCACAACTGAAGCATTTAGTGCTCGCAACGGAAGTAGGCCTATTAGCCTACCGTTTTTATTTTGACCTATAGGAACAAACCTATTTTTTTGTTGTTTTTGGGTGTCAGCTATGATATGACCTTGGTAGTTGGTTATGTGTTTAGTGTAGTGTTATAAAAGCAGTACAAATACATAAGGAACACCTTCTCATTTGTATATTCCATGTGTATAATCCATTTGTATATTCCACATTAGCATATACTGCAGTCCAAATACATGCAGAATTACGGATTTAGCCTTATTTTGTCTAGTGGGGGACTCAAAATTGAAGCAAAGCGACACATCTAATTGCTCGAACGAATGGGAAATGTTTAAGACCAGCTGGAGGGTCTTTTGTCAGCACTCTACGTGTGAGTCATTTGGTCAGGCTTGGATAGGAAGACCCTCCGTGCTCTCTGTAAAATGTATGGCTCCAAACACTCAAGCGAAAAGGATCTCTCTCCTGCCAGACTAATGCATATTTCATTTGCTCTCATTAGACTAAGATGTGCTGCTTTTCCTTTCCTTCTGTTAAATCAGCGTCCATCAGCGGTACATTTGGATTCAAACCCCCCCTTCCTCTCTTTTCTTCTCTGTCGCCCACACGGTTGCTTCCCGAGCAAAAACACGTTGTTATTTCCAACAGTATTCAAGACTTTGACTCGTTAGAGATTGAATTAATTGGTTGCTTTGATGGGCAGATATCCACCAAGAAGCCTGCTGCTTGCAGCGTTTGAACCCAGCCGCAACATAATTGTATTTCCTCCTTCGCTTTGGGAAACACAGGAAGTTGAATTAGGCCAGGACAAGGGAGTCATTGGACGAAATGATGACCTCCGTAGAAGGTTTACCCAGGATGTTGACCTGAAAATTGGTTTGCCCTGGAGGGTTAAGTCATTAATGTTTGCCTATTACTCCCGTTCCACGTTTATAACACCTTTTTTTCCCCTACTTTTCTCACTCAGGGTTTACTTGCAATAACTGGAGTCTGGGTAAATTATATGGATTTCCAATTCATTTCATGTTAATGATGGTCTAGGTGAAATAAATGACATGGATTATAATGTTTAGTCTTACAGTGGTGGTATTAAATACATGCATGATTGAGTCATTTAAATATATAATGTTTACCATCAATCACTTGTACAGAACGTAAATCCAGAACCCAACTGCGAACTGTTTTGTAGAAATTGCAACTGTGGTTTCAGTTTAACCACCATTTTATGTTTCTCCCCTACACTAGCTGCCAAATTATGAACCTCCGCTTGGACAACAGCTTTTCGTGTAGGCCTATTAATCTAAGATTGTTTAGTTTTTTTGCGCAATTGCGGTCTAATTGGTTTTACTTACAGGTATAAACATACAAACATACACAGACAAAATTGCTTGGTTCCCAAAACTTCCCGACCCTGCCTTTTAAAGACTGCTTCAATTCTTGGGTTACAAAAACTGTGGTGTTGTGGATAATTCTGGGGTGGTTAGAGCATTTGACTGCAGATCAAGAGGTCATATGTTCAAATCCCCCCTTTACATCGCTTTGGATAAGTGTCTGCTAAATGAATACATTCTTATTATTCCAAGTAATTCCAGTGTTTGTTCACTTCTAACGTGGTTTCTTATCTCTCAGACTTCATAACATTAAGTACATTATTAATCGTTTTGCGCGAGACCAAAGATTTCATCAGGTCTTTTGTGTGCTGTGTTTAACACTGGGATTTGCAGCTTAAAACGTGTATTTTTCTTTTCAAAGGTCAAGCAGAGAAAATGGGGGATTAGCGTGATATGAAACAGCAGAGCTCATCAGTTCAGTTTTATCTCTCCTCCCTGCTCCCTTCAAACAGGCCCCAAGCTCCCATCTCACCCGGCCTTTCTCAGCCGTCACGATCGCGTTTAGACATTTCTAGATTTGGCTACTGTTAGGGTCAGCAGTCTGCACTACTAAACAATCATTTTAGGGTTACAGTTTAGAGGAAGGTCGATAACGCTGTCGATAACAGTGCGATAACATTATCGTGTCAGGATTGCAAAACCACAGCATCCTCACTGATCTGTATCCACCCTGTGTCTAGCTAAATTAGTTTTGTTTCATACAGGAGCTTGAGCCGCTATTGTCTGTTGACCCTGAGAGCTGCCGCCGGTGACATGATGTATTTCTGTCGAGCAAAGTTTCCACAGCGGCAGTTTGCTTCGTTTCTCCGATCGCATTTATCCGTTGCCGTCCAGGTTCATAACTTTTCCTTATTGCCTTTTAGAGGCTTCCCGTTACAGGAGTTATAGAGGGACACGTGATACGGTGGCCTGACATTTCGTAACTAATACAGTTATTTTGATTTAGTGCCGCTGTCAAAGCTATTGCTTCTCCCCGTATCTTAGATCAACCTTTCGAGTGTATATATTGTGTAAATGTCCCCTTATTTAATTCCCCCGTTTTTATCTGATTCACAACAATGTCTGACTCAGCAATTCATGTGCCAGGGTAGTTTCGGCTGCCAAAGTGAAGGTATATCGGTAGAGAAATGTATCATCACTAGATCAGTATCTTACTAAATTTATTTTCGTTTAACACTCACCCTTTTGCTCAGCATACTTAAACGGGATGTTTGCAGTGATTAGAAGGCTACGGTATTGTGTGTTCTTCAAGAAGGGGAAGAAGAGATAGTAGGTTTAGCTCATCACTCACTGTGATTAACAAACCTTTAAAACAGAGCTTTTTATTCAAAGATTCTGATCATGTTACATTTAAATGTAATTGATGATAAGATGGATGCATTGTATTTGATGAATGGAGATTTGAAAACATTCAAGAGCTCTTGGAGATCACTTTTGAATGAAGGAAATCTGATCCTTAAAAACAACAAGTTCACTGCTAATTTGGGAAGCTGGAATGTACCGACACTTTCTTTACACTTTTTTTCCCCCACTTTTTTTTTGTTGGCATTCTGTGCCAATCCATCTGCCAATTCCCCTTTCTCTTGGGAGGAATAAATCTCTCAATTCAGCAATCCCAGAGCTAAACAGATCATAGTTGTTGAGCAGAACGAGGTGTTGGACGTGTTGAGGTGTTGTGTACGCCATGTGGCACCATGACGACGGCAAGCCTGTCAAATCCTGGAGAGAATACAATCCTCGATCCTCCCTTATCGGAGCGTACAGAGTTATCTCTCTAAAACACCATCCATCAACAGTGAACCTGACGCTAAATTTCATGCGAGAATAGATTTTCAGTTCCTTCAGTCTAGTAGGGGTCACCCCCTGTTATCACCAGATTGCAAATTACAATATCTGATATAGTCTGCTCATTGGGTTTCATAGCCGATAAGATATTTTAGTAAAAGGTACAGCAGATAGAACCGGAAGCTTGTTTGACTATTCAGATTAGATTTACAGTGCGGCAACGTTACCCAGTAACTCCAGAGCAGATTAGCATGCCCTAGGGGCGTTGTGCTTTTTAAAAGGGCAGAGATGATTCTGCAAAGATCCCAACAGTATTTAGTTAACATCGATTACTAACCTTCAGATGCCCTCTATGCAAGTTGAAGTCTAGCCTTCCATTTTACTAAATTATTTGGGTTATGTAGTTAATTTATTGGATTTTTTATAGAGCCCTGCTGTTCTTACAATGAGAAAGCATAAAGTAGTTTGTGTGTATCATGTCATGGTGACTTGATGTGGAATTGAATGACTTCAGTGGCGTGAATTGAGATAGTGTTTTTTCTGTAACGGCAACTATCGCAGAATGAACAGCGACTGACCGGTTGTCGTCTTTGAGATTATTTTCCGCATGAACGAAAAGTGGATGTCTGCGGCCGTTCCTCTCTCCCACCCTCAGCCCTCCTCCTCTCTCCACCCTCAGCCCTTCCTCCTCTCTCCACCCTCAGCCCTCCTCTCTCCACCCTCAGCCCTCCCTCCTCTCTCCACCCTCAGCCCTCCCTCCTTTCTCCACCCTAAGCCCTTCCTCCTCTCTCCACCCTCAGCCCTGCCTCCTCTCTCCACCCTCAGCCCTTCCTCTCTCCACCCTCAGCCCTTCCTCCTCTCTCCACCCTCAGCCCTTCCTCCTCTCTCCACCCTCAGCCCTTCCTCCTCTCTCCACCCTCAGCCCTTCCTCTCCTGCCCTTCTCCTCTCTCCACCCTCAGCCCTTCCTCCTCTCTCCACCCTCAGCGCCCTTCCTCCTCTCTCCACCCTCAGCCCTTCCTCCTCTCTCCACCCTCAGCCCTCCTCCTCTCTCCACCTCTGCAGTGTGGCCCCGTCCTAGGCAGTGTGTGGTCCCCACCATCAGCAGTTTCCTCCACCCCCAGCGATCCCTCAGGCGGCCCACGCATCTCACATGATTTTCGATCTCCTCTGACAGCTGTGAGTCATCTCCTTATCCGCCGTACTACGATGTCACGAGCTCCAGCTGACAAGAAGGGTCTCGGCGTTCCCTACAGTGTCACGGCCGTCTGGCCTCTGTTTCCATGGAGACTCGCGGCCAGCGTTGGTGTCCATCACCCAGGGCCCGATGTGGCTGCCCGATACGCCCTGATTTGATTTGTGACCCCTCCAGACTTGAACCCTTCCTCGTCTGGCAGCTCCTGACCCAGAGAGGATGCTGGATGGGTCGACCCACTGTGGAAGCAGAACGGGGGGGGAAATCCATGGCAGGAAAACCCTTGTTAGGCGATGGCTTTTGCCAAGCCATCGAGACATCTGAGAATGTTTTTGATGATGAAATATTATGGTGATTGTGGAAGTGGGACATGTGTGGAAGTGACACAAATTGTGTCACCCAAAGGCTTTTGTTTTGGAGCCCATTGTGCCTGTCCTGTCCTCTTGATCTGACCCACTGTTCTGTCCACTGTACTGTCTCTAACAGCCAGACATTGCCTTTAAATCCAATTTATGAATGAAATACGGAAACATAATTTACAAAAAATTATTTTCTTTAAAAACATTCAGAACGCCAGTAAAGTGATGTTATGGATCATTTAACTGTGAATGACCATTTGCTCCCATTAGTATAAGAAAGTGTTACTTGAGTGCCACAGAATTGATCTAGAACTGTAGATCACTGGTGTCTCCCTCTTGTAACGTAGCTACACTGCAGCAGTCTTCTCTCAGGGTCACATGACACTGTCTGAATCTCTCGTCTTTCTGAACAGCTTCGCAGTGGACGCATATCATGAATAAAAATGGATCCTTTTCTGTTTTTAAGGAGGAATTCTCTTCCTTTTTTCCGGAAGCTTCACTCCAGAGAGGATGGCCTTGTCAGTTTACTGCATAATATATGGAATTTGTAATGTCAAACTTGACAGCAGTCTCTGGTATTTCCAGTTAGAATCAGCTTTGTTGAGTTTCTGGCTGGTTTGTCATTCCTCTCTGGTGTAAGTGATTTTTCTGACAAGGCTTATTTGATCACTGGAGAGAGACTAGCCTGTGCTGCGCCAGGTCAGAGATCAAGCTCTGTGGACTCGGTGTCAAGGCTGGCTTTACAGCCTTCATTCTGTTTCAAGATTGTTTCATGAAAAGTTAAAAGCACGAGGAGTGGACTGTGTGGAGCCAATTTCAGAGGTTCTGTCAGGCCAAATAGTGTCCTAGGGGCCAAATACTGTCCTACCTGACGTCACAATGCCGTTCCCTAGGACACTATTTGGCCTGATAGTTCCAGGTGCCAGGATGAAATTTAAGTTTTAAGTGATTGATCACAACAACAGTGTGGAAAACTTTAGGATTGTCATACACAGCATATACAGTCACTCATGAAACATACACGTGAAACCTCACTGTAGATTGTGAAAATGAGATTATGATACTGACACAAGTGAAGAACACCCTTCAGAAGATTTATCGAAGCTATTCTTAAACTTAACCCTTGTGCTGCCTTCGGTCACAATGACCCGAAGTTTCACAACGACCCATCATTCTGCTGCGACAATTTTACCCAAGACAAAAACAAATAAAAAGCATTTTCTTTTAACATTTGCGCTGTGGGGGGTGTGAGACAGCCGACGGTTAAAAGAAAATGCTTCACTTTATTTTTGAATGAGGTAAAGTTGTCACAACACTTGAGGGGTCACAATGACTGATGGGTCACAATGACCCGAAGAGAACACAAGGGTTAATAATAACCTGTGGGATGGGATCTGTTCATCCCAGGTGACAAATATTATCATGTTTAGAGAAGAAATATCTCATCTCTTCTGCCTTGACGTCTTTCCTTTTGAGTAATCTTGATCTGCTATCGCATCGTGACATTCAACTCTGACTCTCATTCAGTCCAGATCTATGTCTGCTCTGGGCTGCATCCTAGTCCTCCTTTCCCAGCGTCTTCCATTTTGGCTCAACCTCTTTTCCCAGCGGCTTCCATTTTGGCTCAAGACACACAGCGTGACTTATTCCGTTCCACATCATCAGCAGTGAATAATCGACCAAACTTATTTGCAATGCAGAAGTCGATGTCGCTCCCCGTGTCGACAACACACCGTCGGGCATTGGGAATGGGCTCTGCTCCAAAACTGCATATAGATTATACTTGGCATTCATCGATAAGCAGAAAGGATTGTGATGCTTTGCACACAGTACTGGAGGTGTGGGCTGTTAGGCAGGTTGGTGGGAGATGTTTACGGCAGAAGGCTATGTTTGGTGTGTTTTTTTATTCTGAGGATGAGGTAGAATACCTCCATACTTGCAGCCCATTTATCTGATCATAGTTGGAGAGTGTTTTCAATTCTGATTAAACTGACCTTAGTAGCGTGGGGTTAATTGGTTTGCTGAAACGCATACATGTTTTTATTAATGTCTGCACTGTATGCTCAAAGGTTTATTATAAAACGGAAGAAAGCACGTTTCCTGATTGACACCCCAGTTATGATGTTGATTTAACTTGCCTCACATTCTCCTTGTGAACTCGTAATCCTTGTAATCCTATTTTCTTTCAATTACTTGAACATTGATAGCATGTTGTGGGGATTATGACTAACATAGCTGATTGTGAAAATGGTGTTTTACTGTAAATGATGAAGTGTACATGGGCTGTTATATTTAAACTGTCCCCATAATTTTCCTTTTAATGTCGACGTTAATGTCAAAATCTACACATTGTGTTTCCAGTGTGATGCATTTACCTAGTTCGGCAGACAAACTAAACGTAATGATCGGAACAAGCAAGATTTAATGACTGAATTAATTAATTGTCATAATTCCATCACCACAGTATACGACCAATAGCAGACACAGTGTTGTATTAACGACCTAACGCGGCCGTGTGATTTGCTTTATCGATCCCCCCTCCCACAGACAAACAATGGTGCTTTGAGTTCAAGTGCAAACTTTATATTGTGAATCTCTCTGCCTCCTCTCAAGGTTAATAGACTTCAAATCACATCATGCACTGGGCGGTCGTTTGGAACTCATTCAGCTCAAAGTGCCATAGAGTTAGTTAAAGTGGATGTCGGGGAAAAAGGTAGAGAAATTTCGCCATCGGTAAATCTTATGCAGTCCTTTCTAGTTGTTTTATAATCACGCAATGTTTCATGGTAGAACACCCGCTATTGCACATTTAGAAACAGTCTGGCAATTCAATTATTTGATCGACCTTTCTATTTATCAAGCATCTTCGATCTATAAACTCATTAATGGATTTAGAAAATGTCCTTTATAGAGTTTCACGGGACCAACAAAAGACACCACATCAAAATTCTCAGTCTTATTCTGTGCTTTGGACTTCAACTAAACAATTAGTTTTCTTTCAGAAGTTGTTGCTTTGTAATCTTCGTGTTGAGGCCTAATGAATAACATCCCAGTCTGGCACCAGAGCATCACACATTTAATTATCCCGCTAGACTGAGAAAGTGATTACTTGTGAAGTAACGGCAAGGTTGTGATAGAAAACACTATCTCATGTTAGGAGTGATTGACTTGTCAATTTGTCTTTGTTACTTATACAGTATTTTCACAGATAAACGTAATTAAATGTATACTGTACCTAGAGCTGTATACTTGACAACTTCATATGGTAGGACATATACAATTGTGTAAGGTTCAAAATTGACTGATGTACTCCACACACTTTAAATCATATAACAGTGTCCAATCACAGGACCCTTGAGGGTTTAGGTTGGTTGAGGGGCAGCTCTATGGGCGTATGTGAAGCCCTCTGTGACATGCTTGCGTGTAAAAAGGGCTATACAAAGACATTTTGATTTGATTTGACGTAAATATATATAAGATTTGCTGGAGACTGCTGGAGACTTATGTGGGGAAACTGGGAAAGGTATATTTGCTGAAATCATGTCCGTGATGGAGTTGACCCAGCGATACCTCGCAGATGGATCTTTCACTACCTTCCAGTCTGATTTAGATGTATGAATCTGTCTGATGTTTGCATTACTGGCCTAACTAAATACAGGAAGAATATGCAGTCATTCTCATACTTTAAATACACATCAACTATATTAGACCTTCCATCTATGTTTATTGGTATAACCGAAACAGTTATTATTACTTGACAACGTTGTGGTCAGTTGTACCTCGGCCCATAAATGTTAGAGAGAAATCGAATCCATTTTTATCTACATTCATGTAAATGTGGTTACTTGAGTCAACTACTGGTCTTTTTAAAAAGTTGAACTTCTCAACTGAACAGGAAGAGACCGTGAGACTTCAGACATCGTTCTAGATCCTTCTAGGTCCTTCTGGATTTGAGATTATATTAGTCCAGATCCATCTGGATGTGGTTTTGGCAAAAACAAACAAACACAAACAGGAAAGCCCGTCACCATACAGACTGATTCTCAGCAAACTCACAGAGAAACCACAGTGGATACAAGGTGTTTCTGATTTTGAGGGAACCTGTAAGATCCTGGCTCTGCCATGTTTCTGCCATTTTAAAACATAAAGATTCAGAGAGATTGTTTGTATTGAGAGTTGTTTTTAGCATTGTCGTTGGCACACGAACAACACAGATTTCAGTTTGTCTCTTTCTATTGTTTCACACAGCAATCAGTTATTCTTTCAGGAAGCATTTTGTGTGCTTTTGACTGATGGTAATTCATTTCCTATAAAGATAAACACATCCTGTCAACATCCAATCTCTCATAATTTACACCGTGAAAGTTGGAAAATCAGGTGTTCCTAGTATTTCAACAGAACATAATTCTCAATTCAAGTTGACTTTAAATAGATTTCCACCCCACAGTTTCGATTCCAAATCCGTAAACAACCTGCTGAACCTGTCTGGCGCTTGAAGGGTTCGGTCGGGTATTTTAGTGTCTGGTTTCTCCTCTTAAGATTATTTCCTCCATTTGTCTTGATCCTGGACCTTTTGCACCTCAGCAATCCTCATTATGTCCCAGCCGGGCTTCACCAAGTGCTGATGACGGTTGCCACTGTTTCATGGGCGTGTGTGGGGTGGAATCAAATTTCAAGACTTTAACGTGTATACCGACTGTCAGAGATGGCAAAAGTACACACATTTAACAATACTTGATAGTAGTTGAAGAAATAGTTGAAGTACTGACTAACACTTTTCCACTCAAGTTTAGTTCAATTGTGGGCTCTACTTAACCATTAATACTACCTGTTTGGGTGTCACGCTGGTAACTGGATCTCACATCATGAAAATATTTTTGGGAAAAATATATCCTCTCCTCTCCATTCACTGTGTGTGAAAAAAGTTCTATAGTTACGACTATAGATCTATAGTGGCATTTTAGCTCGCTTAATCATCTAACAACATCTCAAAAGGCAGAATTACCCCCTTGTTTAAGGCAAATCTCCCCTGCCCCCCAGCCCCTTGCCACCCCACCCCTTGCCACCCCAGCCCCTGGCCACCCCAGCTATTTGTGAATGCACTCCAGCTCTGAAAACGCCAGCAGGTGACCGCTTCAATCTTTTCACACTGCGGGGGCAAAGTGTCTGTCAGAGTGGGCACAAGAGTGATGTCATGCAGTTTACATGCTTGAAGACGGCAGCTGGCCTCTCCTAACCCTTTCCAGGGGTAATCTGAGAATCCGACCAAATGTACCCCAGTTCAGACAGGAACCTGGTTAACCTGGGGGAGTCAGGTGGCTGAGCGGTTAGGGAATCGGGCTAGTAATCAGAAGGTTGCTGGTTCGATTCCCAGCCGTGCCAAATGACATTGTGTCCTTGGGCAAGGCACTTCACCCTACTTGCCTCGGGGGAATGTCCCTGCACTGACTAAGTCGCCCTGGATAAGAGCGTCTGCTAAATGACAAAAAAACAACAACAAAAAACACCCTTTGAGACATCTACAATCCAGCTCTTGTGTGGTTCCTGTGAAAAAGCCCTCGATCGATATCCTCCACCTCTCTAAATTATCTCCCTCATTTTCTAACGAGAGAAGTGCAGAGGAACACCTTATGTTTGACTGAGAAGTTGAGGTGAATCTAGACAGAATAATATTCCTTGAGTGTGTAGCAGTAGGTGGGTGTTCATATTTCCCACATGACATCTTTTCTGGCCCCTTTTGGTCGTAATTGAGACAGACACCTTAAACTCAGAGGGACATAATGACAGTCAGGGCCAAATTACCAACTGCAATCTAATCCGTCCTCTAAATCTTTGGAGGGTTAATTGCGGGGCCCGTTCAAATTGAATGAGCGTTTTAACCTACGACCCTTCTCATAATTCAAGGATATCCACTCCGCTCGGACACAGAGAGAGAGTGTCTTCAGATCAATACCATGTGCACCTGCTTCACATCGTCACATCGCAGGCAAGAAAGAGGTTATTACTACAACAACGCTTCTCTTTTGTTTAGTAAAGAACATACTTGTCATAACAGGTTCACGTGTTGCATCCTTTAGAATAAGAAATGGAGCAGTTCCCTGACTGCACACTGTATGGTGTAATTGTAAGGTGTCCATTGTACATGTTGACATGAATACAATAGCTAAATCATGACGCCGGCTTGCCATCGAATAACACATGCAGTTTATGAGTTGGTTGTAACACAAATGCGTCTTAAAATATGAAGGTGAAGGTGTCAATTTATGGATTATAAATCCATTAGAGCAGTAATAAATTGTGCTGTGTACCAATTCCCACAGACTCTGCTCACCTAGTTCTGCGTTAACATATGACACTTCCACAGTGAACAGCGTGAAATGTTATTTTAGAAAACCCTTAAAATTCACAGGGGGGGATGCTATAAAATAACCTGCTGAAACTTCTCGTTGCCAATTTAAATTTATGCCTGACAGACTAAGCATTCCAATTTCAGACGACTCGTAGACAGCAAATCCTGAACCAAAAATAAAGGGCCGTTTTAACATGATCTTTGTTTCTATTAATTCCTTGAATTACACTCTGGAATCGCAACGTGTGTGAACCATGTAAGGCCTCATTTCCATTTTTGAGGCCAGAGAGGGGTATTGGTCACACTTCCCTGGATCATTTCAAGCAAGGTTAAAGGGATTACAATGACAGACTTTTCACATTGGACCGGCGTACAGGCTTTTTGGAGAAAAATCCTGGAAAACCGTCAGACGCGATTTTGTGGTCGAGCATCAGTCCTGTTTTATATCCGCATGCCTCGGAAGAAACAACTCCATTTACTTTCACACAATAGAGAACAATGTTAAGCCACCGAAATAGCTCACGTCAAACCCACATGGTTGTATATTAGTAAGGTTTCTTTTTTCTTCTGTGTGAAAAGCGAAAGTTCACACCAGAGTTCAGCCTTGGAACAAATCAAGGCGATTATCTTTTCCCGACAATAAAGAGACGTTCGTCTGAAACCTGACCTGAGGTAGACCTTGACCTCGTGACCCGCGTAACCGTGGTAACGTCACACGAGACGGTTGCCGTTGGAGAGCGGGAGGGCGTGTTGGGTTAATACCATCGCTACTGCTCACTAAGTCGTATAGGTCAGGAACTAACCATGACCCCTTTTTGGTTCAATAAACCTGTCAAAAGAATAAGTGGAACATGGCTTGGGTTGAATTCCTCTGAAAAGCTTTTGCTTTCCATCTGTCTGTCTCTGTCTGTCTGTCTGTTTACACACACACATACACACAGCTATGTATCACTGTTGACCAAAGGTTAAGGCTATAAATATTTCCCTATTATGAGAAGGTCGGAACTCCAGCCTTGCACTTTGTTTCTAGAGAGAACAGAAGTGGATTACTATCATCTTAATTCCCATCATCTCCAAACCTTCTGACGGTTAGGATAACCATCGTGTTGTGACTGTAGTTCAGCAGAGCTGTTTGCTGTGTGACCAGCGGGGCGACATCGAGGACTTGTCGACAGCAGAGGAAACATCAACGACACACCAGCGTGGGGATGTGTAGATGGTACGTTCCCAGAACACGATAGTGTGCTAACCAGCATGCTCGAATGAAAAGTGATTTAATTTAACACAAATTGTCCCAAAGACATACTTCTAATTCTTCCTGGGGTTCCCTCCAGTGGATGCCAGAGCCTGTTCATCATCCCATTGTTAGTCAGATATTTAATTTCAGAGATTTATATGCCTCCAGCTGTTTTTTTTTAATTGCTTGTCTTGGATACTGCTCTAGGTTTTGTTGTTTGGTTATTTGGCGAGGACGACCAGATGACCTACAAGATTCACTCGCAGGTCGATATTAATAGAGAAGAGGTATGAACAAAGTAAGCAAATATCTAGGGCACATCAAAGAAGAATTGATCTATTTATCCATTTTAATCTGCCTAGATGAGTTGGAATGCTTGTTGCTACACACAAACCAAAACGGAACGCCCCTATCAACCATCCCCTAGGTAACGCTCCTCCTGAAGAACCTTTATTGGAAAAAAATACAATCTGACATAAACTGCTAGTCTAAATCAATGCAGAAATATCACGGCTACTTATATTTGAATATATTACATTATATAAAATAGGAATATATTCAAAAGGTTCAGCATGCACAGTAGTATGGTCCATTTCATTTTGATTGACCAGTTTTGCCTGAGCCAAGGTGTCCTAGCCCATATCTTGTTCTCAATCAGGTCTTCCTTCTCTTTCTCACTAACGGTCAAGATTGGAAGCAGAATCTATAGTACCAATCACAAGGGAGAGGAACTCATCTAAGCATCAGTCAAGGATTGATTTTGAGAGGAACAATTCCTGTAACTATTAAAAGATGATATTACAGCATGCTGTAATATGTTGTGATGGCATGCAGTATAGATAGTAGGTATCACATCAAACATACACACACTCACACAGTCATTTCGATCGTATATGGTTTAGCCATTTTCCAAAACTTATCTAAAATGTGAAACGTTTTTTGGTTATGTCTTGTTCTTGGGACCCTCAGGGTGGAAATGAGCCGATCTTGGTAGATGTGGAGCATTAAGAAGGTCTGGCACTAGCCAGGCGGCGTTAGACAACACCAGAGCCCAGCCGTGGCACTCACTGTTCAGATGACGTCAAGGTTACGGCATGCCATTTATCCACCCCTGCCTCGGGGGGAATCTAACTAGCATGGCACAGTGTGTGTGTGACTCACGGTATGAAATCTTCCCACATCCCCTCAGCAGTCTCTGTCTCTCTCTGTCCATCTCTCTCTGTCCCTCTCTCTCCTCTCTCTCTCTGTCCCTCTCTCTCCTCTCTCTTCTGTCCCTCTCTCTCCTCTCTCTCTGTCTCTCTCTGTCTCTTTCCTCTCTCTTCTGTCCCTCTCTCTTCCCACATCCCCTCAGCACGAGGTCTTACATCAGACAACGTCAGCGCTACATTAGCAGTCCCAGGGGGGGACAGGCGTACGGGTTCCCAGCAGACTGGCCGGCGTGTCGTCTCCACGACGGGGTTAAAAGGAGGGCTGCCAGGGCCCGGACTGTGGAGGGAAGACGGGGTTAAAAGGAGCATGGCACAGTGTGTGTGTGACTCACGGTATGAAATCTGGGCAGACTGGCCGGTGTGTCGTCTCCACGACGGGGTTAAAAGGAGGGCTGCCAGGGCCCGGACTGTGGAGGGAAGACGGGGTTAAAAGGAGGGCTAGCAGGGCCCGGACTGTGGAGGGAAGACGGGGTTAAAAGGAGGGCTAGCAGGGCCCGGACTGTGGAGGGAAGACGGGGTTAAAAGGAGGGCTAGCAGGGCCCGGACTGTGGAGGGATGACTGGGTTAAAAGAAGGGCTAGCAGGGCCCGGGCTGTGGAGGGAAGACGGGGTTAAAAGGAGGGCTAGCAGGGCCCGGTCTGTGGAGGGAAGACGGGGTTAAAAGGAGGGCTAGCAGGGCCCGGGCTGTGGAGGGAAGACTGGGTTAAAAGGAGGGCTAGCAGGGCCCGGTCTGTGGAGGGAAGACGGGGTTAAAAGGAGGGCTAGCAGGGCCCGGTCTGTGGAGGGAAGACGGGGTTAAAAGGAGGGCTAGCAGGGCCCGGGCTGTGGAGGGAAGACGGGCTAAAAGGAGGTCTGCCAGGGCCCGGGCTGTGGAGGGAAGACGGGGTTAAAAGGAGGGCTAGCAGGGCCCGGGCTGTGGAGGGAAGACGGGGTTAAAAGGAGGGCTAGCAGGGCCCGGACTGTGGAGGGAAGACGGGGTTAAAAGGAGGGCTAGCAGGGCCCGGGCTGTGGAGGGAAGACGGGGTTAAAAGGAGGGCTAGCAGTGCCCGGGCTGTGGAGGGAAGACGGGGTTAAAAGGAGGGCTAGCAGGGCCCGGACTGTGGAGGGAAGACGGGGTTAAAAGGAGGGCTAGCAGGGCCCGGGCTGTGGAGGGAAGACGGGGTTAAAAGGAGGGCTAGCAGGGCCCGGACTGTGGAGGGAAGACGGGGTTAAAAGGAGGGCTGCCAGGGCCCGGACTGTGGAGGGAAGACGGGGTTAAAAGGAGGGCTAGCAGGGCCCGGGCTGTGGAGGGAAGACGGGGTTAAAAGGAGGGCTAGCAGGGCCCGGGCTGTGGAGGGAAGACGGGGTTAAAAGGAGGGCTAGCAGGGCCCGGGCTGTGGAGGGAAGACGGGGTTAAAAGGAGGGCTAGCAGGGCCCGGGCTGTGGAGGGAAGACGAGGTTAAAAGGAGGGCTAGCAGGGCCCGGGCTGTGGAGGGAAGACGAGGTTAAAAGGAGCATGGCACAGTGTGTGTGTGACTCACGGTATGAAATCTGGGCAGACTGGCCGGTGTGTCGTCTCCACGACGGGGTTAAAAGGAGGGCTAGCAGGGCCCGGACTGTGGAGGGAAGACGGGGTTAAAAGGAGGGCTAGCAGGGCCCGGACTGTGGAGGGAAGACGGGGTTAAAAGGAGGGCTAGCAGGGCCTGGTCTGTGGAGCGTAACAACACGACAGGGACGTCCTCGGGGGGAGACGGTGGACACTCGGGGTCTCGGCTCGAGGTTATTGATTTACTATTAACATGCTTCTCTAAGAGCCCGGCACCAGACAGCCTCTACTGGCTTTATAGCTGTGAAGAACCGGAGCTGAAAGAATATGTGATGGAGCGTGGAAGAATGATATTAAATTCATTGTGTTTGATGTATGCTTTTATCCAAAGCGATATTCAAAGGGGGGGTTTGAACCTGTGACCTCTTGGATCTGCAGTCCAAGGCTCTATCGCTCTATCGAGTTCAAATTGTACGACTTTCCTGGGAAAGAATTCAAGCATTAGAAGACAACTATTGTGATAATAACGTTGTGACATTTGATCACGATAGTACTGGATGTAATTGAAGATCCGTTTTCTCAGAGTAGCTCTACCTAAACCCTCCGAGGCTTCTGAGATGAACGTTGATAATACTGTAGTCTGGGCCGTGATGCCCCGGCCTTTAGTCTCAAACCAGATGGATACTCGACACACAACACTTCCTTCACGTCCACGAGATTTATATCAGCACCAGGGTCCTCCCCCACTCTGTGAAATGAAGACTCAAGTTATTGGGTGCTGTAATAAATTGCTCAGGCTGAGATGCAGGGGCTGGTCCGATGTGGGTAATGGTTTACAGATGTAAAATGTGAAATTTTTCAGAGACTTAAAATGGATTTGGAAGAGAAAGAAAGTTAAATGTGCTTTTTGGAACCAGCTCCTTCGAATCGTTCTGCTTGTATAAATGAATCGGTGCATTTCTCGCCTACTCTTGTATTAACCCCTGTAGGTAATTATAAACTTCACTTTTCAAAGAAATGCAATTAGAAACATTCAAACATGTATTTAAATGTAACTGTTAGCCTCGCTTTTAATTAATTTGAACACAAATGGCAAAAGGAATAAATATTGGACTACACAGATGGTTTAATTAGCATATTCGAATGATTAATTTACTTTAAGTTCAGTTCATATGTTACTGTGTTTCCAAAGTGAGAAATGGTACAGACGGTTGCTATGCTTTATCTTTTGACTTTGAATCACCCTGATTAGGTTATAGAAAAAAAGGAATACAGTTCCTTTGCCAGGCTCCAAATCCATAATTGAAAATTACTCTCGATTATCAAAGCAATTCTTTAGCTCTTAGATGGAATTTGACACCAATTTAAAAACCTTCCCTTGTTATAGCAGACTTATTCTGTGGCCATTTCCAAAGTATGTATGAACCAGCGATTTAGATCTATCCTGTATTGAAGAACATTTTCTCTAAAGATGGTGGGTGCACTGTAATTTGGTCATGACCGTTCTGCTTCAGTTTCACTTTGTGTACGTAGAGAGCTCTGTGAGGTCCTTGGCACATTTGAAAGGAAGAAAATGCTCAATATTTGGCCCGAGGGAATTTGGCGAGTTGTTTTGCGAGCCTCTGTCGGGTCCCTAGAGGAAGGGAAGCGAGCGGGAGCTGGTCATGTGAAGACGGAGCACCAGGAGGAACGATTAGGGGAAATTTACAGCAACAGTCGGGGAGACCGTCAATCAGCGAAGCTAGCAGGTGGCCAGGATTGTGCAACCCCAAGATATTCACCAATCCAGCAATCTACCAAAGAGGAATGCATTTCCATTCTCTTAAATTCTCACTCCTGCCTGACGTTTGCTGTGCACACTCTGAAGAGACGCTTCTGTCTAATTATCATTCCAGCTCGCTGCAGAAGTGTCAGTCCAGCACCTTTGCATCGATTCAGAGACGACCCGTATTTGATCTCTAATCTCAGCGAGGACTCTTTGTGAATGTTCTAGTTACCACGGGAAACAGGACAATAGTCACTGACACATAACGATCCACTTCTAGATGTCTGTGGGTCCTGCCTGCCTACGGATTCACAAACGACCAAACTCTCACACCCCTCTCTCCATCTCTCCTGGCCTCGTCCTCCTCCTCCCATCTTCACCCTGCACCAACTTCACGACTCCCACAGTCTCTGCTCTCTCTGTCATCCCTCCCTCTCCCCCCCCCATCCAGCTCTTTCCCTCCACCTCTCTTTCCTTGCCTACCCCTTCATTATCCACCACCCCTCTCCGCCACGCCTCCTCCCCATGCGGCTGGCTCCTCTCCTCTCAGCCTCCCTCCTCTCAGACTCCCCGGCCTCCCGTGTAATGGATCGACCCGCAGCCACTCTCCCGTCACCTCGCCTTAATCCCGGCTTCTCTCCACAAAACGGGGACAGCTCAGGGGTGAACCTCTCCAGCCAGGGGCGACTCTGAACCACCCGGCGAGCTGGCACGGGTAGCGCTTACCGTCTCCTCCCCTGTCGTCAAGCCGACTGACACCGACACGCGTGACCTTGTTCGTCTTCATACATATATTTATGAATGTTGCTGTGACGCTCTAGTTGAGGCTTGTGTTCTCACTTTGGATGTTGCAGAATTCACACACACATTACCTCCACTTCTGCCGAACTAACAAGAAAGAATGCATGACGTGTTTGACAAACGAGTAGGAATAGTTCCACTATACACCAAGCATCCTAATGCTGCAGAATAGTATGACATTTGTCACCGAAGCATGTGGACATTTCTCATCATCGCACCACCCACCCACTTACTGACACATCTCACTGCCCTGCTCTCTCTCTCTCTCTCTCTCTCCTCTCTCTCTCTCTCTCTCTCTCTCTCTCTCTCTCTCTCTGTCTCTCCTATCTCTGTCTCTCTCCTGTCTCTATGCCTCTCTCTCTCTCTCTGTCTCCCTCTCCTCTCTCTCTGTCTCTCTCTCCTCTCTCCCTGTCTCTTTTCGGTCTCTCTCTCTCTCTCTGTCCCTCTCTCTTTCTCTCTCCCTCTCTGTGTTTGGCCAGGGGGCGGGCGTTGCCCCGTGTGACTATAGCAGACGTGTCCCTGACGGCGGCCGGTGCTGTAAATATGGAGACAGACGCTGGCCTCAGTCTCGTCACCTCCCTGGACAGCCGAGGGAGAGAGAGTGAGAGAGAGAGAGAGAGCCGAGGGAGAGAGAGTGAGAGAGAAAGAGAGAGGGACAGCCGAGGGAGAGAGAATTGAAAGGAAAAACCATGAGCACAAGGCCGAACGAAACGCCGTCGCCCTCTCCGGAGACTTTAGTGCTGAGCCAACTTTTCTTCCCTTCGTCTCTCTCCTGCGGCGTCTCTTACCGCTACTGCTGATAGGTTTTAAATTGATATGATATCTAACGCGTTGTGAAAACGCTCAGTCGCGCTCGCTCCTGTTCTCTTGGGGGAAAGGGTGATGTAATATGGATTACAGTAAACAGTTTCCTTGATTGGTAAAAACAAGAAGGACAGATTTTTTTTTCTCTCTCTCCTTTAGTTTTTCTTTTCAGCCCAAATGTTGCCTGACAGAAAGCAGAGGCAGGAATGTGGCCCTTGGGACGTGCACTTGCATAATTTCAACTATGGTTTGGATCTGAAAACAAGGAACTCGGATGGCGATTATCACGTGTCCAAGCAAAACCTAACGCATCTTCCAATTGTGGTCATATTTTGGCGATGACCGCTCGCGGTTATACCGTTAAGATGAACTCCCAACCGATTACCATAGCTAAAATTCCTCTTTAATAGTTCCTCAGTCATCTCCGATGGTTTAAATGTTTCATCGGCCCTCAGAATGCAGATGAACTCCTCTTGCATTAACAAACACACTCAAGACGAGGAGGAGACGGGCGTCAACAACTTCAAAATGTTGAACTCGAACGACTTCCATCGTGGTCGATCCAACTGCACCTCCCAGAGGAACACCACTGGAGCCGAGTCCAAGAGGGAGACCAAAACTGTACTTACGCGGCCATAGTTGTTTTTTTAAAGTCCTGAACCGTACGACCATGAAATAAGACCTTTCGCTTCGGAGGTCCTGATGGGATGTTTATTTTCCCAATTAGAAAGGAATGTCTGTCGGTAACTGCAGTAAATAAACACACTGTCAACAACACATAAACAAGCGCTGGAGGTAAAATGAACTGGAGGGACAGGGAAGTGTCACTCACTAACATTCATAAAGGAAGAGTTTGTGCAGTCAAAACCCGAAGATAACGGCGGCCTCTGGCTGTGTGATCAACGCCACACCAGCTACTGCTTATGCTCAACCTGCGGACAGGACCAAGGTCGAAATCCTAGACTCGCGTTATTAAAATTGAAGTATGTGCCGGTTTTTAGTCGGTTGAATCCCGTCACTTCATCTTTTCAACACGAATTACTAAACAGGAAGAGAACGTTTCCAGAAACACTCACTGCATGCGGACATCCAAACAAGTACACTTGATGTTTTCAATCGTGATTCAGCTTTTAAAAGCCAAACAGAATAAAATGTCTGATCCCAACTGGTCTCCTCTTCGGCCAGGGGGCAGAGAGGCCGAGCGTTTGGAACGTGTCACTGATGTTCCTGTCCCCGAGGGCGCGGTGCACGTGGAGCTCCTCGCTCTGTGTCACGGTGAACTCGGTCCTCTCTTAGATATGCCTGCCTCACGGCAATCTCAGCTGAGCCATATTCTCCAAAGCCGAGGTTCAGTCCTGGCCAGGACCCATCTGTGAGTCCACAGGCTGTCATCCTCGCGCACAGCTTCGGCTCACCTTTGATGGGTTTTATTCGAAGGTAGAAGGTGCGTCTAGGAGCCGGTACGAGCCACTCTCTCGTATGAGGCAGTGATTTCGTCTTTTGAGGCGTTTTCAAAGCGACGGACGTGGTTATTTTCTGCTTCTTTAACTTGTCAGTTTCTGACAGTGTGTTTTTCTTAAGCCACTGTGTGGATGCTAGACACCTGGCATGCATGCCAAACTAAAGCCTATGAGAAAAAAACAGAAATAAAAAAAAACAAGATGATTAGATAGAGGAACCTGGATCTCATCTAAGGACAACCTATCATAACAATGTACTAATTCATGGCAGCACTCCCCCTCTCGTATTAAATATTGGGATAGGTATTGGTTATCTCTGTGACAGCTTGGTGATTATATTTTATGCAAATCAAATAACAATGTTATTTAAAAAGATGCTCACGAAAAAACACAATGTCATCAAACGCTGTTCTACAGCCAATCATTTAAAATGAAGACTCTTTGACCTTGTCCGTAAAATAGGTTGTGCACATAAGATTATATTTGATGTTTTAATGATGATAGACAAGCTCTTCTTTACACAATGCAGAACAGTGCGACCGCACTCACAGTACCTGGTGAGAGAAGAAGCCGTGTGAATTCGATGATAGAAGATGATGGCAATCCAGCTCTCTCCTGCCTCAGGCTTAGCCAGCATGTACAGAAAGATTAAGTGCACCTCCACAGCAAGAAATAAGACAGGCTTTCTCTCGGTATGAAGAGGGAAAGCAATTCTCTGGCCTTATCCATCATAGCCTTGTTAGGCCGGGTCTAGACGTTTACTTTGATTTGTTTTCCCGAGATGTAAAATATGAGGTGCCTAATGCAGATTGCTTAAAGGCACAGACCTACCGAGGATGTATTGAGCAGGTTGCGACCATCCAGAGTCTGTTTTGTCCGTGGCTAAGCAACCTCCTGATACAGAAATATAAAAATCATAACACTTTTATTCCAATGTCGCTTGAAGGGGATTTTTGGAAGAAAAGAAAAAGATTTCGCCGTACCGAAATGTATTTTGGTCGTCTAAGCTTATCTTAAAGTTTGAAAAGAAGCAGGCATGACTGGTATATTGATAAGTAGATTCCATTTCCCATTCCAAAGGACAAAAACGTGGAGTGTGAATTGATAATGATGTAGCGTTCGTCATTAGAGGGCTGTGTGACCCCCTGATCAGCTCCAAGGTCAACTTCAGAATGCCGAATCTCCAAATGTAATTTCAACTCTTTGTACAGTTTTATCCAAAAAGTGGTGCTTTTAAAACGGCGTTGTAAAACGGTAGGAAAACCACCCGGTAAAGAACCATCAAAGGATGTCCCAAGAGAAGCTAGATTGAGGAGAGTGAAATGTAATACGAAGCTTAAGTAGGTGGGTATAGGAGGAGGGGAGCCCAACAATCAAATGAACTGGATATTGAATAGTGTCCATTAACTCTCTGAAAGTGCCTCTCTACCTACAAATAAAGTTTTTCCAAAACTTTTCAGCAACACATCTCTTGAGGCCTCAAGGTAAACCTGAGCTGAGAGATTTAGTGTGGTTACCTCCCTGAAATGTAGTTCCCATCCACCGCCTTTCCGCTGCACACCATCTTAAGTGAACATGTCAAAAGGTGTTTCCAGTTATTTATGGTCCAAGCTTTTAACCTCTTATGGAAGTACTGAAAAAACTACAAACATTAGAGTAGATAGAAGAGGGTATTTGATTAATCCTTTGCATGGATGTTTCGTAAAAGGTTAGGAGTTGCCTCCTTGCTTCCCTTTGCCGACAGTAAAACTAAAGTAGCCAATCAAGTTTTCTGCTGTTGTTATTGAAGGTCAGAATAACCTAAATTAGGAGTGTGGTCATCTCTACACATGATAAACACATCCACAAATGTGTCACTCAAAACTCAAAGCCAAAACATTTTTGTAATTCCTTCAGGATAAGGTGTGGTAAAGTTTCAGACAAGACAGGTTTTTTTCAGACAGTAATATATGATTTTCTGGTCTACCATGCTGTCATGGATAAACAGTATAATTTTATTTTACTGTGTTTCAAATCACCGCCTCTTCCTGATTTGAAAACAGATGATTTGTTCTTCTTGATTGCTGACAATAATTTTCCACACAAATAGTTATGTGTCATTTTGGATTGGAAACAAACAGTTTGTGTTTACACAACATAACCATGAAACAGTTTGTTTTTGGCAGGCGTCACAAAATCCCTCTCCAAATGTCCCAGTCCTGTCCGATAAGCGTTGCATAACCACTTGGTGTAAACTTACATGAGTTTAGTCTCTAACCTGCATATTTGACATGGAACGGTTCTTTTTTTGATGACCATATCTTGTCTTGTCAATGTTTGCGATGTATGATTAATTAAACTGATCTAAGAGGAAAGGGCAGGAACATCCCTGAGTGTTGACAGCAGAAGGATGGAGAAATGTGGTGCCAATATGTCTGCTTTAATACCTGCATAACCAAAGGGTTTTAAAGGTCCTAATTCATGGAGAATTTTATCACGTCTAGCAACTCAGTCTTGACCTTTTATAGGTTGAGAATGCATCCTCCCTTCTCACTCAAGGCTGTGGAAAGCAGGACTATATTAAAGGAGAATGGAGTTGGACTGGGTCCAGATCTAAGCAGGGAAATGTTTAAAGTTTGTTCCAACTGTCAGCAGAGTGGTAATTCCACAAAATATAACTGCAGTGCTCATTCCAGAGCTGTTTATGATGATGTATTGGACCACGTACACTGAGTGCTAACACTTTGTAACAATTAGCTTGATAAGTAGAATTAGATTTTAAACTACCATAGTTCTAATATAAAGTAATATCCATTTAGACGAGTACCAAATACCAACTTCAGCGTGTTCTGTTTCACGTTTTTACATATATCTTTTTGGCATTTTTCATGTTTTATAGGACATGTTTTAAGTTTGACAGGAAAGACAGGGAGAGAGAGAGAGAGGAAGACATGCAGCAAAGTGCCCAGGGGGGATTTGAACCTGCAGACTGCTGTGTGGCCTTAGCCAACCAACGTGTTTTTATTTTTAACCATCTTCTATCTCCATCCTGTTACGCTGTGGATGCTGAACCCGTTAATGAGTCTAAACGTGATCTTGGCTCTCGGAGAAACAAATCAATTATCAAATTGATTTGCCTTGTGCACTTATTCAAATAAATATGCCAACGTCATATTAACTTGGACCACATCCCACCCCCCGCTGTCTCCTTCAAGAGAGAACCTTTCAACACCAATTAGATGTGATGAGACAGAGCATTAATGAAAGAATCTGAACCCAAAGACATAAAGACTCACAAGGCTCAGAACTGTCATTTAGTCTGGAATTAATTCCCTTAGGACTGAAGTTTTTGCCTTTTTCTTGCCTTTGTTGAAAATGATGCTTTTTATGTGGGTTGAAGTGCTTGTTACAGTCATTTATATTGGAAATTAGCTATTTAGGTGACTCACCCATATTTTCTATTTGTAGTCCTCTCATACTTCTTAGTGGCCTTTGCCCGTTTCAAAGCTTTACCTTGATCCAAAAGTCTGCAATCTTTAATCATCCTCCTGTGTTTGTACATATCGCACCATGTCACACGTTTATTACTCTTACACACACACTCATCTTACACACACACACATCTTACACACACACACACACACATCTTACACACACACTCATCTTACACACACACTCGTCTTACACACACACACATCTTACACACACACACACACACACACATCTTACACACACACTCATCTTACACACACACTCGCCTTACACACACACTCACCTTACACACACACTCACCTTACACACACACTCACCTTACACACACACTCACCTTACACACACACTCACCTTACACACACACTCACCTTACACACACACTCATCTTACACACACACTCATCTTACACACACACTCATCTTATACACACACATGTTACACACACACTCATCTTACACACACACTCGTCTTACACACACACTCGTGTTACACACACACTCGTGTTACACACACACTCATCTTACACACACACTCATCTTACACACACACTCACCTTACACACACACTCATCGTACACACACACTCACCTTACACACACACTCATCGTACACACACACTCATCTTACACACACACTCGTCTTACACACACACTCGTGTTACACACACACTCGTGTACACACACACTCATCTTACACACACACTCGTCTTACACACACTCACCGTACACACACACTCACCGTACACACACACGCAGCGGACACACACACGCAGCGTACACACACACGCACCTGACACACACACGCAGCTGACACACACACTCATCGGACACACACACACTCAGCTTACACACACACTCATCGTATACACACACATGGTACACACACACTCAGCTTACACACACACTCGTCGTACACACACACTCGTGTTACACACACACTCATCTTACACACACACTCATCGTACACACACACGCACCTGACACACACACTCACCTGACACACACACGCAGGGTGACACACACACGCAGCGGACACACACACGCAGCGGACACACACACGCAGCGGACACACACACGCACCTGACACACACACGCACCGGACACACACACGCAGGGGTACACACACACGCAGCGCACACACACACACGCAGCGGACACACACACGCAGCGGACACACACACGCAGCGGACACACACGCACCGTACACACACACGCAGCGGACACACACACGCACCGGACACACACACGCAGCTGACACACACACGCAGCGGACACACACACGCAGCGGACACACACGCACCGGACACACACACGCAGCGTACACACACACGCACCTGACACACACACGCAGCTGATACACACTCATCTTACACACACACTCGGCTTACACACACTCACCGGACACACACACTCACCTGACACACACACTCATCTTACACACACACTCACCTTACACACACACTCACCTTACACACACACTCATGTTACACACACACTCATCTTATACACACACATGTTACACACACACTCGTCTTACACACACACTCATCTTACACACACACTCATCTTATACACACACATGTTACACACACACTCATCTTACACACACACTCGTCTTACACACACTCACCTTACACACACACTCACCTTACACACACACTCACCTTACACACACACTCATCTTACACACACACTCATCTTACACACACACTCACCTTACACACACACTCATGTTACACACACACTCACATTTTCAGACATCGCGAAAATATAAAATAAAAAATATAAAAAATGACCTGTTTTCTCGAACAGGAAATTCATGTGACCTGTTTGGCTGCAACAGATGCACTGCGATCACTCAAAGTCAAAGACACATTTCTAACTGCACTTCAGATGTACTGATGGTACACTCCACAGATGATGGCTTGGTTCGTTGTTAAGAACAGCTGTTGCTACTCTAAACTAATTGTATCATCTGCCAATCAGAGAGAGAGACAGACAGGCCACTCAAACTAAATGACAGGGTCACAATCAAGGATGATGACTGTGACTTTAAATCAATGGCAAAAAATAAACGATACAACACCACCCAACACATAGGGTTTATTTCGAGAAACGTGATCTTTTTTTCAAAATACGATTAAGGTCATGGTTGCACCTTTTTCAAGAGCCGACAGCAAATTTGACAGTTTGCTCTTTTTTCCTGACAGATAAATGCGTTTATTGAGCCGTTTCAGGCGGTCGAGTCTGATATTTCCAGACGTTAGATAAAAATGTCCCTGGGAGGGATAAGACACCTGATATCATGATATGAAAACGTACCTGCTAGCACACAGACGGCTTAGGGGACATTGTCCACAAATGCATAATTCAAAACGTGAAGATGTCATATTTATATTTTATGCTCTTTAGGGCTCCTGGAAAATAAGATGTAAATGTATGCCACTGCTTTTCCTTTGATTTATGGTCAGGGAGAAATTGTACCACCAAGCATTATCTTTCATACGCTAAAGCAAAAGGCATCTATATTCTCTCAGCGACTTCCCAGCGACTTCCCCTGTCGGCATAGTGACTTCCCATCAGCCGGGCTGTTTGTACCGATGGATGTGTTGAAAGGTTTTTCACAGGGCCTCTGATGATGTCATCCTGGGCTATATCCCTCCCATCACTGTCTTGTTTATCCAAATACCGGTTGGATATATTTTCATGGCAGAAAACAGCAGATGCCAAACGCTGTAATCATTGAGCGTTTTCAGAAAACATCTCCCTACAATGCTGGAATGTTATTTTGAACCACACCTTTTATAAATCAAGGTACAAGTAACGAGCCATTAACCGGATTTCTTTGTGTACTTGTGGTTGGCGCTTGTCTGTTCGGTCACTCTTTGGTGGAAGTGTTCCTTCTGCTCTACAGTAGATTGAAGTCCGACGTCCTTCACCTCTGAGTTAGTAAACTCTCAGGCGTTCATGAACGCTCAGCCCCCCTCCTCCGTTCTTCAAATGCTTGTTTGCTATCTTCCTGACCAGCTCCTCATGTTCCAGGAAAAACCAAGATTTGGGTCCAGCCCCTTCTGTTATCTGAAACCTTAATGAACACGGTTGGCATATTAGGGGGCACAGGAAGATGATTAATCATTAATGAATTTCTCCCCAAATGATAATGGTCTGCTGAAGAGTGTCATTAAATACTTTAATGGCGACTTTGGCCCGTTGATGTCCACAGAATACCACACTGTGCCAAGGGAGGAATACTCTGAGATGCCTTTTAAAAAGGCAGGTTTCGAAAATCCACGGTTAGGACTGGGTCTTTCAGTGGGATTAACAGTTTAGCACAGGGGAGTCAGATGGCTGAGCGGTTAGGGAATCTGGCTATTACTCAGAAGGTTGCCGGTTTGAATCCCGGCCGTACCGAAAGACGTTGTGTCCTTGGGCAAGGCACTCCACCCTACTTGCCTCAGGGGGAATGTCTCTGTACTTACTGTAAGTCACTCTGGATAAGAGCGTCTGCTAAATGACTAAATGTAACTAAATTAATTTATTCTGTGGTTTAGACAACTTTTCCTTCATTATCAAAGGAACTACATGGACCCTGGTTAAAGCATTAACTTTTGGAATACTCGGCTAATTTGCTAATTTTACTCGTTGAGTTTATACAGCAGACGGGAACACTACAGTATGATGACTGTTCAATATGTGGACATTTATCAGCTCTTTATTATTAGGGATGGATTTCGTGATGCAGTTGTACTGTAAGGCATTCAAAATAGCCATGTTTTTATTTCAAGGTCACATGTCTCTCGGGAAACCAAATGGCTTTATAAGATAGATGACTCCAATCTGGCCGAGATGTGAATTAGATCGCCAGGGCCAGGAAAGGTACACAATCTAACCACTTGAATAAATAATTCCTGCTGTGTAGGGCCTTAACTCTTCAATCTGAGAAAACAGAAACTTAACAGAAGGGGGAAAATCTGTAAGTATCCCGTGGAGAAAGACACTAGGAAACCAGATATCCCTCTTCGTTTTGGAGTGCGGCCACGGAAAGTCGCTCGTTTGGTTTCCTCCGAGCAGCGTTGTCTCTGGGGACTCCCAGACATCTGGAGGAGGAGGAGGAGGGAGGAGGAGGGAGGAGGAGGGAGGAGGAGGGAGGAGGAGGGAGGAGGGGGAGGAGGAGGAGGAAGGCGTGTGTTTTGGAGGGAGGCCGCTGTGAGTAAGTGTAACAGACTCCCGCATGGCCTCCCTGACAGACCATTGACAAGTTGCAGCTGCTGGGCTAGACTGCCCCGTCGCTCTGGGGCGCGGGGGGCTACTGTTGAGGGCGCGTGTGTGGAGTCAAGGGCCCTCACTTCCAGTACGCCCTGGCCCGCCAAGATTCCACGCATTCCAAATCCTCTCTCCCTCTCTCTCTTTATTGGCTCTCTCTCTCTCTTCATCACTCTCCTCATCACCCCACCTCTCTCTCTCTTCATTCTCTCTCTCTCTCTCTTCATTCTCTCTCTCTCTCTCTTCATCCTCTCCTCATTCTCTCTCTCTCTCTCTCTCTCTTCATCCCCTCTCTCTCTCTCTCTCTCTCTCTCTCCTCATCCCCTCTCTCCCTCTCTCTCTCTCTCTCTTCATTCATAGCTTCTGCTCAGAATCCGCTCCTCTCCTTCAAGCTGACCCCTTGAATGCGGCGCTTTGTTGAAGTGCTAGAAAAGTTTCCTCGGTCAAGTTTAGCATTAGCATACCGCGAGCGAAGCACCGTGTGCGTTTGTTTCGAATTCTCGGCCGGTCGGGGGGCCGCCGCCGCGTGCTTTGTTAACGATCCATTATTTCAGCGGTTCAACTTTCATACGCAGCCAAGTAATGAGCCCCTTCAAGCCTTCATACATATTGATGGGTAATAACAGGGATTAAGCATGTTTCCCTCCCCCTCCCTCCCTCCCTCCCCCTCCCTCCCTCCCTCCCCATCCTACCGGAGCTCAGAGGAGCTCGCGAGGTGGTGCCTTCGCCGCGAGAACTTCAGTTTCTCTCCGCGGAACTTGGAATTATACCCTACTCACAGCCACGTACTGTCTCTCAAGTTCAAGCAGTGCAGGCCATCTGTCAGACTCCTCTCTGTTTAATTTCCTGCTTAGTAAAAGCAGGGCTCTGGAGAGTTCCTCGAACCAACGGCCCAGAATTAATTTATGTAATATGCAAAATGGTCCTTCTCCCTCAGTGCAGTGAAGCAGTTCCACGGTTCCTGCATTTCAGGTCAGGAGTTTTTGATTCATTCTTCTCCCCCGTCGTACCCTAGGCCCTCACCCCTCTCCATATCCCTGCTCTCACCGTTCGGCAGAAGCCTGCATCCATCTTATTTGTGCAGGCGGTAATCACCGAGACCCTGGTTGTAAATCAAGTATACTTGGGTGGAGGTGAAGAGGGCTGCTTTGCAGTGGAGGAGGAACAAACGCCATTCGTCTCGGTTTGAGTTAGCTGATTATTGATTTGTTTTTGTTTTTCTAGATTCCTGAAGGATAGCACTACTGTAGCGCTGGTAACGCGAGTTGGATGGCTTTAAGCTTTGGAGGAGAGAGGAGAACAGAGAGGCCTAAAACAGAGTAGTTTAAAGCAGAGTACAATAACTATACTTTTTTCTATTAAAAAAAGAATAACTTTTTTTTTCTCACAAAATGAAAGGAGAGAACTGAGAAGGTGCAGTTCCGGAAACTTCTAACAGCTTTGACATTCCAGTATCTTTCATGTTAAAGGCAGGGTATCTGTTGAGAACCTTCCGGTCATTGTGACCCGAAGGCAGCACAATACTTTGGGGTTTGTGTGACAACCCTCCTGGCAATCTTCAGTTTGTTGGGAGGGATTCAATTTTTTGGCCATTGTTTATAAGGAAATACCAGAAAGCCAGGATATGCATCAACTGAATCCTTTATAGTAGCCTAGGCTAAACTCAGTCTTTTATAGGATGGTAAAGCAAATATAAGAATTTCCAGTACCAGGAAATGAATCTACCATCGTGAAATTTACAGTAGAAATCACACACACACACAGTAGCTACGAAGACCAACTGCCACTTTTCAGAACTTAATTGGCAGTATCGTGTCCAGACGGCTGCTCCTTAGAGCACCATGATCTCATCTGGAAGCTGTTGAGCGTGTGTCTGTGTCGTCACGGTGGAGACAGCGGGACATGATTTATGGGCGCACGTGTGTGTGAGAGAGTCTCCCAGCTCCAGCCACAGCAGTGACCAGCAGACGGCTGGCTCTGGGGCCGCTAAGGAAACGCTAACGAGAGCAGAACAGAGAGAGGTGGAAGGTGAGGAGAACTCAGACGCCATGTTGCCTGGGTGAAAAACGGCACTGGCTGTCCTGTGATCCTCCCCTGGTCTTCACAACAGGTACAGAGCCTGCAGAATAGGGAGCTGGACCGTGAAGGGGGCGCGGTGGGGCGGGGGGGGGAAACTTGATAGTAGGATGGAGGATGGGGAATGAAAGTGGGGGTGATGGGGTAGAGAAACGGGGGGAAACAGGGGACTCCCCCTGCTCATGGTGTCTGTCAGATGCTTGTGGTTTCACAGCCCAGTGAACATGCTCCCACTAACACAGAGCTGGGAGGGAAGGCGATGGAGAATAGCAAGTCTGTCCATGATTCATTATAATTACCTCTCCTGTCAGACCTGGTTTACTGAGCAGTACAGTGAAGGGTTATTATTACCTTTATCCCTTTCTTTGTTGTGTTTTTTCTCCCCCAGTAGAACAACAACCCCTTCTCCAGCTCTTCATCGATTGTTTCACATCTGAAAAGCAGTTTGGTTTGACAGGTCATTAGTATCTAAAACACTTCATTTAGAGAGTGCGTTGAGATATACACTTGAAATGCGTTTTCAGGGAAACTCAGTCAGTGATGCGCTGTGGAGAGTCTTCACAGTTTCAAGGGAGGGAGATGTTGCGTACTGCGATCACATCACATGTGCTCTATCAACCACACTCGATCTGATCAAATGATATGGACGGTTTATTCTGTGAAATCGTACGCTAACTCACAGTGAAGTGGATTGGGTCACAATAGTGTAGGTGTAACCGGTGTGAACTGGTGAAACTCACTCCTCAGGTATGTAATGGGCCACCCGTGTCAATGAATAGCTAGCTTTCTTTGGCGTAGTTGGTAGTGGTTGCGCTTGGAAGTCGAGAGATGGCAGGTTCGACTATGGGAGTGAACATTAGCCAGATACTCTGACGGAGCTTGCAAGACCACGTCCGTTACATACCCGTCACATAGGCACTTGTGAAAATAAAGAAATAAACTTGTAAAGTAGCCAAAGTGTTGGACTAAATTATTGCACAATAGAGTCATTTCGAGACCAGACCTGCTTTGTGGACAAAACTGCAACACGGCCCACTCGATACTCCCAAACTGTTGCCTTACTCCAGCACTTCAGGTTTGTCGTTAATGAGCACAGAAAGTGTAAACTCCAGGTAAACGCTGAGAGAACGTCGATACATTCAGCATTAAGAACTGAAGTAGATGTTGGATATTCATTAAAACGGTTTGTGGCCCGCCAGTCGGAAGTCAAGTTAACCGAACAGCCAGCTAAGTGTTTCTGTTCTCTCTGGACTGGACAGAGTTTCAGGCTGTTGATTCAGGTATGAACAAGGAGTCGTTTGTGGTGCGGGATTAAAGGCTCAATATGAGTGCCAACGACCTCCAATCCATCCCTCTCTCCATCCATCCATCCATCCATCAGCCCTCTCTCCATCCATCCATCCCTCTCTCCATCCATCCCTCTCTCCATTCATCCCTCTCTCCATCCATCCCTCTCTCCATCCATCCCTCTCTCCATCCATTCATCCCTCTCTCCATCCATTCATCCCTCTTTCCATCCATCCCTCTCTCCATCCATCATCCCTCTCTCCATCCATCCATCCATCCCTCCATCCATCCCTCTCACCATCCATTCATCCCTCTCTCTCTCCATCCATCCCTCTCTCCTCCCTCCCTCCATCCCTCCCTCCCTCTCCTGTTTAATCCGAGGCCAGTTCACGAGGGTGCTCATGAAAGAGTCCAGGTGTGCATTCAGCTCTGTGTGTGGAGAGATGAGAGATCTGTGAGGTTCAACAGTTTACTGGAGTCCAATCAAACCCTGCTCCCTGGCACGGAACACACCTGGAGCGTCCAATCAAACCCTGCTCCCCGGCACGGAACACACCGGAGCGTCCAATCAAACCCTGCTCCCCGGCACGGAACACACCGGAGCGTCCAATCAAACCCTGCTCCCTGGCACGGAACACACCTGAGCGTCCAATCAAACCCTGCTCCCCGGCACCGAACACACCGGAGCGTCCAATCAAACCCTGCTCCCCGGCACGGAACACACCGGAGCGTCCAATCAAACCCTGCTCCCCTGGCACGGAACACACCGGAGCGTCCAATCAAACCCTGCTCCCCGTCACCGAACACACCGGAGCGTCCAATCAAACCCTGCTCCCCGGCACGGAACACACCGGAGCCATCTCTGTCACTCCCAAGCTCTGTCACACATCTTCATTACTGTCAATACAGCTTGATTAGCCACTTAAGGATGTGCCAGAGGGGTTTTGAGCGAGCAAGCATTCAGCACAGTTGGACGTTCAGTACGCAGCACTTTGAATAGAATCGAATAGACAATGTTCTGATGTGGGGCTTTTGTTTGTTAGTTTTTTTGTAAATAATTTTTTTCGACATTAGAACATAACATTTGTTATAAAATCCGGATTTGGGATTTGCACCCAAATCCACTTGCTTTCTACCAGATGATTACAGTATCTGTACCCAGGTTCCTTAAGCATGATCTGTCATTCCAAACATGTATTTTCCTGGCTATGATAACACACAACTACACCACTAAACAATGATTCAACTTTTTCTCCTGCCCAAATTTGAGGACATCCTTTGCGCTTGCAAAATGGGTTTGGTAAAACATGTCATGTGATAGTACAGATTTCCTATGCCGTGCAAGGCTCAAAGTATGTTATTTCATCCAAAGGAGGCTTTCCGAACCGAATCCTTTGATGCCACGAGTCCTGTTCGCCCTGTTGGGGTAATCTGTTTCATGTCCGTGTGCGGTGTGCTCTGATTGCCAAGGAATAGGTTATCAGATGTAGCGTGTGACGGACAGGCGGGTTTCCAGCCCGATAGAAGAGGGACGTACGATCATGCCTCAATTAGGGTGAGTTACCTGGACGACGCACACCCTCTATCTTAGGGTGTTACCTGGACGACCCACACCCTCCATCTTAGGGTGTTACCTGGACGACCCACACCCTCCATCTTAGGGTGAGTTACCTGGACGACCCACACCCTCTATCTTAGGGTGAGTTACCTGGACGACCCACACCCTCTATCTTAGGGTGTTACCTGGACGACGCACACCCTCCATCTTAGGGTGAGCAACCTGGACGACCCACACTCTCTATCTTAGGGTGAGTTACCTGGACGACCCACACTCTCTATCTTAGGGTGAGTTACCTGGACGACCCACACTCTCTATCTTAGGGTGTTACCTGGACGACGCACACCCTCTATCTTAGGGTGTTACCTGGACGACCCACACCCTCTATCTTAGGGTGTTACCTGGACGACGCACACCCTCCATCTTAGGGTGTTACCTGGACGACCCACACCCTCTATCTTAGAGTGTTACCTGGACGACCCACACCCTCTATCTTAGAGTGAGTTACCTGGACGACCCACACCCTCTATCTTAGAGTGTTACCTGGACGACCCACACCCTCTATCTTAGAGTGAGTTACCTGGACGACCCACACCCTCTATCTTAGGGTGTTACCTGGACGACCCACACCCTCTATCTTAGGGTGTTACCTGGACGACCCACCTCCTCTATCTTAGAGTGAGTTACCTGGACGACCCACACCCTCTATCTTAGAGTGAGTTACCTGGACGACCCACACCCTCTATCTTAGGGTGTTACCTGGACGACCCACAACCTCTATCTTAGGGTGTTACCTGGACGACCCACACCCTCTATCTTAGAGTGAGTTACCTGGACGACCCACACCCTCTATCTTAGGGTGTAACCTGGACGACCCACCTCCTCTATCTTAGAGTGAGTTACCTGGACGACGCACACCCTCTATCTTAGAGTGAGTTACCTGGACGACCCACACCCTCTATCTTAGAGTGAGTTACCTGGACGACGCACACCCTCTATCTTAGAGTGAGTTACCTGGACGACGCACACCCTCTATCTTAGAGTGAGTTACCTGGATGACCCACACCCTCTATCTTAGAGTGAGTTACCTGGACGACGCACACCCTCTATCTTAGAGTGAGTTACCTGGACGACGCACACCCTCCATCTTAGAGTGAGTTACCTGGACGACGCACACCCTCTATCTTAGAGTGAGTTACCTGGATGACCCACACCCTCTATCTTAGAGTGAGTTACCTGGACGACGCACACCCTCTATCTTAGAGTGAGTTACCTGGACGACGCACACCCTCTATCTTAGAGTGAGTTACCTGGACGACGCACACCCTCTATCTTAGAGTGAGTTACCTGGACGACCCACACCCTCTATCTTAGGGTGTTACCTGGACGACCCACACCCTCTATCTTAGGGTGTTACCTGGACGACGCACACCCTCTATCTTAGGGTGTTACCTGGACGACCCACCTCCTCTATCTTAGGGTGTTACCTGGATGACCCACACTCTCTATCTTAGGGTGAGTTACCTGGACGACCCACACCCTCTATCTTAGGGTGAGTTACCTGGACGACGCACACCCTCCATCTTAGGGTGTTACCTGGACGACCCACACTCTCTATCTTAGGGTGCTACCTGGACGACCCACACCCTCTATCTTAGGGTGAGCTATACCTGGACGACCCACACTCTCTATCTTAGAGTGAGTTACCTGGACGACCCACACCCTCTATCTTAGAGTGAGTTACCTGGACGACCCACACCCTCTATCTTAGGGTGTTACCTGGACGACCCACACCCTCTATCTTAGGGTGTAACCCGGACGACCCACACTCTCTATCTTAGAGTGAGTTACCTGGACGACCCACAACCTCTATCTTAGGGTGTTACCTGGACGACCCACACCCTCTATCTTAGGGTGTTACCTGGACGACCCACACCCTCTATCTTAGGGTGTTACCTGGACGACCCACACCCTCTATCTTAGGGTGTTACCTGGGCGACGCACACCCTCTATCTTAGGGTGTTACCTGGACGACCCACACCCTCCATCTTAGGGTGTTACCTGGACGACCCACACCCTCTATCTTAGGGTGTTACCTGGACGACCCACACCCTCTATCTTAGAGTGAGTTACCTGGACGACCCACACCCTCTATCTTAGGGTGTTACCTGGACGACCCACACCCTCCATCTTAGGGTGTTACCTGGACGACCCACCTCCTCTATCTTAGAGTAAGCTACCTGGACGACCCACACCCTCTATCTTAGGGTGAGCTATACCTGGACGACCCACATCCTCTATCTTAGGGTGAGCTATACCTGGACGACCCACACCCTCTATCTTAGGGTGTTACCTGGACGACCCACACCCTCTATCTTAGGGTGTTACCTGGACGACCCACCTCCTCTATCTTAGGGTGTTACCTGGACGACGCACACCCTCTATCTTAGGGTGAGTTACCTGGACGACCCACACCCTCTATCTTAGAGTGAGTTACCTGGACGACCCACACCCTCTATCTTAGGGTGTTACCTGGACGACCCACACCCTCTATCTTAGGGTGTTACCTGGACGACCCACACCCTCTATCTTAGAGTGAGTTACCTGGACGACCCACACCTTCCATCTTAGGGTGAGTTACCTGGACGACCCACACCCTCCATCTTAGGGTGTTACCTGGACGACCCACACCCTCTATCTTAGAGTGAGTTACCTGGACGACGCACACCCTCTATCTTAGGGTGTTACCTGGACGACCCACACCCTCCATCTTAGGGTGTTACCTGGACGACCCACACCTTCCATCTTAGGGTGTTACCTGGACGACCCACACCCTCTATCTTAGGGTGTTACCTGGACGACGCACACCCTCTATCTTAGCCCCGACCATCTTCAGGGAAATGTGGAAAAGTTCTCAATGAAGGCTGAGTCTGAAAAAGGTCCCTTGGCTGACGGCCCCTAAACTCATTAAAACCTCCAAGACGTGAGATTGAAGGGGCGAATATGAATCCAGAGACGTGTCAGGAGGCTGGATAATATCATGCAGATGAGGAAGCTTTGGGATAGGAGATGGAGAGAGGACGTAGCTTCGGTAAGATTCACCCTGATGTAGTTTCGGTAAGATTCACCCTGATGTAGCTTCGGTCAGATTCACCCTGACGTAGCTTCGGTCAGATTCACCCTGACGTAGCTTCGGTCAGATTCACCCTGAAGTAGCTTCGGTCAGATTCACCCCGACGTAGCTTCGGTCAGATTCACCCTGAACTAGCTTCGGTCAGATTCACCCTGAAGTAGCTTCGGTCAGATTCACCCTGACGTAGCTTCGGTCAGATTCACCCTGAAGTAGCTTTGGTCAGATTCACCCTGAAGTGAGCCTAATCGTAATGCTAACAGTTAAATAACAACCAGTTTGGAGGACCCAATTCCTGGTACTGTGTAAAGGATGTCGTCATACAACAGCGTCCACCAATCAGTTGTTGCCAACCTTATTCACCACATGCTGAGCGAGTTTTTTTATTTCAAGATTAACGCCTCCTCAAATTACAGGGTGTTAAGATTTCTGCTGGGTTGCTGCATTTACATTTTCCGCAAAAGTAATCCGGCTCTCTGGAAGCCTTTTGTGATGACTGACCCAGCTGCCACTGTTGCGTCATGTGCTACAGTCACTGTTCAGTTGTGCCATGCAGGACAACAGCAACACGGCTCATACCTCTCATTCACTCAGAACCACTTCAAAAGGCCTGTTTTCTCTGGCCAGTCTGACAGCACTTTGTCTTTTCACAAACCCTGGTTTTCGTTGGTGCTATGAACAAAAACGGGTAGAGCCAATCAGAAGTTTCCATTTTAAGGACAACAATCGGCATTAAATTGAACAGATGGGTATCATAAAAAGGACGCTCTACATTGCAGTTCTAGTGGGCAGAAGAGTTGACGATACGTTGTGTAGATAAGGATATTCATCAGTCTTCTCTTGGGTTTATCTGCTGCAGAACTAACAGGGTTCTGTCAGACGAGTGGTGACAAGCAAGGCAGTGATGTTGTTTTCTTAGCAAAGTAATTGCTCTGACCTTTACTTTGCTTGTCTTCGGCCATGTTTGTTTTGGAACATGTCAGCTTCTTTTGGGGGGGGAGAAGGGGGGTCAGGTCTTCCATTTTGAACGAGGAAGTGTAAAGGTCAGAGGTCGATGTGGTTGGGGACTTGAAGACTTTCATTAGAATTTTTGTATTTCGGGTTTGCAAAATCGCTCCGATGGTTGGATGAAGAAGCCGTATGGTTGGATGAAGAAGCCGTATGGTTGGATGAAGAAGCCGTATGGTGGATGAAGAAGCCGTATGGTTGGATGAAGAAGCCATATTGCTTATTTGTCGCACGTCAGCGACCGATGGCAGTTTGGTTTTAAATCCAGCACCCCAAAACATTATGACAGGAAAATCAATAAAAAAAGATCTCTCTATGCAAGAATGCTGTTCTCTGCACTTGGTTTGTACGAGTAGGCTCCATTGCTGGACTTAACAGACATACTGTACGTCAACAGAAAGACACAAGCCAGAACTTGTGGAAGTTATATTCGTTGAATAGAGGACCATATGGCCTTTTGGTTAGCTGCATATTCACAACAGAGGTACAGAAAAGAAACTCATTCAGACTTGATCAAAAATAACAGTTTTCACTTTGTGTTTTTATTCAAACTAAACAACAAAGTGCTTGTGTGTGTGTTCACAACCTGACACACAAGTACCCATTAGATCAGAACACACCGTACTGTCCCTGAATCCATAGGAAAGTGAAGGTCCATTGTGTAGGCTGCGTATTGTCAAACTGCATTAAAAGGAATTTCGAGCAGCTGGCTAATGGCTCGTCATTGCAAGCTACATATTTTCACAGTTGACCTTCGACCCTCAGTTGCTCTGCTTCTCACCTTCGCCTCGCTGACCTCTCCTCCATTAGTTATGTTACATAACCAACAAAGGCATATTTGTACTGGAAAACACTTCAGCAACTGTTACTCTGCTAGCTGAAAAGGGAAGCAACTGGAGAAACGACAGCCATTTTCAGTGCTTGACTGAAATAAACACACTATACTTCATATCACTGAAGTCTCGCAGTGGAATAAGTCAAATAATCGTGTCGACGGTGCTGTATTTATCGACAGTTTTGTATTTAGAATGTGGAAATTAGGAAGCATCTTCCCCTTCCGTACGTCTTAACAGAGAAGTAAATATTTAAATCTCACTGAGTGGTTCATGTAAGACGTGTGAGTCTAATGAATGCTACATCCCTGGTCTAAACGAAGTCTGGTGTTTTTGGAAACGCCACATCTATCGTGTCGTATCAGATGTCCTGCAAATGTATGTTTCACACGGACACACAGACCGCATCTCCTCCACAGACTGGGCTAAAGGACAGCGCTTTGGGCGCCCTGGTAGCTCGCTTGATAAGTGTGTGTCCCATCTAGGCTGAAGCCTAACCACATCCTGGTTTCAAATCCTGTTTCTTGCCCCTCTCTCTCTTCCTCCAAGCCTTTCATGTCTCACGTCATTAGAAAACTGTTCGATAAAGGATTAAAAGTGGCCACAAGTACATATCTATATATATGGACCGGAAGTGGTTTGTCTGAACACTCAGTTGAAGAGTATTTGCACGAGTCTCAGAGTCGGTGCTGCGGTTGTATCCATGCGAAGAACGTCGCTGCGCCTGGCTGTCGGCTCGCTAACATACAGGGCTGCGTTTCTCTAAAGCGCTAAGAGCTTCTTAACGAATCTGGGAAACGCTGCCCTGGGCTGCTGATGTGAACAGCACAATTGTAATCACAGCCGGCAGCAAACCTTTAAGAGGAGGCCTCAACCGCCCCCCCACCCCCCCCACCCCGTGCATCCGGTTGTCACGGCAACGAATGCCCCCCCCCCTTCGATAGTTTGTATGGATTTATTTTGTTTAAGTGCGTGCCCTCTTTCGAGGTGACGTGAAATGGCCACAATGAAATTAAGAGCGGAATAATCGAGCCGTGCAAGGGCAGAGGTCACATCTGTTGTACAGATGGGAGACAATGTATCTGGAAAAGACAAGTTTTAATTTCTTGATGCACTTCTTCGTAACTTGCATCGAGTGATTATTCACAGGAGAGAACAAGTCTTTGAGCGTGTTCCTCAGGTTGATACAGGTTAATGCAAGACGTGTCAGTTGGAAATTTCCATTTGCTGGCAAATACAGAAGCTAATATGAAGTTAATCAGAAGAATCGGTTTATAATTGTAAATAATTTAATGATTTAATTAAGTTGTTTTCAGGGAATCTGGATGTGCCGACGCAGTGTAGCGATGGACGTGTATCGTTAGCTAAATGTTTTTAACCCTTGTGTGAGAGGTTCAGGTCTATGGGACACAATTTGAATGTTTACTGAAAGAAAAGGTTTTTTCCCCCAACCTGAGTCTCATTGGTTTCGGTTCATTGGTTGGTCATGGGAAGAACTTGGAAAATGACACATTTTCGTTCAGATAACATTGTGGATCGGCTGTGTTCACATTTAGGCCTACATGTGTGTGTTACAGTTACATAAGTGTGTTACCAGTTACATGTGTGTGTTACAGTTACATATGTGTGTTACCAGTTACATGTGTGTGTTACAGTTACATAAATGTGTTACCAGTTACATGTGTGTGTGTTAGTTACATGTGTGTGTTACAGTTACATGTGTGTGTTACCAGTTACATGTGTGTGTGTTAGTTACATGTGTGTGTTACAGTTACATGTGTGTGTTACCAGTTACATGTGTGTGTTACAGTTGCATAAGTGTGTTACCAGTTAAATACGTGTGTTACAGTTACATGTGTGTGTTACAGTTCCATGTGTGTGTTACAGTTACATAAGTGTGTTACAGTTACATGTTACAGTTACATGTGTGTGTTACAGTTACATGTGTGTGTTACAGTTACATAAGTGTGTTACCAGTTACATGTGTGTGTTACAGTTACATAAGTGTGTTACCAGTTACATGTGTGTGTGTTACAGTTACATAAGTGTGTTACCAGTTACATGTGTGTGTTACCAGTGACATATGTGTGTTACCAGTGACATATGTGTGTTACCAGTTACATGTGTGTGTTACAGTTACATATGTGTGTTACAGTTACATGTGTGTGTTACAGTTACATAAATGTGTTACCAGTTACATGTGTGTGTTACAGTTACATGTGTGTGTTACAGTTACATGTGTGTGTTACAGTTACATGTGTGTGTTACAGTTACATAAGTGTGTTACCAGTTACATATGTGGTGTTTCAGGTCAACTGGATCCAGGAGATCTAATGAAAGTGGGTTTTTGGGTTTAAAAAAAAGAAGAAAAATATCTAACTGAACAAAACGCTGCCTGTAACTCCTCAGGCAACAGTCATTGGCTAGTATCTCCTGTGAGAACATAAGCACAAGTTGTTCCGTTTTTAATTGACTTCACTCCTGCCTGTAGTGTTGTTGTGTTGTCGAAGGTAAACGTTATCAGTGTCTGCTGAGTGTCTCTCTCACACTAATTAATGTTCCCCCATTGGAACAACCGTCTTCATCAAATACAACGTAATCCATCACGTAAAGGCCTCGAAAGAGAGAGCGATAGGCAAACAAATTTGTGTGGAAGGTATTCATCATTCAGTTTAGATACTCTCGTGTTTCTCAGACCTTATCTTGTGTAAATCCGGTGGGCAGGCTTCACAAACACCCCAGACAGATTCTACAGGACTGTGGTGTCGACTACCAGGAACAATATCCTCCAGGAGATTATTTTCGTTCCTTGTCCTGTTTTCGTTCCATTTCGTGATTCATTTTACAGATGTTTCGATGGTCCAGGGTTTGGATTTGAACTTGGCTGGAATAACAGCACAGGCTATTTGTGTAGCTTCATCCACAGCATTGACCAAATAAAAACCAGAGTTTAAGGAAACAGAATTCATAACGCTTGGAACTCCCTTGTCAGATGACTTAGGAAGTTCTCTGCAGCGACTCAGGCGAACTTCTGAATAAACAGAATTAAAATAAGAATGCGTATCAACTCCTCGTGTCTGAGCATGCAGTATTTAGCGTTGAACGGTAAATGGTGGATCACTTGTCACCGATCTGACAAGAGGAAGGAAACTAACTCGAGTCTAAAGGGAAAAATAATGACGTATGAGCAATAAGCACGACAATCTCAGTCACAGTTTTTTGACAAACAAGATTGTCTTAGCTGTCAAGAGACTGAATTAGAATTGGCCATCAATCAACATATGTTTACTATCAAGCACTTGTTATACACTTACAAGGTCCAATGTTTGTATAGATGTATTTTTATACATCACAGTTATTACTGTGTTTGGACCTATGTATAGAGGTGGAGGCATTGAGTACTACTGTGTAGATACAGTGTCTGTACACTGTAGCCTACATGAGATGATATCCATATTCAATTCATGAAATATAGGCTACATCAACACACGAGGTGTTTTTTCCCCTCTTTATAATATTACAAACCTTGCATTGCTTAGATCTCTTTGATGCCACGAGCAGGCTCGAGTGTTAGCGCGTGGATATCATGGACAGCTCTGCTGAATGCACGGGCTCTATTGCACAGAGCCAAAGTGCTGAGTGGACTGTTAATCAAGTAGCTAAAGAAACACCTCACCGTCTTTTATGGTCGCAGACTGGGGCGTCCGCACCTGCCGTAATGATTTACTCGCTGTAGTCACCGTGAAAACAACATAAAATGAAACGTGGTTTGCTTACTCAGCATGAAGTGTTTAGCCGCTCTTGAGGGATGCCTGGGATGGGTATGGGTTTTGTCCGTTTCTGGTTCAAAGGGATGGCGGGAGAGAGAGAGTGAATGTGCACTTTTTTAAATATTCAGATGAGACTTTGGTGATGCACTGCAAGAAGATGCCCTATTTTCACTGGAAGCGTCGTATTAATTAGGCCACCGGGTGTGTGGCTGTCATGACCAGATGGTGAGACGGTTCCGCAGTCAGCTGAAAGTACGAGCTGTCTGATCGAGCCATTGGCTGGTCCAGGCAGGTATCTCATCACTGTGTAATTGGGCGTAAAACAGAACGTGGGTTCTAACAGAGATTAGACAACCGCTGCGTGGATGGAGTATTAGGTGTCAGAATTTAAAGGGGTCACTGACTGCAAAACCGTTTTTACCTTGTCATAGTTGAATAACGACAGTTCGGTGGGTAAAATGAACATACAGTGAACCTCAAAGTCCATTGACACTTATTTCCCATGCAAATCTCAAAAAGAAAAAATCTAGCTGTAGAACGGTAGCTTTTGGAAAAATCCACCCTCGGGACGTCGGGAGGGTATCGCGCATTCAATTGGCTCTGGTCTGTGTCTTTGTCACGCCCCAAAATGTACATGCAGACCAGCCCACTCACTGGTGTTCTTGCCCAGTCCGAGGTAGCGACGCTACGTTTCTAAACACATCAACATACCTTACTTAGCAAATGACTAGCTAGACTAGCTGTAGTCGGCATTAGAAGGGAAGCTTCCAAAAAAATTGCCAGAAAACGAAAGCAGTCTAGCCTTTTGCTGACGCCTGTCTAGATTATCTATTCGAAATAACTGGAGAAAGGCTGTGCTAGATACAGGATACGTTAGCATTGCTAATAACTGTTATTGACAAAATCATACTACAGTTTGCGGTTCTGATGAACATAACTAAGGTCGGAACGCACCTCTTTTCAGCAACAGCTTCATAGCAAATCCTGCTTTACATATTCCCAGGTTTTTAAAACCGTCCTTGGTGAAATGGTTCGCGCAACTGCACAGAGATCTTCTATGCTACGGTATAAACAAACATCAGCCATACCCGTCTAGTCAATGTTAACTAGACTCAAGCTCATCTGTTTTTCATCGGTGATTTGCAAGGAATGTAAGAACAGCTAGATAGCGAAAACACCTATACGGTAGGCATGTAAACCAGTTTAGCTTGCTAACGCAAGAGCATGAATGTGTTATGATTTAGCCTAGTTTATTGGCAATTGGATTTACGTTATTTCATGTTCCTGACTATGTTTCATTCAAATAAATAACCCGTGTTGTTATGTAAATCTACAATTCAGATGCATGTTTGTCCAGATCTATTTTTCAGTAAGATAGCTAGAGCTAACTGAAGCTGTGTTGAATCACGATAGTTTGTATGCTAAACTGTAGTGCTAACGTTACCCACCTAAGGCGATTCTGTTTGCTTCGACAACAGACGTGGAAACTACCGTAATCATTTCAAATTATATCTAGTCAATCTGTTGAAAACAGTGTTGTGTAGACACAATAGATTTATTTGTACGTTTTTATTTCAAGTCGCCACCTTCTTGTTTCAGTGAGTGCTGTTGGCCGTCTTTGCTCCGCAGCTTCGCTCGTTGTAAACCAACCAATCAGCGCACAGCTCATCTAAATACCAATGATATAAGGGAAAAAGCTAGCGTTTTTTCCCGGGAAAAAAATGCTGGATGTAAAAGAGGGCATAGAAAAGCACCCGGGCCATTTTCAGCCAAAACAATGTTACATACCCTATTCGGAGACCTTAAGGAACAGTGTTAAATACTCAAAAAACCCAGTCAATGACCCCTTTAAAGATAAAAAGAGGCCAATGTTTGGGAAGGTCAAATATGGAAAATCGTGTACATTCGACGCGTGCAGTAAAGTATGTTTTCCGTCTCACCAGCAGGTGAACTACTTTATTTTTGACGAATTATTTGTTTCTTTCACTGTTATTTGCATTCCCTTAAAAAATTCAAACGACAGTCAGATAATGTAGGTGTTATTCATCGGGGCAAAACAAACATTCAAGCTCCTGAGATTCCTAATCCTTATAACTCCCAATACTCCATTACAAGATTTTCCAAGCGCACCATCTGCCGTTTCCCTGTGTGAAGCGGCTGCAGCAATCTCCATAGTTGAGCGCACTAGTTTGTTGTAGCATCCCCTTCAAGTGTGTGAGCGCCAACGCGCTTGTCCGGGCGGATTAATTCGTGTTGTGTGTGTGCTGCGGCTGCTTCTTGTCACTCACTCTGCGAGCTGTTCGCGTGCGTATCGGGTAGAGGCAAGGACCAATTCATATCCTATTGATACCAGCATAGTTGGAAAACGAAAATATATTTTAAACATCGACATCAACTGACCAACGGCATCTATTCTTCAAGGAGAATATCTTTGTGAGAGATTGCAATGATTAAAACAAGGGATCTCATCTGGGCATTGCTCTTCGTTGGCTATGCAGGTAAGTGCTTTTTATAGATTTATGTTTATAGTAATGACTATAGATGGCCCCTTTGTACATCAGTGTTTGCAAGTTTTCAATCCAGTTACGGATAGAGAGAAGCATCCTAGCGCGCTCAATGCAAATTGCGTCTTCTGTGCTGTGCCTCTAGAATGGACAGTTACTTCACTCAGGCTGGAACTGTCGCGATGGGATATTTAGAGGTTATAAACACATTCCCATCATCTCCGATATTGAACTAAGTAGCCTATCCTTAAAGCGAGGATATTTAAAAGCCCCAAATAGGACAAAATTGACGCATATCGGAGCTTCACTTTGTAACGTAAATTATAAATCAAATCGATTTCCCTGGTGTCTCTAAATCGCGTGGTTAAAGGCTAATGACGTCTTAAAGTAAATCGCTTTTTTCATGGTTCGTACTTTTTATGGACACTTTTGCTAATAGTTTTATACCGACTCGAATTTGTTGTTGTTGCTAAGGTTTGGATTAGCTTCTAGAGATTGATGCATTCAGGTCTATAGAGAAGAGTCCCAACGGTCCTTTGTGCAAGCCAAATACCCCAGCAGTTTCCTTATCCTATATGCCCGTGTATTTCTATATACATACCCTATTTCATTTACAATAAGTACAGGCCTAACAGTCTACAATTTATCACTAGTTCCGTGAATTCAGTAGGTTACTCAATAATATGCTTCGAGCGTCGGCTGCTTATGTGCATGCTTTGTTTCCTTCCGCACCTGCAAACGAATTTGGCGACGCACTTGCTCAGAAACGCTGTTTACGGTGAATTCAAGAGACGTGGGAGAAATGAGCAGTCTGACTCCATTTATTTAAAATGAAATGTGGTTATGAAGCTAGAATATGTTTCCATAAATTGAATGTAAACACATGTATATGATGTTGGTCTAGATAGAGTGTGGCTATGAGAATAAAAACGCTACTGAACTATTTGAGAACTTTCTTTGATTAGTTAGCTTCTAACTTCCATTCTAGGCTACATGTTTTAGTTGATGTTAAGCACTGAACTATATTGCATGTGCTACACTGATTTGTGAGGCGGGGTTCGACCAAACCCACTTTGTTCTCTCCAAAGCTATAGATAGCCACTGACTTTGTTCGAATTGAATATTGATTTTTGGGAAATATGGTGACACGAAGTATCTGTCACTACAGTGTGTGTGTGTGTGTTTTCTGATTAAGAGGGGGAGATTTCTGTTCAGTGATGTTTCTAGGCTATTTAACAGAATTGTCCTTCTTGCCATCATACATTTTATGGTAAACAATGCGGTCCAATCAGAATGCAAGGTACTCGGCGGGAGGGGACCCGTTATTTTACCCCTCCCCCCTCCCCCGTCCCCCCCACCCCACCCCTCCCCCGTCCCCCCCGTCCCTGCCCTGCCCTTCCCTCCCCCTCCCGTCCCAACCTCCCGTGACACACGCAGACTCATACACACCCTCGACAACGATTAACAGAGAAAACAAATGTTTCGCCCAAGATGCTTCGTTTGTTTACAAACACAAACGCCACTTAATGAAACACATATCCACGGCAACTAAGCCGTTTTTTTCCCTCAAGTAAAAAAACAAACAACCTGTATTCTAAAGGCCTAATTATGCTTCTGCGTTTTTCGAAAAACGCAGAGGAGGGAACGCCCTCGTCTCCGTGGAACGCCCTCTGCGTGCTCTCCGTCAAGGCCTAATTATGCTTCTGCGTTTTTCGAAAAACGCAGAGGAGGGAACGCCCTCGTCTCCGTGGAACGCCCTCTGCGTGCTCTCCGTCAACCCTCGGAGAGCTTTTGACGGATTGACGTGCACCTCCTGAATTTTCTAACTATCCGTCGAAATTACGCAGAGCGACGGAGAGCGACGGAGACCCCCTTGGCTGTGATTGGTCCGTATTAAGAAGTCAGGGGCGGTGTTGCCGCTATGGGTTGCCGTGACCAACAAGACCAGGGGTGGGGAACGTCCGACCTGCGGGCCATATGAAGCCCGAAAAATAATTTGGTCCAGCCCGCCATGACATTGCAGGCACCATATTATTAGGTGCATTATTCGTTGGCAGCAGGACTATTTTAATATGTGGAAGAGGACCGTGGAGGCGCTCAGCGTCGCGTTCTTGCAAATCAAGCCCCAATCATACGTTGTTGGTTTGGGCTAAACCCGGAATGTTTACAACGTCTGGCTCCGCGCCTGATTAACACTCGGATCGATAAGCAGTCTCTAAAATGGTAGCAGTATAAAAACATATACGATCCCTTTCCGTAATCATAATAACCCCCCAGAAATGTTCACTGCACACCCAGTCAAAGCAGGCTGCCCTTCCAGCTAGCATCACAAACATCACCAAAGAGAAGCAGTTTTTACAATTCATATCAGCTAAACAGTAGCCAACATGTAAATCGGCATTTGAATTCAAATGTGACGAGAAATGGGCAGTGTAGTCGCTGAAACAGTGCTTATTTTATTGATGAAACGGTTAATTTCTAAATTCGCTCCGAGTTTTCGATAACCTACAGCCAGCATCGCAGTGCAGCGCCACCTACTCTTCTGGCGGTGAATTGTTTTCAGCACCCACAGCCTACGGAGAACTATAAACGAAGTCTATCCGTGTGTATCCGTGCGTATCCGTGAGCCCGCCCACCCGAAAACGGAGACGCAGAAGCATATTGAGGCCTTCAGCCCTCGGAGAGATTTTGACGGATTGACGTGCACCTCCTGAATTTTCTAACTATCCGTCGAAATTACGCAGAGCGACGGAGAGCGACGGAGACCCCCTTGGCTGTGATTGGTCCGTATTAAGAAGTCAGGGGCGGGTTTGCCGCTATGGGTTGCCGTGACCAACAAGACCAGGGGTGGGGAACGTCCGACCTGCGGGCCATATGCGTCCCAAAAAATAATTTGGTCCAGCCCGCCATGGCATGGCAGGCACCATATTATTAGGTGCATTATTCGTTGGCAGCAGGACTATTTTAATATGTGGAAGAGGACCGTGGAGGCGCTCAGCGTCGCGTTCTTGCAAATCAAGCCCCAATACGTTGTTGGTTTGGGCTATACCCGGAATGTTTACAACGTCTGGCTCCGCACCTGATTAACACTCGGATCGATAAGCAGTCTCTAAAATGGTAGCAATATAAAAACATATACGATCCCTTTCCATAATCATAATAATAACCCCCCAGAAATGTTCACTGCACACCCAGTCAAACTTTGACTCAAAGCAGGCTGCTCTTCCAGCTAGCATCACAAACATCACCAAAGAGATCGAAGCAGTTTTTACAATTCATATTTCAGCTAAACAGTAGCCTACATGTAAATTGGCATTTGAATTCAAATGTGACGAGAAATGGGCAGTGTAGTCGCTGAAACTGTGCATATTGTATTGATGAAACGGCTCATTTGTAAATTTGCTCCGAGTTTTCGATAACCTATAGCTAGCATCGCAGTGCAGCGCCACCTACTCTTTTGGCGGTGAATTGTTTTCAGCACCCACAGCCTACGGAGAACTATAAACGAAGTCTATCCGTGTGTATCCGTGCGTATCCGTGAGCCCGCCCACCCGAAAACGGAGACGCAGAAGCATATTGAGGCCTTAAGTTGCCATGTGGACCACAGAACAGTAGGGGGAAGTTAAGAACAGCTTTGAATCTAAAGTCCATTAACAACAGTCTCTTGTATTATATTACAGGATCATGGTAACATTACATCAATGCCATAGTTCCCACAAAGAGAAATACATAAAATACATGAATACATATATTTGAATGGCCTGGGATAATTAAGTGATGGGGTCTGACAGCAATACTCTCCTTAGAGAAGCAAGATTTAACAATTTGTGCTGGAACAATGTAATTAAATTCATTCATTTCCAGTTCTACTTCACTGATTATTCAGTTATGATGCCAGTGACTTCAAACTTAGGACAAGAGATATGGCAGAGTTTAGATCACAACTAGAACTTTATGAAATTCAACGCAATTTCACTGGCGGAATCCAAATATGAAAGTGCCTTATCTTGCCTCACAGGAACACAACGACACAGAGACAGTGAGTTTGGATGTGTTGAGTGTTCTGGTTCAGAAGAGTAGGAGTTGATTGCTTCAGTTTTGCAGCCTGAATGCACACAGACAAGCATCCTCGACAGACTCACAGATGTAGTTGAAGTAAGAAGAAGCGAATTTCGCTTAATCGCATCACCTTTCCAGACTGTTTACTTCACGTACGTTCCCCTTGATTCCTCACCGCTAGTTTAATGGAGTTTCTATATTTGGTTTCTCCTGTCAATGTTTGAGTATCCCAAAGAGGAACAATGTGATTTGAGACTGGAGGTAGTGGTGGAGGAACCAAACCCATGACATAGTGCTGTGTTGATGTGTTAATATTAGAGCGCAGCTGTTCCAGTGGGCCAGAGCTATTTGGTACTTCTGTCACTAGTAATGCAAACCGAATGCCATGTCCTGCCGTACAGGGCAATAACACTGTCATGCTTGGCATTCAATACATTCTCTAAGCAGCCACAATCTCTGAAGAGTTTTTTCTGTGAAGGCACTGCATGTTTCAGGGAGTACTATAAAGTTTAAAACAAAAAGAAAATACCAAATGTTTTAGTTTTAAGGACTTTTGAGAAATAAATGGGTTGTTTATGTTGACCTCAAAAAGAGGGCGAAGTTTGGGATCAGTCAACAGTTGTGGAGGGAGAAAAAAAGTAAACAAATCCAAGATGGCTACCATCTGGGACTCCAGCTCTGTGGCAAGACTTCAACTCTGTGGCGAGTTCAAAGCCACTATGAAAATAAGATTGCCTATTTCTGTGAGAGGGAAACTGTAAAAAATACCCTAACAAGGGTAAATTATAAGTCTCATGGTCTGGTGTGTTGCTTAGAACGGGGATATGAAGACAAAAATCTTGCTGAATACTTCAAGCTCAGTCTTTTCTCAGTCGGAAGGAGGATTTTGCATTTGCTGTGACACACAATTCTGCTGCTCTTTTCTGCGATGCAGATAGTGACAGCTTGTGTTGGAGCTGGGAAATATGTCTTGTTTTCGTATCCACCGCTAATAAATGCCGTCTTCCTTTGCTGCTTCTGAAGGTGGTGATGTTTGATATGTAATTTTCCCGTCAATAACAACGTATCCTTCTCCCAGCGTCTCCATTACAGGGAAGAGATCCACAAGCTCTTAGTTTTATCGGTTAATCTTGCGTCTCTCTCTCCGTCATGGATCCTGTGGTCAATGGTGATCGTATTTACTTAAGATGTTTCAAGACCAATGCGTCTGGGGTAGTTCACAGACAGAAGTGGAGATGGGGCGGCGATTCAATTTAGCAAGGCCAAATGTGATTTTCTGTGGTTCTTAGATAAGGCACATTTAGAGGGATTGATTTCATCCTAAAAGCACGAGAGTTCTTCATGGAACATAACCTAAAAGAACCACTTTGAATTCCAGTTCAAAAGTATAACAGTTGAAGTATTCTGCTGTTATTGGACGAGACTTCAGTCCCACGATAATAGATTAGAAGTTAGCAAGAAATAACTGTTTACCTCTGCTGCTGCTGCACCGGGCTAAAGATGCTAAAGATGCTAAAGATAAGTCAAAGTCAAAGTCAGCTTTATTGTCAACACTTCACATGTACAAGACATGTAAGGGAGTCGAGAAAACGTTTCCCCTATCCCGCGGTGAGCATATAAAAAGTGCACAGGCACAAACAACAATATACGAGACAACACTAAAAATAGACAAGATAGACAATGACATAAAATATAGGAGTTTCTCTATGAATATAGTAAATAATTGTGCAAAAAGGCAGTCAATACTGGCAGCAAAGTGTCATGTAGTATAGTGCATTTTTAAAGATAGATAAATATCAGCTAATTTAGTCTTTATGGTGTGTATTATAGTGCAAAGACAGTTAAGAGGGGAGAGAATTTAGCTTCCTGACAGCCTGGTGGATGAAGCTGTCTTTGAGTCTGGTGGTGCGGGCAGGTAAGCTCCGATACCTTCTTCCAGAGGGCAGGAGGTTGAACAGACTGTGAGCGGGATGGCTGGCCTCGCTCACAATCTTAATCGCTTAATCGCTAAAGATGCTAAAGATGCTAAAGATGCTAAAGATGCTAAAGATGCTAAAGATGCTAAAGATGCTAAAGATGCTAAAGATGCTAAAGATGATTTAATGTGAAACAAAACCTGTTTGTTGAGACACAGGTCTTCACCATAACCTTGTTTATATCGCATCACTTCCTTCTTTTGGCTTATGGTTATGTCATCCTCACTCTTATGGCTCTTTGAGAATTCCACAGCTGAGCTGAGCATGATAGAAGCTTAAATTGTCTGTTTATTTCATCACAACTGATAATTGTTGGTTTACAGAGTGACTACGGTACAAAACAACAAATCCAAGTACCAATTAAGATGTCTGAATGTCGAGTTAATCAAAATTAAGTTAATCAAGAAAATTGTTTCAGTTTCAAATTAATCAAAGGACTTCTTCATTTCAGCTTTATCCTAAAATCTAAACCACTGAAAGAACAAAAATGCTCACAAAATGTAAAATGACTCCACTGGCATTGAGTTGTATTTTTCCATGGCTTTCTGTTTGATAAGGATGGCCTGTCTTTGCATATTAATCAATTCATGAATAGGAACCCAGACTGATTTGCATTGTGTAAGCTCTGAAGGCGTCCTTCAGTGGGTTGGAGGGAAAAGAGAGAAAAAGGGGGGTTTGTCATTCTGAAAGGCAACGTACCCCCACCCCCCCTTCACCCTCCTCCGACCCCCCACCCCTCACCCCCCCTTGCGTCTGAAAAGATTCAGTTCTTCGTTGGAGTGGAAAGGCCTTGGCAAACCAAGACCCAAGAAGAGTGCTTGTACGACACACACAACCTTCACAAACACACATATGGAGAAAAAACAAAATGCATCCGCCATGAATGTTTTGACACGCACCTGCCCACACACCCTCTAGCACACCCACACACACCCTTTAACACCTACCGTACCCGCAGACAAACACAGCCTCCCAGGTCGGGGGTTGGGGAGGAGGTGGAGGAGGAGAGGAGGGGGGGAGGAGGTGGAGGAGGGTTCCACCAGGAGAACCGGAGGGGCTGTGCGTTCTCCACGGTCCCTCAAGCACAGGTAGTGACTAATCACAATGATGTAACGCCTAGTAACAGATCTGAGCTCATCCTGAGGGGGTAAGCCTCCTCGTCTCTGATTGGTCTAGACTCCTCGTCCCCCCGATTGGTCTAGCCTCCTTGTCCCCTGACTGGTCGTGGCTGGGCTTGCGCAGGTGTCTCTGTTCCTCCCGAAGCGTCTTGTGTGTGTAGAGTAAAACAACATGGAGTCCTGTGGGAGAAGGAAACGACACTTAGGCTGCTGGCTCCTCTTGTGTTGTTTACTTCTTAAATTGGCCTCGCCTCGTCTTGGATGCGCGGAAGACGGGGCGAGCTGGTGTTACGAGGGGGGTGTGATGTATAATAGATAAGAAACAATTTGAAGAAGCTTATGACTGAAATTAGAACACGGTTTGACTAAGCATGTGCGCAGACAGAAATGATTGTCTCTTAAGGAGGTTTTTGAAAAGCATCAGCGTATTTTTTAAAAGGCCAATTAATTCCCACACCTATAGCATATCAAACAGCCCCCTCTATATATAACTACACCACAGACTTTCTGAATAGTATGTGATGAGAACTTTAAGTGGAGACAAACAGCGAGGAGAAAAGTAATTATTGAGGCAACTAGAAGAACAGAGAAATATTAATGAGTTCTTTCATTTCTCGGCAAAAGAAGAAAAAAAGACGGCCTCTCAAATCTTAATGAAATGGATATTGAGTTTGTGTCTACAGGCAATGATTTGAATCACATAAACTATCTTCTGTTGCCTTGGATATCTACTCGAAATGTGAAAACTGCAAAATTCATTTAAGATAGAGGAGGCGATACCAATACAGACAGTGGCTTTTTAACTTCTTCTTCATGTGTGTGGAGCCGGCAGAGCCCGCCAAGGCCCGCCGGTGTGATGGACGTTTCAAAAGGATTATTGACAGTCAGGTGTAACTGCTGCTCTGTCACCCTTCAGTCTCTGTCTCTTTAACGCCGTTCGCCCCCAGACCTTGAGCCAATCAGGATGGGTTTGAAAACAAGGCCTTCTGGGGGATCCCCCCCCCCATCTCTGCATGTCTTCCTCTCTCTCTCCCTCCCTCGCGTGTCCTGTGGAGCTCGAACTATCTCCGTTCAATAAAGCCATGAAGGGCAGAGAGTATATCCTCAGTTATTTAAAACAAGGAATGTCACCCAAATAAACCTACGCCACTGGAAGGGATGAATAGTGATGTTTTGGTGCTGCGCTGTAGCAGAGGTGGTTGGTAGACCGATACTGATGAATCTGTGTCGAAAACTCGATTAATCAGGACACCGCTGAGTCATACGCCGTCGTTACCAAAAGTCCGATATTTCAAGATCATGTTTTCTTGCCGGCCACAGCAATAAGACTCCTCCGACTTCGGAATCTTTCTCAGCCTCGATGCGAAGGACCCCTTTTAACAATGCCGCCATGTGACCCTGTTCAAGAACCTGAATGTGGGGTGACTCTGGCCTGTCTATGGTCAAGCTGCTCGGCTTTCTAAGAATAGGGAGGCCTGTGATTTATTAGTGTTCTGTACTAAAACAATATGAAAGAAGACCTCATAAAGCCTAAACTCCCTGCTGGCATCTCTCTATTCACCCGGCGATGAAGGAGGGAGAGAAACAAAGGGGGAGGAGGAGGAGGGGTGGAGGAGGAGGGGTGGAGCAAGAGAAAGAACGAGGGAACAAAAGAAAGTGTCATCGGGGAGGGGCTGAGGGGTCGGGGAGAGAGAAAGGGAGAGAGGGGGAGGGATAGAGAGGGGGGGGAGGGAGAGAGAGAAAGAGGGAGGGGGTGGAGGGAGGTAGAGGGAGGGAGGGAGAGAGAGAGAGTGAGGGAGTAAGATGGAGGGAGAGGAGGTGAGGAGGTAGAGGGAGGGGGTGGAGGGAGAGACAGAGTGAGACAGAGTGAGAGCACGGCTGAATTGATTGTTTTCCGTTGTTGTGTTGAGGCCCATCATCAGCAATAAGACTCATTGAGGAAGTGATGCTCTCTCTCTCTCCTCTCTCTCTCTCTCTCTCTCTCTCTCTCTCTCTGCTTCTCTCTCTCTCTCTCTCTCTCTCTCTGCTTCTCTCGCTCGCTCTCTCTCTCTATGACCACAAATCCTGTTATATAATCCTGAACCGTGACCAATCTCAGACCTTCTAAGATGCTTATTGTATCTTACTCCCGATTCTATCTTTACTGCTCACAATATTACAACTCATTCATCTGCTCTGTGTTTGGTTAATGTTTCATTCCGAAATTGTAGCATCAGTCAAACAAACACATCACCTTTCTTTCCAGACTTCAGGGCAGTGAAGTGGTTCTCGGAGCAGTGAAATGGTTCTGGTCGCACCTTTTGTAAGTCAGTTCTTAGCCTCAGTGGGACCACAAAGCATTGTGCTAAAGTGACAAGTTGACATCTTGAATTACTACCATTTCTCTCTAAATACAACTGACCGAGTACTTTGAATCCTTTTACTGTCTCAAAGCCGTGCCCCCTCTGTTAGTCATGAGAAGGTTCTGGAAACTCCAGATTAGCTTTTTAATCTAATGTCAGTATCAGTTTCCTCCATGTTAAGGATCTCAGTGATGGATGGACAGACCTGACATCTCCTCCTGGGTCGGAGGTTGATTGAAGGCCCAATCACAAAGAACAAGCTTTTCTTGGCTCCTATTTAATTCCCACTCTTGGGACTTGAGCTTGTGGCCTGGATCTGGGCTGATATAATCAATGTCCTTCCAGCTGTCAGTTAAGGGTCAGGAATGCCTGGAGCACCTGTCTGTGATCGGCCCAGATCTTTAAGATTTCCTATATCTCCTCTCAACCCTGGACATCTCTTCCCTAGTTTCGACTTGGCGGCTATTTATCTCTCTGTTCTAAAGAACACCGTGTCCTAGCACTGTGTAAAACATTGCTGTGTCATGGACGAACCAATCAGAACTAATAACGGTAGGTTCTGGAAGTTCTCAGTCGAGGGTCCAGTGTCAGACTGATCTCTCATTAGTGGCTGATGAAAGGCTGAGGAGAAGGGAGATCCGAGCAGATTAAAAGGGGACGACCCGGCGTTGCACGTTGCCAAGTCAGTCATCTTTGAGGGCTTTCAATCTGTTTTACAGGCTGCCGACAAGCAGGCTGTCTTTTTTATCTCCGCCATCTCCCATCTTGGTTTTTGCCCCATTTCCCTGGGCGGGTGTGTAGAGGAGGCGAACAGGGTAAGAGCAGATGTTGATGATGAGACATCACAACACAGATACCTCCAGGAGCTGTTAGCTTCGAAGGAGTTTAACAGATTATCCTGATTAGGAGCAGAAATAGCCCGCTCTCCCTTCGACCGCTCTGACCTGAACAGAACAGGCCTGTTTGTTTGAAGCGGATGCTTGAGTCACACCTACAGATGAAACACAGTTTTCACCTCCCGGGGTCCAACCGCAAGAATTTTATGTCTTTGTTGTTTCGGTCAGCAGTTTTTGGCGGTTGTAACTCGAAGACATCCTCCTCATCGTCTTTGACACAGTGGGAGAAGAGAGCGTGTTTGTGAATCTTCTCCTAGAGGGAAGACATCTGCTTGCAGAAAGCGAGGGAGGGTGTTAAACCACACATGGCTGATACAGTCCTATCAGCCCGCCTGTCTTCCTGAACACACTGAATCAACGCCAGCTCGCTTCATTTCCACTACAGTGTGAAAGCACTGATTAGCTCAATAACAGGATCCATACGACATGCAGTATTACACTGTGGCCAGGCAGGTGTTATAATGGTGGATTCATGTATTGACACACGGTATCTTGGGAAAGTGTCCAAAGCTTGTTTGAGCTGCTCAATAATGCAGAGTTTAATGTGCTCAGTGGCGAGGGGTCTATGAAACTGAGGCTAGATTTCCCTTGAAGATACGTGTTTGTTGATTGGTGTGGCAGTTGAACGGTAATTAGACATTAGGGTGTTTACCTCTCCTGGTTGGTAGTATAAACAGGAGGGGAGGGGAGGGAGGAGGATGGAGGAGAGGAGAGGGAGGGATAAGGATGGAGGAAGGGAGGGAGAAGGGGAGGGAGGGAGGGAGGGAGGAGGAGAGGGAGGGATAAGGATGGAGGGAGGGAGGAGGAAGGTATAAGCGTTCCTGTTATTTAAACATTTCCAAAAGGTGGCAATTTGCCAAAAGCGTGTTTCAAGTGTATTCCCTCCCTAATATATTTAAGCTATGTTCACAGTCTTTAAAAAGGCAGTAAAAGAATTGCACTTCTCACTCACAAACGCATATATCACGTCGGTTGGAAGTGGCTTTTGTGGTCGTGGCCGCGCCTTATTTGAAGGTTTAACGGCTCTAGAGTGTGTCTGGCTCGGTCCAGTTGGTGGAAATCAATCAGGATTGACAGCCTTTTAACGCTAAACCCAATGAAGCCGCATGCAGAGCCGCATGCAGAGCTGCAGAGCTGCCCTGGGCTCTTTAAAAAGGCGAGAGGAGACATTGTTCCTCTTAACGGCAGCGAGGGCTCCTGGTTGGAGAAATCCATCTCGACCAGAAGACAGATGGCGGTTTGTGGGCGAGACGTGGGCTGTGTCCGCGGACGAGCCCCCGACGGGGGTGTTGGACGGTGTTGGACGTTTAGTCACCCTCGCTACGCGGCAGAACGTCAAACTTCTGAGTCCTGCTTTATGTCGTTTCACCTGGCTTTCTCAGATAACAGCATGGCAATTTTTTAACATTTCCTACCTACATTTACGATACTTTCACTCTTATGCCTTCACTATTCCGGTCTATAATTTGACTCTCTGACGACATAAAGAGCTTCCAGCTTGCAATTGAAATACATGCCTGGTGTTTTGTCTGAAAGCTTTTTGAACCAAAGTCTTGCAAAGTGTTGACTCAAAACTCCGGGTCATTTGGTGCCAGTGCTTCACTTGCATACCTCGTTGGCCGTCCCTTGGAGACCCTCAGGGGACGGTGTGGCTCTCCGTGACCTGGCTTGGGCACACATCTTTCTTTGGGGGGGGGCGGGGTGGGGTGTGGGGGGGGGGTGGGGTGTCCTCATTAATCATTGTGTCAGATTTACCCAGGGCAAATTATCACCAGAATATTTCTGCGTGTCAGAAAAAGGGTGAACTAGGGGATTGTGTGACCCACCATGGGAAATGGAGAAAATGAGGAGGATGGAGGGAGAGAGGGAGAGAGGGAGAGAGGGACTGGAGCTGCTATAGAGCTTCTTTCTGTTTCTTCTCACTCCTGTTTGTCTCTCTCTCTCTTTCTCTGTTCCACTCTCTCTCACTGTCTGTCTCTGTGCCATTCTGCCTCTCTCTGTTTCCTCTCTCTGTTTCTCTCTCTCTGTTTCTCTCTCTCTGTCTCTCTCTCTCCTTCTCATTCTCTCTGTGTTCTGGGATGTGTTTCTGTGTAGAATGGGCTGGTTGTTAGCCGGAGAGCCTTGCAGGCCAGGGCAGTGTAGCAGACATGGCGAACTTCCCAAGGACAGGGGCCATTTTCCTCGGAGCCTCCTCATTAAAGAGCCCGGCTCCCATTGTTTATGGAGCCTAATGAGCTCCGCAGCCACTGTCGAGGAGCAAAACAAAGAAGAGTGAAGCGGAAAGTACAGACGCGGCATTCTGAACTGTTACACGTCTCGTCGAAGAGGGAGAGAGACACTCGCACAGCTTCATAATCTCTCTGGTACTCTGTTGTAATCTCTCTGTCTTTATATCTGCTTCTCTCTCTTTATATCTCTCTCTTTGTTTCTCTCTCTCTTTGTCCCCAGTTTCTGTCTCTCTATTTCAGTCTGTTCTTCTCTCTCTCTTTCTCTCTCTCTCTCTCTCTCTCTCTCTCTCTCCCTACACACACACACACACCGACACACACCACACACACACACACACACACACCATCTCTATCAGCCGCTCTCTCTCTCTCTCATTACTGTTATTGGGGAAGACATTCTCAGGGCCCCATTTTGCCCGGGACATTGAAGAGCCTTAATTAGTTCATTCCCCAATATGGTGCTTCTTACTAGTTGAATGGTTTTTAGTGCCTCTGGAGAAGCCTAAATGTCAAACATTTTCTTGCGAAGGCTTGAAACGGAGGGAGGGAGGGACACTGGATACTGAGGAGGCAGTCATGTATGGTTTTCTGCATACAAATACATGTATTTATAACAGCGATGGCCTTTTTGTGTGACAGATCCAGTTCAATGCGCCACACACCAGATTTATACTCCTCAACGCGAGGGTGGGTACGCGGAGAAAGAAAAATGCGGCAATTAGCGGGCGTCTGCGTACTGCTGTGAGGAAGGGGAGTCTTCTTCGCCGGGACTGAGACCGACGACTCGTGTTCCCTCCGAGCCTCGCGTCCCTCTGGCTTCTAACCCCGCATCTCACGGCCTTGATTTGTCGTTTTCCTAAACGGCCCGGTTGAAGGATGGAGGCGGGGCGAGCTGAGGTTGTGAGTCGGAGGGAGAGGCAGGAGTCTGGGTGAGAAGGCTGAACTGGGTGAATGACTCAAGGGCATCTCTTTTTACTGTCGTCAAAAACCCCAGGGACAGTTCCCCCCCCCGCCTGGCCTTCATCTCATGCCTCTTTCTGGCGTTTTCTTGGACTGTAGAGGATATCCGAGCTTCAGTTATAAGTTGACTATAGGGCTCCAGGAAATGGGATTTGTGGAAGGTATATAATAATGATTGTCTCTGTAATTGAATTGGACGTTTAGTTGAAAGAACCCTCGCTGTCTACCGTGCTTCCTGTAACGTGATCGTATTTGTAGATTCAAGGTATTCCAGTAATGGTATTCCGTTTCTGAGCAACAGTGTGACAGCTGTGCATGTCTTTTGTGTGTGTGTGTGTGTGTGTGTGTGTGTGAAAGGCTGTGTCCATGGAAGCCTGTGTCCAGAGGAGAGTATTGCAGCTGTGTTTGAACAGCGGGATCCAGCTTCGATCTGAGGCCCCAGGGAGACACTGCAGGATTCTTCAAATTTGAAGAATGAATGAATTTGATACGTTCCCTTTTTTCATCTTCTTTTAAGCGTTCTAACAGGAGGGAAAATGAGACGAGAGAGTGTGTGTGTGTGGTGTGTGTGTGCGCGCGTGTGTGCGCGACAGGACGGAGGGCAGTCGAGTCGTGCCGTTTGATGCCTCGCTTTTTAAAGAATATTCAGACTTTGTTTTAAAGGTTTTGACCTTTCAGGTATTATTTAGCTATGTAGACCAAGGACCCACGTCTAGGAAAAAGACCCTGGCTTGTGTCTGTCAATATCCTCAGCCTTTACAAGAAATCGACATGCAGGAAAGCTAGCAGGGTGGGTGTGTCGTGGAGAGCAGTAGCTCACTACTGGATCAACCTCATTAATCACTGACCTTTGTTTTACCCAAGTGTATTTGGGGTCTGTGTGTGTCTCTGTGTGTGTGTGTCTCTGTGTGTGTGTTTGTGTCTCTGTGTGTGTGTGTGTGTCTGTGTGTGTCTCTGTGTGTGTGTGTGTCTCTCTGTCTCCTGCCTTAGCCAGTAATGACGTCATACTCTGTTCTGGAGATGTGAGGAAGCTGGTTGCGACCGGCTCCTTGTCTGTCCTTCATTTGACACCGAGCTCCCTCACCCTCGGGCTCCACGGTGTCATCAGAGACCCTGGTTATCAGGCGTCCCCCCCCCCTGGCGTGCCCCGTCCCCCCCGTACCTCTACAGCAGGCCCCTCCCGCCGGTACCTCAGCGGCTCCCCCCCTCCCCCGCACCTCTACAGCAGGCTCCTCCCCCTCCCCCCGCACCTCTACAGCAGGCTCCTCCCCCCCCCCGTACCTCTACAGCAGGCTCCTCCCCCCCGCCGGTACCTCTACTACAGCAGGCTCCTCCCCCTCCCCCCGCACCTCTACAGCAGGCTCCTCCCCCCGCACCTCTACAGCAGGCTCCTCCCCCTCCCCCCGCACCTCTACAGCAGGCTCCTCCCCCTCCCCCCGCACCTCTACAGCAGGCTCCTCCCCCTCCCCCCGCACCTCTACAGCAGGCTCCTCCCCCTCCCCCCGCACCTCTACAGCAGGCTCCTCCCCCTCCCCCCGCACCTCTACAGCAGGCTCCTCCCCCCCGCCGGTACCTCTACAGCAGGCTCCTCCCCCTCCCCCCGCACCTCTACAGCAGGCTCCTCCCCCTCCCCCCGCACCTCTACAGCAGGCTCCTCCCCCCCGCCGGTACCTCTACAGCAGGCCCCTCCCCCTCCGGGAGACACCAGCGGCATGATCTCTCCTCCTGACTGACGGCGCCCTCAGTGGCACACGACGCCTACACACCCAGAAGAGGGCCGCACGCCGAGGCGCCTTCACACACTCAAACGTTTGATGCGTTTTCCCGAGCCTCGATACAGTCACGGTTACCGTTGGCAACCCGGCAGCTGTCAAGTTGCGTGTCGAGATCTCGCTGCTTTTATTCACCGTTTCTTTGTTGCCGCCACAAAGAATGTAGGTCGTTAACTGTGTTTTGTGCCTCACAATCAAAGGACTTCGACGAGCGTGAATGAATGAGTGTGTCACGGCATCCATGTTGAGTCAGTGTCTGTGATTAAGGTCGTCTTAAAGGGTGTGTCTGTGGTTACGGTCGTCTTAAAGGGCGTGTCTATGGTTACGGTCATCTTAAAGGGCGTGTCTGTGATTAAGGTCGTCTTAAAGGGCGTGGCTGTGATTACGGTCGTCTTAAAGGGCGTGTCTGTGATTACGGTCGTCTTAAAGGGCGTGTCTGTGAGGGGTCTAAGTAGGTCTGGTGATGACCCGTGAGGTTGAAGCACTATAGAGTCTGAATGAACCTTGTGTTTGTTGAAACCTTTGCATTGAACAGTGCTTCGGGGAAGACACACTTAGGCATGTAAACGTCATGGATTTGATGCATCGAATGTTCTCTCTTGTTTCGTTTTTTTTCATCCTCAGCCTTTCAAATATTTATTAAATTTGCTCGCTGAAGAAGGTGGATATGAGTCTCACAAGAGAAGTTTAAGAAAGCGCTAGTCAAGTATGATTAAGTAAAAATCAAACTGCTATAGATAGACGTGCAAATCCTTTTTGCCAAATGCTTGAAAAAGAAAAACAGGCTTTTAAGCCGTAATAACAACTGGACTGGAGGAGAAGATAATGGATGGGCTGAACATGACATTTTCAGAAAACACCTCCTCAAATGACTCATGAATCCTATACAAGCTCACAAGTCCAAACCTAATTGGAGAGGGAGACTGGGGTGCCATGTAACGGGGGAGGCTGGGGTGCAATGTAACAGGGGAGGCTGGGGTGCCATGTAACAGGGGAGGCTGGGGTGTATGTAACAGGGGAGGCTGGGGTGCCATGTAACAGGGGGGGCTGGGGTGCCATGTAACAGGGGAGGCTGGGGTGCCATGTAACGGGGGAGGCGGGGGTGCCATGTAACGGGGGAGGCTGGGGTGCCATGTAACAGGGGAGGCTGGGGTGCCATGTAACAGGGAGGCTGGGGTGCTATGTAACAGGGGGAGGCTGGGGTGCCATGTAAGAGGGGAGGCTGGGGTGCCATGTAACAGGGAGGCTGGGGTGCTATGTAACAGGGGGAGGCTGGGGTGCCATGTAACAGGGAGGCTGGGGTGCCATGTAACAGGGAGGCTGGGGTGCCATGTAACAGGGGAGGCTGGGGTGCTATGTAACAGGGGAGGCTGGGGTGCCATGTAACAGGGGAGGCTGGGGTGCCATGTAAGAGGGGGGAGGCTGGGGTGCAATGTAACGGGGGAGGCTGGGGTGCCATGTAACAGGGGAGGCCCAGTCTCCTAGCTGCCGGTGGTGCCTCCCTACCCAGACCCTCCTCCTGCACCGGACGTGTTCGCCTACACCAAGTCTAGGAAACATCTCCCACCATGAATAATGAAGTCATAAACGATAAATAATGAAGCAGGAAACCTGCTGGGCCGTACGGAGGGTAGTCAGTCTGGGACGAGGGGAGAGACGGGGGGAGAGACGGGGGGAAGGTGTCTCCGTGCCTCGTGGGAAAGACTCGCGGCGCCAGAGTGGCACCCCTCCGGGCGGCTGGGCGCGGTCGGCCCCGGGGGGGGCGGGCACACTGCCCCTCCAGGTGAGGCTGGCAGATGGTCTGGAGCCAGGCTGGCGCGCTCCCCCCTCCCCCAGGACCACGCCTCCGCCCCCTGCTGTGGTGAGGGGGGAGGAGTTAACGCAGGCAATCCAGCTAGAGCTCGACAGAGACGCTCCCAGGGTGGTAGTTCTTCTGCTCGTCCTCACCTGAGACACCCAGCCTGGCTGTCTGACGAGTGCCCGGGGGGTGGAGGTGGTGGAGGGGTGGAGGTGGAGGGGGGGGGAGGTGGAGGGGGTGGAGGTGACTCTGAGCCAGGAGGAAAGAACACAGACACGTTCTCTCAAGCATGATGATATTCCTTATCGAGTTCTTATCAACAGTCGATCATTCTCTCTTTCTGTTCATCTCATTCCTTCTGCCTGTCTGATTCAATCACACACACACACACGCAGACACACACATGTACACACTTCCCAGTCTGTCACGATTTTACATGCCTCATTTAGTTCATTACGGGGTTATGAGCAACTCCTGAAACCGAAAAAATGAAACATATCCATTATTTCCTCCTACAGTGACTCACACTGGAAAACCTTCAGTCCATTGTCTGAATATCCTCCTGTTTTGTGTTTATACTGTGTTTATATATATATATATCAGTATATATAGATATATATATCTATATATACCATACCGGTCTTCTCTCATGGTAGTAGTTGCTGTTGGAATCCAACCCGCTTGTCCAGCATCTGTCGGTCCAGCATGTTAAGGATTATTCTGCTGCTTGTCAAGAAAATTCCTAGCAAGCCTCCTTGACTTCAATGACTTCAAAGAGAAGTAATAGTTGCCCAAAGCTTACAGTAGTTAGAAGCTGGAAACCATTGTGATTGCTGGTGCTGACTCGTGTACAATATAAATATATATATACACACTTTTAAAGCCTTTCAATTGCAGCCATGTTGAATGATTTGTTTTAATGTTGGAGATTCAGTCCCCAAACTTGGCGGGCGTCACTGGTACCTGCAGAGAGGTGCCCTCGACAAGCTGAACCAAGCCAACATCTACACACACCTCAACAGCCACACACACACCTCACCAGCCACACACACACACCTCACACCTCACCAGCCACACACACACACCTCACCAGCCAAACCACACACACACACACCTCACCAGCCACACACACACACCTCACCAGCCACACACACACACCTAACCAGCCAAGCCAGACAAAAGGCTTGATAATATCAGGTGTTGCTGCCAGTCCCCATAGGGAACCCTTATCCTAGTCCCACTCTTCCTACTCACACACACGTGCGCACACACACACACACGCACACACACGTGCACACACCCCCCCGACCCCACCTGCTCCTATAGGAAATAGCACCGAGGCGAACTGAGAAAATGTGTCAAGGTTACCAAGGTTACCGAGTGGAAATGGCGCAGAGTTCCACAGAGATGAATCTAGAAGTCGTCTCTCTTTGTCCCAGGGTGAAACGATGAATCAGCCGCAGGAACATGAATATGAATCAGAGACTGGTCTCCTTTCTTTTGATCTCCCTTTTAATGAAAGTGTGAGTCATCGTAGTTTATTGTATCTTTGTCTGAGTGCAGATTAGGGGAAGTAGATGTCATGAACAAGACTTGTTGAAAAAAAATGATCGAAAAAAAAATCGAATTCCCAACTGTTCAAAAAAAACAAATATTGTAAAGATGCGGGTTGACCTACTCATTTGTTCATGTTTGTGGTGTTCTGCGAAATGTCCTTAATTAAGGGCCACAGCCAGGAGAAAGCTTCCTTTCAATATGAAAGGGAAAGATTGTTGCTCTGGTCAGAGAGGAAATATAACTACCAGTAGTCAAACATCCTTTATTGGTACCATAGCAATTCTCATCAATCGATGACTGTACGCAGAACACCGTTTCTTCTGGCGTTTTCTGAGCGGCAGGAAGTGATGGCGTCTCTCTCTCTCTCTCAGTGGGCTGTTGTGTTTGTGCACGTGTGTGTTAGAGAGGTTTTGGCCTCTCATGGCACCGTTGTGTTTCCAGTTAACCCTCTGGGCATGGAGGCAACACACAGCGCTTTGACGGACGCGCTGAGGGCGTGAGAGGAGCAGCTGGACGGGGGATTGGTTTTCACCCCCCCACACACACACACACACACACACACACACGCGCGCGTTGTTTTTTTGTCAAGTGGCGACTGTTAAAAAATGAAATCACGATTCTAAAAGAGAGAGACAGATAAATACATTTGAATGCCCAACTGTAGTCGTAAGAGATTCTATCCAGTCAACGCTTCATTTGAAAATATGTTTTATTCTTTCTTTTTTTAACTATGTTTTGAGCAATTCCGCTATTCTCTTTTTCAAAATAGCTTTTACAAAACGCTAGTAAAGGAACCGTTTTTTGGGGTGAAAAGCGGGGGTTATGCATATTCCAAGTGATGTTTCTTCTGTGTTCCATGTCGTCTTTCATGAGTTCCCAGGAGGAGCAAACTGAGCTGATAGTCGACTGTGAGAAGTGAGGAGATGTTCTTCAAATCTTAAATATTTGAACTGAAGTCCTAAGGGATGCTTTAGAGCCATCACGTCGCTGAGTCCTGACACCAGTTGTTCCCACCGAACTGCTCCAGTGCTCACTGTAGAAACAAACAGGACTGTCTCCATCTTGGTCGTACAGAACCCCTAACATAGATATATATTACATAGACATGGTCATGCCTGTTATTCCTTTTCATGGTATTGATGTAGTTTAGTCTTCCTGGCACATTGAAAACTGGTACTCTGACTCCCAGAGAACAGTAACCCTCATTATCTTCCTCTGAGAAGGAAAATGCCAATCTAGTTTTTCCAGCTCATAAAGCAGAAATAATGCGGAACAGTCTTTATCTTGTCTGTATGACCTCCCCCCCCTCTCTCTCTCTCTCTCTCACTAACACCCTCCTCCACTTCCACATTTTAAACGACTGGGTTGATGCTAGTTTGCAAAGCAACAACCGCACCTTTCCCGCCTCCACGATTGTTTATGAACAATTTGATGGATTGGATTGATTTGAGGTTCTGTGAGTTCATCTGCGGATTCTCTCCCTTCCCGCTCCCAGCCAACGCCTCCGTACAAACTGTCTGCCTCCAGAACCTTCCAGAAGGTAAACACTCAAACGCCTGTGAGAAAGGTTGGTTTTGTTCTTGAGCCCACGAGTGCTGAAAAGAGGAGAGAAAAAAGAAAGTGGAAGAGCTTGTTTGTCTAAGACCGAGCGAAAGCACACAGAGTTGATATTGAAAAACGTCACTTAGCAAAGTTTACCTCCTCCGTTTGCACAACGTTCGGGGGGCTTGCAACCCGAGACGTGTGGGGCAGTTGGTGGTCCTGGACGTAGAAATACTCAGACGTGGGGGTACGACGGGGGTCCCTACATGGTCCACAGACCGGGGGAAGATTGGCTTCTCATACAAGTTGGGACTGCAGGAGTTGAGTTTCTCTTCGGAATTCACCCTCGGTATATTTATGCAGCTCTGCCGGCTAACAAACGTAACCGCCTCTCCGTGTGTAGTCGTGGGTCTCCTCGACGCCTTGATTAAAGTCGTTTGTTTGTCTTTCTTCACTGCGTCGTCCATGATGGCTGGCTTCTAGGTGAGCTTTAACCCTTAGTCGAGTGAGTTAATTTCCCGAAACGGTAGTAACCAAGCATTAGACTCGTAGAAATGATAAAAAACAGTCTTTTCAGAGTTCCCGGTCGTAAAAACGGCCTATCAGAGGTGGAAATATTACCAGAAAACATGCCCACATATGTAGCCTCATCTTAGACTAGCTTCTGGGGTTGAATTCCCAAACAGAACCCCAAAGACAGGTTAATGAACACCCAAGACCGTGCAGTTCTACACACCGCAGCGTGGAGTCGGAGACTAGCTTTGACAACCTGCGGAGAATGCTAACGGGAATTCAATAGAGCACTAAGGGCCATGCACTACCCCATACCTGTCAAACAGACTGCTCTCCTGCCCCTTGTTAAAACAGAAGCAGGCTCTCTTCTCTCTGTGTCTCACTGTTAAGCTAACCCGTTCAGATATCCACATCGGAGGAAGTCGTAGATTAGCTGCGACCTTTCCTGTAAGTGTGTTTTTGCATTTACAGTCGTAGCATTGACGGCGCGTGTGGACATAGGGGATGCCTTTGAGATGAGTGGCCACAATGAGACTATTGAGAAGATCCATGGGTGTCCAGAGCAATCTCTTCGCAGCTGTCGCCTTGAATCTCTGGTGTTTGCCAGGAGGAGAGTCAGACTACAGAACCCTCCTGCCCTCATTTCCTCTCAATGCTCCTATATCTCCTTCTCAACAGCTTTTCTCTCAAATATGTGTCTGTTCCTGGAGCTCTCTTAGGCCTAGCCTACCCCCCACCGTTTCACCAAGTCCTCGGCACGCTAGCGCTGACTAAGTACCTGCGATTTCAGAGAGATACAAAAAAAAACAAAGCCGATTGAATGTTCTGTCTCACTCTTTGTTTGTTACTGCGTATTGGAGCGCAGCTAGTTTGAATTTGGATTGATTCCCTAAATTTAGGACCTGCCAGCGATAATTATTCATGCTCAAAGTGAAATGCCTCCAGCGCAATAACGGAAGAAATGGCTAGCTCCATTGACTGTGCTATTTTGGCCGTAGCCTCGCTTCATGAATAATCTGTCTGTTATTACCTTCAGTGTGCATTTCTCTGTAGCGGTTCTTATGCGACTATATGCGAATGAGAGTTACAGTCAACGTTGGCTAGCCTACCTTGCAATAATGTGACAGGAAAATTTAGCAGCGGGTATAGAAGGATATTGTTGGCCTTTTGTATGTTGAAGGCTGCAAGCTTTATATGTTGGCTTTCCTAATATCTCTGTTCTGTTTCACAAGAACATGATTTAATCTTCGGTTGGAGCATGTTTCTGAGTAGAGTGCGTATTCGATGAAACATTCCGGGCAACACCTGCATCATTGTAGTGAAAAACCTTATGAGTCTCAACAGCGATCGATTTCTCTTTCAATCCTCTCCAAAGAGTGTGGGCTGGGCGAACGGGAAGAATTGATTCAGTAGACTGAAATCAAATGTTGGAGCTGGCAAATAATATACATAGTTACTACTTCTTTTTTTTTCAAACCATTGATCCAGTTGAGTGATTTTCTTGTATTGAGTAGCTGATTAGTAGGTTGGCCGTAATCCGATTTCATTTCTGCAACAGCCGAATAGCCAGAACATTTCCCTGCAGTAGTGGGCCCCCTATTGAACCTCTCAGCCCTTCTGGTGTTCTGCTTGGATTGACGAAAGGGACAACTTGTTCATTGTTATGAAACAGCAGTGAATTTATTATAAGCCATTCATTATTCAGCTGTTTACTTTAAATATTAATCGAATCTAGATACATTAATTTGTCATTTATAAAGAAGGCGATGAGTGGTTCTGGAACGCACTAAAGCACCGAACTGGGAACGTTAAGTAACTGGAAAAGGGTCCTGTTAAAGATCCATGTTTTATAATTCATGTTAAGGATCTTGAGTCCTTTAACGTCGACCTGTATGGTCATTCTGCCAGGTAGCTCAGAATAGCAACGCCCACAAAGAGAGGCTCTATTATTCAACAGTTTCTCAGTTTGGTGCAAACAACCGCTCTGCCCGCCGCCGCTCTCCACTCAGGAGCTGCCGACTGTGATTGATGGCATCCCTCCGACTCGTGGCTCTGCCAGTCTCTCCCTCCCTCCCTCCCTCCCTCCCTCCCTCCCTCCCTCCCTCCCTCCCTCCCTCCCTCCCCTCCCTCCCTCCCTCCCTCCCTCCCTCCCTCCCTCCCTCCCCTCCCTCCCTCCCTCCCTCCCTCCCTCCCTCCCTCCCTCCCTCCCTCCCTCCCTCCCTCCCTCCCTCCCTCCCTCCCTCCCTCCCTCTCCTCTCTCCTTCTCCTCTCTCCTTCTCTCCTTCTCTCCTTCCCTCTCCCTCTCCCTCTCCCTCTCCCTCTCCCTCTCCCCTCTCCCTCTCCCTCTCCCTCTCCCTCCTTCCCTCTCCCTCTCCCTCCTTCCTTCCCTCTCTCTCTCTCCTCCCTCCTCCCTCTCCCTCTCTCCCTCTCCCTCTCCCTCTCCCTCTCCCTCTCCCTCCCTCTCCCTCTCCCTCTCCCTCTCCCTCTCCCTCTCCCTCTCCTCTCCCTCTCCCTCTCCCCTCTCCCTCTCCCTCTCCCTCTCCCTCTCCCTCTCCCTCTCCCTCTCCCTCTCCCTCTCCCTCCTTCCATCTCTGGGAGTTCTCTAACAGCCTGCCCATCACCCCCTGACCCCCTCACCACCCTGCCCTCCCCCCGTCCCTCCCCGTCCCACAGTGAGGTGACCAGAAGAACAGCTCTGTAGTATGTCAACGCAAGCGAAAAATCTATTTTTCACTTTTTACTTCACCACAGGGGGGGTGAACGTTATTTATGGTGTTTGAGATTGAGCTGCATACCTCGTAAGTGGAGTGTGACTCTGGTCCACATCTCCTGGCGTTGAGTGTGACTTTCTCTCAGCTTTCTGAGGGAACTGTGGCCGTAAAGTTTGTCATTCAAAGTGTGTTCTCAACTTATTGGCCTCGTCCAGGGCTGGGGTATTCAATTTCAGCTCAGCTCAGCACTAGTGGTTCAGTCGAACTGCAAGAAATAGCAAAGCACTTCTCAAGGTCATGTGCTCTTCCTATAAACCTGGGGAGTAATCTCAGAGTGTGGGGAAGTAGTGAGGGGTATTGACTGAGCCGTTTTAGAGGAACTCGTTTTTTAAAGTTGGGAACAAGGTCAGATCAGAGTTGTCTACACAGAGTCCATATCTATAGAACATGGGATTTAGAGAAACATATTGTCTGTGGTTGTATACGAATTAACACATGCTGTTGTGTTGATATTCACACCTAACCATTTTCTTTCCCTAAATGAGCTAATTACAGCACGCATTTGATTACCTTTTGAACACACTTTGTATTATTTTCATATTCAGCGTCGGTTAACAGGTCTGCTGTTTAGACACCTGAAGGTATGAAGGAGAAGGGGGAGAGAGGGAGGGAGGGACAGAGGGAGGGAGAGAGGAGGGAGAGAGAGAGGAGGAGGGTAGGGAGATCGAGTAGGGATGAGCTGCTCGATGCTTCTAGCTGATATAGTATGGCTGATCTCGTAGTGATCTCGCTAGCTTCTCTCTTCTTCGTTTCTCTCTCTCTCGTCGTCTCGCTTCTTTCTCTCTCTCTCTTCTCTCTTTCTTTCTCTTCTCTCTTTCTGTCTGTTCTCTCTTTCTTTCTCTCTTTCTCTTCTCTCTTCTTTCTTTCTCTTTCTTTCTCTCTTTCTTTCTCTCGTTTCTTCTCTCTTTCTCTCTGCTTCCTCTCTCTCTTTCTTTCTCTCTTTCTCTCTTTCTTTCTCTCTCTTTCTGCTCTCCTTTCTTCTCTCTTTCTTTCTCTCTCTTCTCTCTTTCTTTCTCTCTCTTTCCTTCTCTTTCTTTCTCTCTCCTCTCTCCTCCGCTCTGGCTCGACCTGCCTGTATCATCCATCCCTTCTGCGTGTCAAGCTCTCGATCACATGATCGGAGAGGAGGATTACAGCATAGCTAAGCCCCAGATATTTTCCATCTTCTGCAGGTCTAATTAATCAGGGCAGCTCCTCCAAGGGGCTTAGCAGTTCCCTGTGCAATTTGCAGCTCGCGCCCTCCTCAGTCCACACTCGGAAGCAGGCCAAGGCTCTTCTTCGCTGGATTTCATCCTCCCATCGTGCTGACCTCCAGAAAGGATCAATGGCGCTTGTGCCTGTAGTAATGTACTGCTCGATAAATGCCCTGAACTTTCATTAGAAGTGGGTAGATGCGCTCGCACACACGTTAACACTCTCAACACACCGACAGCGAAAGATACACACACTCTAAACCTCCGATGGCTCCCGATCGAGGACCTTGTTGTGCGTGTGGACACGTCGGAGTGTTCCCTTATCAGAGATCGCTTCGACAGAGTGTTTAATTCGCCAGACCTAATGAGAGACTGTGTTAACGCGAGTCACTTAAAGCGTCCGCGGCTCTCATTAATAGTCTTGTTTTCACGAGGGTCTGGCGCTAGGCGCTAATGGAAGGACGGCCATGCCCCCTCTTACGACGTCAGTTAATGACCTGTACTGTCACGGTCGACTTGGGTTATAAAATGGAGGCTAGTCGTCGTCGTTGTTATTGGTGGAGTGGTAGTCACGGCGACGTGCGATAGGGAGATCAGCGAGGACGAGGCCGCTTGCTTTCAGTGCATCGCTCCGTCTTCAGATGAGAACGGTTTGGAAAATGGCACCTTCTCCAAGGACAGCACTTACACAGACACAGGCAGTTCCCGCCCCCCCTCCCCACGATCTCAGCCCCGCTTTGCCCGTCTCCAGCCCTGCAGGGAGAAAAGAGCGGGAGTCACCGTAGCGATGAAGGAGCACTTCCTGTAGGCCGGCAGGGGGGATCGCGGAAGGCACCGGAAGACTGGGGTCGAACCCAGGTGGTGCGCGACACAACTAACCATCTCTTCAACTCCTCCTTCTCTTTGACTGGTCCTCTCATCCGGCCCCACAGCGCAGAAAGAAACACACTCTAACCAACGAAGCCGAACAGAGACGTTTCAAGATATTTCAGTGACCTGGAGTTTGTCTCTGCGCTCGCTCACTCACTCTTTCAGAAGCATCTGGAAGCGTTCAAAAATGGATATTCTTGTATTATTATTTAACATACTGCCGAAGAATGCAAGTGTGAATGCGGTCAGGCGGCACAGTTGATTGCATTCCTGTACCGTAAGCCGTGAAAGCTCGCGTGGGTCGAATCCTATTTTCTTTGGCTTTTTCTCGACCAGTTGTGCTTTTTCGGCGGCTATCACAGAATCAGTAGTATGTTTTAGTTTCGCTGGCTCAGGTTCAGCGGGTCCTTTTATTTACAATATCCTGGGAGAGGGGATCTGAGGCGAGCAACATCTGCCAATGATTTAGACCAAACAGGACACGTGCATTACACATGACAGCCTCTCGTCGCTGAGGAGAACGTGTTGATAAATAAATCGTTTGGCCCTAAAGCTAATGACCTCTGAGTAATGACCTGGGCTACTGTCATGAAAGATGAGGGGCTGAACGAGGGGGGAAAGAGCTACTAATGTCCCCAAAGGTTCACGTTAGAAAAGCAAAGCCTCCCCCCCAAAAAATATTACCTCACCCCTTAGACAGACACATCACTGGTTCCAAAAACTGCAGGAGTATAGATTTTTTGGGGAAAACGTTTTATTCGTATTTATTTTGGACTTTCCGAAGTGCAGCTAGTTTTATAACTGAAGTAAGGGATGACACAATCTGGCTTTGAGTTCCGAGGCGCCGGGCGTCTCTCAAGAGAGATAAGCCCAGAGAGATAGACCTGTTGTCTAACAGATGGAGAGAGATACGGACAGAGGCTTCAGGCAGGGGGAGAGTTGATGGATATGAAAGGACCATCTTCTGGTCAACAAGGTCAGGTTGACTGTTGGATCCGAATCATGAAAGTGTTTTCAGATCTGAAATCAAGGTGCAGCTGAAGCCCTCGTAAAAGAAGGGAATTTATTTATTTTTCCTCAAAGAAGATTGGTTGTTTGCCAGTTTGGTTTGTAGTCTTGTAATTCCCTTTCAGTCAAGCCACTTCATTCATCTGAATTCATTTGCAGTGTATGACACAGGACATGAGCCAGGATCCCGTTCTCAACAGGGAACTGACTACCAACTCTGCCAGATTACCTAAGGCACAATATCACTAAGGACCTCCTCACCAAACCGTAGCTTGGCAACGGCGGTTTTAAATCAGGGTTTGCCATCACTACCTCGTAGATATGGCCTGTCTGCCACCGTCAGCTCCTCCGGTGACAACAGGACGTTTGTCACCGAGAAACCTGTTAAAACAGGGGGGCACGGGAGCGTGCACTTTCCATGCGACGCCTTCGCTACATTTGACAGGCGTGCTGGAGAGCCGATGTTATCGCGACAGGGTTCGGTGCCACCGGTCTTTCTGGTACACGACAAGTGACTGATGGGGATCGTAGCGATCTCGCCTGAGTCTTGGTGAGATATATATGTTTGTGCCAACGCGTCACAACCTCGAGTCCCTGGTCCCCCAGTTTCAGATGGCGGGGGTGGTTTGGGCTGGTTGTTGACAGAGACCATGTCCGCCCCCACACCCCCCTTGTGGTGGAGTCTTGCGGTGTGGTAGCGCACACAGCTCCTCCCCTGCTTTGTAATGGGGTATTTGGCTGCTGTTGACATTAGCTCTATCACTGTAACACAAGATCCTCGACCAAACAAACCAGCGGAGACCAGACCCGGAGGGAGCTTTCATCTGCCTGAGAAACAAAGGTGTCACCTTGCCCTCTAAATATTTAGCAAATTTGAAACTGCTGCTATTTGTTTTTGTAAAGTCTTTCAATTCATGGCACAGGCCCGGAATCAAATCTCCCAAGTTCCCAGAATGCACTGGGAGCAGGAGAGCTGAGACGCTGAGAGGATAAATACGTGCGTTTCATTTTTAGGACAATTAGACCCGAACACCTGAAATGGTAAAACATGAATGGATGTCTGAAGTAGAGCAGTGGGACGGGTTGTTCTAAGCAAACGGAACTCAAATGTAGTCTTTCTCTTGAAAGGAAGAAAGTATTCATCCATGGTACCTTGAGATGTTCAAGTGATGCAGAGCTCGTCCTTGATTAGATCCTCGCACAGATGATGGGGTTGGTTATCCATGAACTGGAACTTGCAGAGAACAGGCCTCGGTTCTAGATAAAGGGTAGATAGAGATGTAATGATGGTTATAATTCAATTTAGTAGCGATGGGAAACAAAAGACTGGAGCTGATGTCACTCATTAGGTATCTGCTACTCTGTGGCTGCAGAGACTCGACGACTCTGTCCCATTCCAGAAAAGTAATTGAGTTTCTTATAATCTCTTAGAGGGGCTTATAGGGTTGCGATTAACATCGTTTTGAAATTGGGCTCCTTCACTCTGTTCTCTATCTTCCTCTCCCTCTTCACCTAGCAGTTTATCTGCTCTGTGAACTTAACAGGCGACCAAAGAGAACTCCAGAAGAACGACCTTGGAGCTGTTTCTGAGGGGTCGGGGATCATTTAGAGAGTGGCAAGTTGTTAAATCTATGAGTTGCTAATTTGACTCGTTCCCAGTGGGGTTTGGTAGTAGCAGATTGGCACATGTAGAATGCTGGAAAATCCTGGCTGTAGCACAAGGATTATAGTGGCAATTAGATTTCCCCCCGTAAATATACAGTACTAAAACATTTCTGACGTTGCCAGTCACTGTTTCCGGGAAAAAATACTGGATTGCTTTTCAAGGAATTTGCTTAGAAAAAAGAGTGCTCATATGTCATTGCTGGACTATATTACGGTCAAATAAAACTTATTTGGAACTTCAAAGTCATATCCCATAATTTATAGGATTTTTAAAATGTCTCTCCACTTACTATCCCTAGGAGGAGTGTGCCCTGGGTTAGGAGAAAGTATGTCTGCTGATACAAGGTCAATAGTCAGTCGTAGTAAATAGTCGATGAATCGATCTTCGAAGCAACTCACCTAACATTTGACAGTTTGCGTCACCATGCAGGTCCCTATGCTGTTGTCGTGCGTTTCTACGACGATCAATCCAGAACCAAAGCAATTATTTACCTCACCCCCGCTAAGAACCACTGCAGGTTTTCACTGGGAACTTATCTCAAGATGTTAGAGGTACGGACACAGCTACTGCACTCCAATTGAGAGATCCAACTTCGAAATCCCCCTGCTCACTCAACCCTGCCCCCCCCCAGTCCAGCTCTCTTATCTGGGCTACGACTGGCCTCTCTCTCCCTGGAGATCCCTCCTTGATACCCTACCCTGCAACGGTCACGGCTCAATAGTGACGATTGTTTGCTCCTCGGCCCCCCTACCACGGGCTCCACCCATCCTAGACCTCCTCCTCTCTTATTACTGAACAGGAGCAGAAAAAGAAAAAAGACCAACTGTTCCAATCTGAACTGGGAGCGGAAGTGTTCCCCGCCGCAGTGCACCTGCCACCTGTCAGGTGTGCCTCCCTGGTGAGACCGGAGAGAACAGCTTTCAGTGTGAGAGACCTGGGTGCTAATCGGCCAAAGCTCTGTGTGTGTGTGTGTGTGTGTGTGCTTACACCCCTTCAGTGTGTATAGCATACGTGTGTGTGTGTTAGTGTGTTTGTGTTGGTGTTTGTGTTGGTGTGTTTTAGTTTGTCAGTGTGAGTTTGTGTGTGATAGTATTGTGAATAGTATCTGTGTGTGTGTGTGTGTGTCTTTGTTTGCAGTCTCCGTGGTGACTGCTGTACAGGGAAGGGGGCGGGGTCCAGGGTTCAGGAGATATTTGGAGCAGCTCTGCAGCGATGCTAACATCACTGCTCTGGTCCTCTGGTTGTCTGGTTCTCTGGGTCTCTGGTTCTCTGGTTCTCTGGTTCTCTGAGACCGCATGAAGCCAGCGAGTTCCTCCACTGCTCAGGGCAGCTGCCTGGTTCACCCAGCCATGGTTCACCCAGACATGGTTCACCCAGCCATGGTTCACCCAGCCATGGTTCACCCAGCCATGGTTCACCCAGCCAGGCTGAAGGGTTGAGGGGGCAGGGAGAGACCCACTCCCACCCTCCAGGACATCTCTCAGACTTTCTAACACTCTGTATTCAGCCGTGAGAAGGGCACAGCAGGTATAGCAGCGGTGGATGTCAGTGAAGGTTGCTTGAGTTCACTTCAGTCCGCGTCAAAGAGGATGAGACTGTGGTTGGTGGACACTTATCTCTCTCTCTCTCTCTCTTGTGCTTCAGTATACAGTGATGGATGACATATCTCCAACCTTGTTCCAAGTCTGGAGATATTCAGTCACAGTTCAGACAAGAGGCTGTCGAGGACTCTGTCGAAAGGAGAGACTACAACCGAGTTTAGACTCAAAACCCTACTGTAGAGCAGTCATGTTCCAGTGAATCGTAGAACATCGACATATCCACCCAGTTAGAGCACAGTTAGGCCAGCAGTTCATGGAAAAGGAGGCAGATCGAAGTCTTCTTCTCCTACCGATAAACACTGTCATTTGTTTTCACACGTCAGTTTCAGATAAAAAAAAGAAAGAAATAATTTCTCACAAATCATCCGAGAGGAGAATGTGCAGGTTAAAAGGGTCCAGAAGTCAAAATGTTGCTAAATGTTAAAGCGCTAACATTTAGCGCTAAATGCTACAGTCCCAGCATTGTCGGCATTCGCAATCAAGACAGCAGGCGGTCTCTTAAAAGCACTTTACCGAGAACGCCAGTGACCCTTGTGGGTTAGTCGTACGCCTCCATGACGAAGTTCTGCCTCTCTCCTGCCTGGACGCCCCCGTCATCGTGTGACACTCCGGCTGAACTTACCGTCACTTATAAAACCTTAAAAAGAGAAAGACTCTGTAAGAGAAGGTTAAGCCTGACATTCACCGCAGGGCTTTTATCATGTGTGTGCCAAGCGTTCGTCGTGAATCCTAAGTTCATTAGAACGAGGAAGTGGTGTGTGGAGATCTCAGTTGGAGCGTGGAACGACCAAGGGCCTCGCTTGAAACGGCCTCACTCTGTCATTTTTCTAAACATTTCACTTTTGACATTTAGTCATATAGCAGACGCTTTTATCCAGACAGAGCGACTTACAGTAAGTACAGGGACATTCCCCCGAGGCAAGTAGGGTGAAGTGCCTTGCACAAGGACACAACGTCATTTCGCATGGCCGGGAATCGAACCTGCAACCTAAACCCATTTTTTCCCCGTTCCCACAACACACGCATCTCTTCTTCTTTGCGGGACACCCCCTAACCCTTTCCAGAGCTATTTGAATGATTTTCAAGAATGAATCAATCCACACAAAGACAACATACACGGTGTAGCCCCGGTCCAGTCTGAAACAGCTGTGCTTCTGACCAGCGTCAGGGTGAAAGGGTGACTATTTCGCTCTCTACGGGAACCCGACCCCCACACAACACCCCCTCCCCAGCTCCACACAGCTGTCGTTTACTCCCTGATTGCGTTATAGTGTCCATAGAATAGCCCGAAAACGATCAAATATTTCCATGGAATGGGTACTCTCTTCCGTCGACGTGCAAGCTGACCCCAGATTGAAGCGGAAGAACAGGATATTGAAGTGCTTCGCTTATGGCTGCTCACAGATTGCTGATTATGGTGTGACCTCGACGCTGAAAGGATACGATGTAACCTGAGATAGTGTTAATCTTTTAAGCCAACACAAATTCAATTACCAACAGGCAAACACAATTGCCCCTCGAGCTGCGAGAGATTTTACAGTTGAGAGACCGTCCGTCTGTGACAACAACCTTCAAACTCCCTAAACTAGACACCTTTTTATGCCTGTCTTTTATTCATCCCCTCTAGAACACGTTAGAAAATGATTAGACTTCATCTAAAGTTTCATCTCTGTTATTTGGGCACAATGGTGACGAACCGAGAGAGGATGTTCGAGGACGAGTGCTCTGAGGATAAACACAGCCACGCAAAATTCTTGGAAAATAACTCAGACTTGTATTTTTCGCCAGTGAAAATAAATGAAATCACAACTACAGTTTTGCTGAGCTCATCTCTAACGTTCACCTTGTCTCTCTCCCCTGTTCTCTCTCTCTCCTGTTCTCTCTCTCTCTCCTGAACCCCTGCTCCTGCCGGCTTACTCTCGCCCTTCGATGTCACCTTCCTACCCCATCTGCCTACAGGTGAGTCATCGTCCTGGTAACAAGTGAATGTGTTGTGTTTCACTCTAGCTGCCGTGGAAACCTATTTGATTGAGTAATGAAGCTGTGGGTACAATCACGTCCTTACACCTGGCGGGAACACACATGCAGTTGAATCCACTCGATCCCTTTAATACACGCCCCTCACACGCCACACACACACACCCACACACACACACTCACACACACACACACACCTTTTATCCATGCACAGATGCAGACTCGCCATCTAAAGACTCTATAAACTTTACAAGCTTTGAGGGTTTTGTTTTCATTATAGCACTCTAAATCTGGTGGTGATTAAGCAGTTCTGCAGACTTTGGATATCTTCCATGCTCTCTCTCTCTCTCTCTCTCTCTCTCTCTCTCTCTCTCTCTCTCTCCTCGTCTCCCTCTCTCTCTCTCCTCTCCCTCTCCCCTCTCCCTCTCTCTCTCTCTCTCTCTCTCTCCTCCTTTCTCCTCGCCCGCACGGATCTCCTCCCTCCCTCAACACCCGTTCTGTTGAGGAGGGTAAGAGAGAGAACCTGACCCCCTCAGGCCCTCCTCCCTCTCTCAGCCTGGGTGTTGGCCCCGAGCCAGGGAGCAGCTCTCCGGCCCGTCAGCTAGGTGCCACCCGCTCCTCACGGCCCCGTCAGGAGGTGCTCTGTCAGGAGGGTGCTCTGTCAGGAGGGGCTCCGTCGGGAGGGGCGGGGCTCTGTCAGGAGGTGCGGGGCTCTGTCAGGAGGGGCGGGGCTCTGTCAGGAGGGGCGGGGCTCTGTCAGGAGGTGCTCTGTCAGGAGGTGCTCTGTCAGGATGTGCTCTGAGGTTCCTCCTCTCCAGGAGGGCTCTGAGGAGACCTTGTGTATGAACACAGGAGCACGTCGAATAGCCCTCCGGATGAAAAGCAGAGATGTAGTCGTGATGTCGTTTTTACAATGTACCTTTCTGCGTGCTGTGGGATCTGGTGTTGTGGCCGGCGCACGGTCGCCACCCACCTGACGCAGAGGGAGAGAGCGAGGCCTTCACAGGCCGTAACAACGTCGACGAGCTGCACATGCGTGTGTTGTCATGGTGAAGACCGCTGTTACTCGGGTCTCGATTGCGTCATGTTTCATTGCAGCAGGCCAGTCGACAGCGAGCGAAGAAATGGGACCAGAGGGTTTTTCTGGGAGAGAAGCAGAGGCCTCATCTCTGCCAGCTGTAATTAGCGCCCGTGGCTATTCTTAGGCTCCACAGAAGATTTTCTGGGTCTGCAGAGCCCAGGAGATCCACCTTAGCCCGGCCCGTTGTGGAGAGACAGCCCACACACGCTCTCACCTCCCTGGGGCTTGGTTCAGCTGTCCGTACGGCACGCTGGAGCTCTTTCTTTCGGTCAACAACAGGCGTGTTTTCGGAGGAACTAACAACAGGTTGTGGGTGGGTCACCCCTCACGGCAGGGGGCCGGGGGGCGGAGGGGGGGGCGGAGGGGTGGGCAGGGAGGAGATCTCTCTGCTTGGGAATGAATCACAAGTCGTGGTGTTGTTTTCACACAACACAAATACAGTCCAGATCCTGGATGTTGACAGCGTCAGGTGTCGGGAGGTGGGTGGGGGGTTGGGGGGGTGTTATTCCACAACATGGCCTTGATATTAGAACTGGCGAATCATCTCTCTGCTGTTGGTGTTAACACCTCGTATGTTTACAGCTCGTTGGATGAACTGTGTGAGATGCTTTAAACGGTCGGCTGGAGTTTCATTGTCAGTCGTGAGATGACGTCACGCAGGGATGAGCTTCTGAAGATGTGCTGATGTGTTGCTTGTTACAGTTCTCTCCCTCCTGCACTCACCGTAAGTCACACAGAGATAATGTACTCTGCCGGAGGAAGGGAACGACCGAATGTCATCACAGTATACACGTCTGTGAACGTGATGGTTTCCTCAACTAAACATAACCCCCTGCCCGACTCATCGTCACGGAGACAGCATGGGGGCGAAACGCGTCCAGACGATCGATTGGTCAGCAGGTTTGGCTCAGTCTGTCTGGGACGTTTTCTGTTTTTCATTCTTCGTCTCGGGAGTTTTGCAAAAGGTAGAGCGTTTTACATAGACCTGGGCTGGCCCTAAACCTGTGGCCTTTATCGTTTAGCTGTGGGTCTGGAGATCTCCTGCAGGGTCACGAAACAGAACTGGAGTATCGGCGTGCTGCTTGAGAGCGTTGTTGATTCCTGGACCAGATAATCATAGAGGCTGAGTGCCAAACTGAAACGCAGGGAAGGGAGAGAGAGGTGGAAAGTATGCTTCGATGTGCCAAACGGGTTTGTTCCTTTATGTAGGATTATGTTTTTTTAAAGCGGTTGACACTTGCATTACTTTATGACTTCCGGCAGTTTCCTTTTAGAGACGAGTACAAATATAGGATTTACTCAACTTCTCCTGATAGGAACTTAAAAGGTGAATTGTATTTCTTCCGAGGGAAAACATGAGGGATGGTTTATCCCCTAGTTTGTTTATTTATTTACAACTTTTCCTTTCAGAATTTGTATCTGCCTCTTTTTCTGTTTACCACAACTGAAAACGCGATAACTCATCACAACTACATCTAGGAGTGCAGTGGTGGTAACCTTGGTAATCTTGATCATTAAAACGACTTCAAACTCCACCCAAATCTGGAGGTGAAAACCTTCCGAAATAACCAAAAAAAGGTTCCTTATGGCACCATCCTGTGTCCTGTGTCCTGTGTCCTGTGTCCTGGGGCCTGGCTGCTCGAGGCTGGCCAGCAGAAGGACACTAGGCGAGTGAAGGATGAGGATGTTTACCTCCGTTCCAGACTTTCTACGAGCACTTGTGGCCTTCCATCTATTTCTGTGAGCCCTCTGCCGATTGGCCGACTGTGAAGGATCGGTGTCAACCGGCGGCAACACATGGCATTCCCTACCATCTGTCGCCCTGGTGATGAGCCTGTCGCAAAGCAGGTCGCCTCTCCCCTCCCCTCCCCTCCCCTCTCCTCTCCTCTCCTCTCCTCTCCTCTCCTCCCCTCCCCTCTCCTCTCCTCTCCTCTCCTCTCCTCTCCTCTCCTCTCCTCTCTCTCCTCTCCTCTCCTCTCCTCTCCTCTCCTCTCCTCTCCTCTCCTCTCCTCTCCTCTCCTCTCCTCCTCCTCCCCTCCCCTCCCCTCCCCTCCCTCCCCTCCCCTCTCCTCTCCTCCTCCTCTCCTCCCCATCCCCTCCTCTCCTCTCCTCTCCTCTCCTCTCCTCTCCTCCCCTCTCCTCTCCTCTCCTCTCCTCCTCCCCTCCCCTCTCCTCTCCTCTCCTCCTCCTCTCCTCTCCTCCTTTCTCCTCTCCTCTCCTCCCCTCCCTCCCCTCCCTCTCCTCCTCTCCTCCCCCTCCTCTCCCCTCCCCTCCCCTCTCCTTTCCTCCCCTCCCCTCCCCTCTCCTCTCCTCTCCTCTCCTCTCCTCTCCTCTCCTCTCCTCTCCTCTCCTCTCCTCTCCTCTCCTCCCCTCCCCTCCCCTCCCCTCCCCCTCCCCTCGCCCTCCCCTCCCTCCCCTCCCCTCCCCTCCTCCCCTCCCCTCCTCTCCCTCTCCTCTCCTCTCCTCTCCTCTCCTCTCCTCTCCTCTCTCCTCCCCTCTCCTCCTCTCCTCCTCCCCTCCCTCCCCCTCCCCTCCTCTCCTCCCCTCTCCCCTCCCTCTCCTCTCACTCTCCTCCTCCTCGTCCTCCTCCTCTCCTCTCCTCTCCTCTCCTCTCCTCTCCTCTCCTCGTCCTCTCCTCTCCTCTCTCGTCCGTCTCCTCTCCATCGCTCCCTCCTCCCCTCCTCCATCCCTCATCCTCCTCCCTCCTCCTCGTCCCTCTCCCTCCTCTCCTCTCCTCTCCCTCTCCTCCGCCTCCCTCCTCTCCTCTTCCTCTCCTCGTCCTCTCCTCTCCTCTCCTCTCCTCTCCTCTCCTCTCCCTCTCCCCTCCCCTCCCCTCCCCTCCCTCCCCTCCCCTCCCCTCCCCTCCCCTCCCCCCCTCTCATCATCTTAACCTGTTAATGACTCCATTACCCTGAAGACATTAAGACACTTTTCCAAAAGCATCTCTCTCAGAATCGGCACGCCCCACCCTGAGTGCCAAACCAACGCCCCCAAACGGAGGTCAAACACGCAGACCTCGCAGTTTCCTGTTCCCTCCCCCCCGGTGGCACATGGTCCGAGGGCCGGGGTTCAAAGCTGACCGCTGTCCGGCCCTCCACAACGCAGGGAACACAGGGTGCCCCTGCACACCAGCCTCCCTCCACGCCACAATTACAGCCTTTCCAGACAGACCGAGTATTAAAAAGGCGGTGCGGGGGGGGAGGAGTGGAGTCTGTGTACGAAGAGAGGTCAGCTGAGATGTGGGGGAGTACGGGGACGGGACTCTGGTGTTGTGGAGGACTTTCATCTTCTTCAGGACTATTTTGGGAGCATGTTATTACTTGCAGACGGCTGAATCTGCGGACTGCAGGGACTACACGTGGTTCTGTAGCGCTGAGCTCGCTTGTTGTTTTGCTGAAAACCCATTTGCTTTGTGTTTCGTTGAAAACCCAGACTACTCTTGCGCAGGCAACTTAACTGAACAAGATGAATTGCAGAGAATAATTCTCGGAACAGCTTGTTTTATTTTTTTGTGGTACACACAATTTTAGCCCCGTGGATACCTATTGATATTTTGGTCCACCAAACCCTCATTAATTTCGGGCGTTTGGAGTTAATTGTATTACTTATGAAACATTAATATCCCGGCTTTTGCTGATGCGAGCGCTTTTAATCTCCCAGCCCCTTGTAATGTACTTACGTTAATACAAGCCAATATGTCCACCGGGGCTCAGCACATCATAACAGAGACCGCACTCCCAGAATGCTTTGCGTCATCTCAACAGTATTTGACCCGACAGAGAGCTGCAGAGCTGCAGTGCTGTTATCGGTCAACGGGCTGGAGATACGGGTCATCTGTTAATGCCCCCCCCTCGTCTCCTCCACTCCCACAGCTAATAAAACATGGCCGTTACTGTAGCTCTGATCCCCTGTTCTCCTTATCACAGGCATCAGGGCTGCTGCTGTTGGAGAGGATATTCCGCAGATATTTATGTACATTGGTG
>CAEFZP010000404.1:0-47500 GCA_903064625.1 Mallotus villosus | reverse complement strand
TCCACACAGATGCATCCTTAATTTATGTTAAGACTGTCCTTATCTAATGGACCCAATTAATCTCCTTCATCCTCCACGGGCAAGCTAGACTGACCTGTCAGCCATCTTGAAACCTGCTGATTTAAGAGGAATGTAGCTCCACTGGCTGTTCAGATCCTGTTCTCTCCGACTTGTCGATCTGTTATTTATTTTTCCTCCAGCAGTTTGCCTGACAGGAGTGTAGGGGGGGGAGGAGAGGGAAGATTGGGTTAAGCCAAGGAATTGTATGCATAAACATTAAACCAAAGGCTGTTCATCGACCGATGAATGCGCTTTCATTACGGCGAGTCACGCTTTCACTCCACCCCCGACACATCGAGTTGTGGAATTCAAGTCAGTTACCGAGCTCAGGGTGGGCGGGAGACGGGAGAAAAGTACATAGTTGAAGCCCAAAACAGACAGTTAATTAGACTTTAGCATCTGAGTCAGACTACTATGCACAAGCAGTCTGCTTTATCGACCCTCTGGGGAGGACCAGGAGTCTGAGGAAGAGACGGAAGGTCACAGCCCTACAAGGCCATCGCTGTCGGCGAGTCGAAACTCAAGTATTTTTGAAAGCGTAGACCGGTAGACAGAGTGGGAAGGCTTGTGTTAGAATCCCAGACTAGACTCGCCAGCAGGAAAAACTGTTCTGGTCTATTCCCACACAAGCACCTTCCCTCCGAAACCCAAGCAATGAAATGCTCAAACCATCCAATAAAATCTTTCCACGTAGTCACACAAGACCTCTCCCCTCGGAGCAGCGGGAACACTTCTCAGTTAATCACATCTCTCTGTAGAGACACTTGTAGGGGGGGGTGTTTTCGCGAAAACACATCAGACTATTTTTAAGTCCCGAAAGTTCCCTGCCACTGGTCATCAGGGTAATTCTTTCTCCAGCTGTGGACTCCGATTCTGGCAGCGAGCGCTGTGGATTCCAGCGCACCCCCCCTCAGTGTGTTTTAAAGACATTCAGATGCCTTTTCTTCCTCTGCTTGGCTCCGAGAACAAAGCAGGGAAACCTTAGCTCCGTTCAACCTTGAAGTTGCCCAGAAGTTCAAGCTCGATACTGAATCTGATAAACGCTTAAAAGGCTCCGAGCTTACCCCCCCCCCACACACACTCTCTCGGACAGCTAGTCTTTGTTCCTGTTAGCGAAGAAAAACCCAAACCAACGACAATACGCCATTTACAGACCCTAACTGATGTCTCAATCGGTTTACCTCTACTGTCTGAAGTCATGTGGTAATTGTAAACCCAGTTGCAGGAACGTCTGTGTTTCGTGGGTGTTACGTACAAACCTCCTCCTCTTCTCATGTATTTTCTTCCTTCTGGCTTTCTGTGGTAATTAGGGACCGTTTGGTTTGAGAAGTGAAGAGACGGCCTAAGTGACAGACTTGAGGTGATTGATGAGCGGAAATGGTTCGGAAATCCAGTTAGAGAATCGGATTGTTATAGCACAGCCTTTATCGGGTAATGGGCCTCTCATTCTTTCCAATCGATCCTTGTGAGAGCTTAGCGTCGTACATGTCTGTGCTATATGTTGCCATGTTACTTACAGACCATGGCTAATTTGATCATGGGGGGGTAGAGTGGTCGTCTGCAGGTACAATACAATACTGTGTCTTCTTGATAAATTACATTTGACTCGTCTCTAATGGGTAGATGTGAACGCACTCAGCCAAATAGGAAACCTGACCTTGACCTGAACATGCAAAACACTGCAGGACTGCAGGTGGGTAATTAGTGAAAAAGGAAAACCAGTTCCAATCTCTGGAAACACTGTTTTCTCATGTCCTGGTTTAGTTGTGCAGGTGTTGTTGTAAATCGGGGGTTTTTGACGCTAGAGGTTTAACTCTGCTGTTGCATTTTGCAAGGGGCTCTGTTCTTTAGAAGAACAATTCCCTCCAACAAGGCAAACCTGAATGTTTTGGTCTAAATGGCACGGTCGAGGTGTGAATCTGAGGTAAATAGATGGCCTTTAAAAGAAACAGGAACAGTGTTGCTCTTTTGCAAAAACGGTCTGTTGGACAAAAATGTGTTTAAATTGTACGGTCGACAGAGCAGATTCTGCTCACTGCTGGAGTTAGTTGTTTGGTAGCGTGCTGTGTGTCCAGGTCCTCGAGTCAGAGCCGTGCCCTTGCGTGTGGAGATGGAAGCTGAATAGAGACAGTGGCCTAAAGTAAATCCTCACAATAGTAAGCACAACAAATATTGAGGATAACATTTTCTTTCTTATCAAGAAAATCGAAAACAATAAATGCCTTATAAGGTTCTGAACTTTTATCTTATGGTTTAGCTAACACGTGCTGTACCCCTCACCACCCCTCACCCGCCCCTCACCCACACTCCCCCTCCTTACCCTCACTCCCACTCTCCTCACCCCCCCCTCACTCTCACTCCCCTCACCCTCCCTCACCCCTCCTCACCCCCCCTCACTCTCACTCCCCTCACCCCTCCTTACCCTCACCCTCACTCCCACTCCCCTCACCCCCCCCCTCGTTGTGTGCCTGATGTCTGGTGTCCAGTTGAACTTCCCCGTTTCCTCCTCTTTGTCTAGACAGCTGTGCACAGCCTGTGTCTTGGTGCTCTGGTGTTGAGCCCCTGTTCTCTCTGAGTCATGCGAGGGAGGGGGGGGGGCGGGGGAACCGCATGTGACCAGCTGCCAGACACATCGGCCTACCTCAAAGAGATAGTACCGAACCTGAGCTGAAAACCAATATCAGACCGTGCTCTAACCGAATCAGTGAGCCATCTCCGCAACCTGAGATGGTCTGAGAGAGGTCTGAAAAGCAAAAAGCTGCATCTCTTCATCGAGTTTGAAACGCGACCACGGAAAGCGTGTGTCTAACTGGATTTGGAGAAACGGATAAACGTATTTGCGTAGTGATTCACTGTTAGTAGATTTACTGCCTTGGTTTCCATCTTGAGCAGAGCTGGGATGTATGGTGTGTAGTCTGAGATTCAGCATCATGTCCCTGAGGAAACAGAATATACAGTCAGGCACAAATGAAAAAAAAACTAAATAAAAGCAAAGCAAAAATGCTTCAATAAATAATGAAATAAAAAGAAGAAATACAGAAGATAAAACCATAAATATCTAAGACAGTATTCATCTTAAAAATGTCAGTGAGGACTTCTTACAAAGAATATATCTGGCTGCGTTTGTGTTTGCTCCAGGGCAGGGCCTCCAGCTGCTCCAACCTCACGCTCCTCGTTTAAAGAGGGCGTTTTATGGTAAAAGACCTCTCTTTAATTTACTGTTCCTCAGGGGACCCCTGAAGAAGTGTAACAACCTGAGAGGAAAACACACACAGACTCGAGTTCGCAGCGATACTTCCTCCCCCAACGGGCTCTGGGGGTCGGCGTGGTTACCAGTCGGAGGAGAAGTCGCTACTGGTCTGAGTAGGAGGCCAGCAGGGCCCGTTCACTCTCCTGGAGACACTGCTCGCTCATCTAGACGCTTCTGGCCGTCCCTCGCCGTGATGCTCGCTTATCTAGACGCCTCTGGCCGTCCCCCTCTGGCCGTCCCCGCCCAGCCACGACCTGACAGATGTCTGATCGGGTCTTTTGCATATTTCATGGCCTCATTTGGAGTATTTTTTCCTTTTTTTCCCCGGTGTAGTTTTTCAGACATCCACTCCTCCAGAGGCTTGTCGTTGGCCTGGTTTCCGCCTGTTTAAAGGAAAATAGAACAGAAAAAACAAGAACTAATCAAAGCCCGTGTTTAAGCCTTTGACTCTCAGCCTGCATGGAGTTTTTCCACTGATTGAAATTATAATTTTTCTGTTTTTGATAAATATAGCAACAATATTTTCAGACCAGTCAGAATGTAGGCAAATAACATGGGTGTCTTGGTTTGTTGACTGTATCTACCAGTGAGGATAACTCTACAGAGATATTGATATTTCGCCTTCCATATTTAATACACCGTACGCGATAGAAGGGAATATTTTCATACCCTAGTTTCCCTCCCGTTTGATACGAATGAACCCTTCAAAAAACCATCTATTCTTCTTCCTCTCTCATTTCAAGCAGCTGTGCTTTAAAATAGACCCTTCGAGGACCAGACTGTTTCCATCCACAACCACATTTTGGGGCGGACGTCCAAGTGGAAAGTTTCTCGGTGGGGGCTGTCAAGTCAGCAGCAGCAGCAGGGGCGTCCCTGAGAGATGACATCATTAACGGGCTGCGCCAGGTTTACGCATCATCGGTTCACCCGTGGTGCTACTGTACGTCTGTTAAACGCCGTCTGTGACACAGTCTGTGTTCAAACAGATGCTTCTCTAGTTCGCGACGCCGTTCTCCTCCGCGAACAGGAAGAATGGGTTATCTGTTTCTGCATCTAACTTAAGTCTTTGACAGTACAGGTATTTATTTTCTTTCTTTCCAAATGCGCCAGTGAGAACTGGACTTGGCTGCTGGTTTCTCCCCATACCGCACCGTCCCACTAGGTCACGTTTCATCTGCGTTAGACAAAGCTTAGACGTACGTTTTTTACGTTTTCCCCACTCTTTTAAAAAAACATTTTGACCTTGGCACCGTACTTGGCAAAGACAGACTGAATTCCAATCGCAGCACGTAGTATAAAACACCAAGACTGAACCAAGGCTCTGTTTGATCCTTGAACTACCAGTGGAGATATTGTTTGCTAAGCTATTCTACATCTCCCTCAGTCTCTTCCCACTCTACAGCTGTGCTTACTTATAACCGGATCTAGACGGCCACGTCATTCGTCCAGCCGACCGCGCCGGCGATCATTTAATATCACGGAAGAGAATTCTTCTGGAATAAATGCATCAGGGCTTCTTGACGGGGGAGAGAGAGGACTTTAACAGAAGGCACTGTGGAAATGAAATATGTGTCTGGTCCATTGGAGGGGGGATGAAGGAGGGGGTGTGGCGGTGGGACTTCAAACGACAGACCTATAATCATTTCTGCTGTGCTTTACAGCATGCTGGGGGCTGGCTAAGAGCTGGTTCCACCTTTCTGCCCACCCTGACACCAGACAGGCAGGCAGGGAGGGAGGCAGGGAGGCAGGGAGGGAGGGAGGGAGGCAGGGAGGGAGGGAGGGAGGAAGGCCCGCGGCCCGGAGTCAGACTCCTCACAGACACACAGCCTCACGAACAGACACGGTCTGTACTCCAGACCAGAGAGGGGGACCTGGGGGTTCTCAGACCAGAGAGAGGGACCTGGGGGTTCTCAGACCAGAGAGAGGGACCTGGGGGTTCTCAGACCAGAGAGGGGGACCTGGGGGTTCTCAGACCAGAGAGGGGGACCTGGGGGTTCTCAGAACAGAGAGAGGGACCTGGGGGTTCTCAGACCAGAGAGGGGGACCTGGGGGTTCTCAGAACAGAGAGAGGGACCTGGGGGTTCTCAGACCAGAGAGAGGGACCTGGGGGTCCTCAGACCAGAGAGGGGGACCTGGGGGTTCTCAGACCAGAGAGGGGGGACCTGGGGGTTCTCAGACCAGAGAGAGGGACCTGGGGGTCCTCAGAACAGAGAGGGGGACCTGGGGGTCCTCAGAACAGAGAGGGGGACCTGGGGGTTCTCAGAACAGAGAGAGGGACCTGGGGGTTCTCAGACCAGAGAGGGGGACCTGGGGGTTCTCAGACCAGAGAGGGGGACCTGGGGGTTCTCAGACCAGAGAGGGGGACCTGGGGGTCCTCAGACCAGAGAGGGGGACCTGGGGGTTCTCAGACCAGAGAGAGGGACCTGGGGGTTCTCAGACCAGAGAGGGGGACCTGGGGGTTCTCAGACCAGAGAGGGGGACCTGGGGGTTCTCAGACCAGAGAGGGGGACCTGGGGGTTCTCAGACCAGAGAGGGGGACCTGGGGGTCCTCAGAACAGAGAGGGGGACCTGGGGGTTCTCAGGGTCTTGTCCAAAACATGTCAGGAGGTCCGGACGTTCTCTAGAACCGCGTACGGGGGAGAACCTGGACCGGGACTTCAGCGCTGAGCTTCCAGAGACGGTGTTATCTCTGAGACAGCAACAACTCTCCTCAGGATGAAGGAAGTGAAGACTAGGGCTGGAGGCGGGGGGGGGACAAAAAGTTTCTTTAAACATTTGCCCAGTCAAATTCCTGGGAGTCAAGTCTGATATGAAGAGTGTCATCTGGATTTTATGTTCATCTCTCACATCCTGTAATTGGGATTGTGGTTGCTGTTAGCTGTTAGCTGTAGCAATGCTGCATTCCTCATCATTAGCTGTTAGCTGTAGCCATGCTCCATGCAGTACGCTTGATGAAAGATAAAGTCTGCTTCGACTTGGTTATCTTAGCCATCCAATTCCCACAGCTTGATGTACCTTAAAACAAAAATGATAGGGTTAGGGTACCCTAGGGTCCCCTAACCCCACCACACACACACACACACACACATCCACCAGATGCATGGCTTAGCTACTCCATTAGCAAAGCTAACTTTACATCCCGGCCCCGGCAACCCTTAACTCTCTGTTGTTTCTACGCGTTTACTAAAGAAACAGACCGTTCTCGAGATAACGCTGAAGTGGCGGCACAAGAGTGAAACCGTGATCTCGATCTCGACCTCCGAAGAGAGAGAGTTCTGGTCCTGTTAACGTAGACTCCCGGAGGCATCCCTTATAAAACAAGTCCTCCTCTTTAACGATAACAAACATGGACACCGGAGGAGCGTGGAAGCTCCCAGAAGCACCGTCACACTTAACCCCCTCACCTGGATCATGTGCTGAACCGGGCGGCTCGAACCCCAACACCGCTGTGTCGGTTTCCCCAAGATCTAAAGTTGCAAGACTGGCCTCCTTCCTCTTTTGTCTTGGTAGCACAAAGGACGAGACCGGCCGTCTTCTCAAACCCCCCTCAGAAGGAGCGAGGGGAAGGGGTCGTTTGGAGGTTAGGAGCAGAGAGACGCCAGAGTGTCCTGGGAAGGGAGAGCGGTATCTGTCTCACAGCCCCCTGGAGTGACTCGGACGAGCGGTATCTGTCTCACAGCCCCTGGAGTGACTCGGACGAGCGGGATCTGTCTCACAGCCCCCTGGAGTGACTCGGACGCTACGGGAACGTTTCGCACCACAGTTAACCAAACTGCCGTTTGAGATTGAGGATATTTATACACCCTGAAATGTTAAGTACGGATGTGAGGGATTTGAACGTGTTCCCCGTGGCCATACTTTCAAACGAGTGCTTTTCAAAATTAAGTATACTTTTTAACAAACAATCTGGTTAACAACCTATTGTGGTGAAATAAGCAGTTTAGGCGAATTATGGAGAAAAAAGAACGGTGCCTCGGTACGCCAGATGTATTTCTTTATGAAGTTCAGGCGTTTTCATGAATGAGCAATCAGCAAGCCAGTGTAGTAGCGAACCCCCCCATCCCACTTCCCTCCTCGAGCTGCAGAGGCTCCATCGAAGCATGGCATGCACATGGGGGGGGGCCTGCGATCCTACAGTACAATACCAGCCTTACCAGCGGCCTTGTGAGTTGTTAGTGGGGATCTGCTGTGCGGCTTTACATCAGTGAGCCCTCACAGAAGGATCACAGAGGAAGCAGACTCTGACTCACTCGCTGTTCAGCCCCTCGGTGCCTCTGGAAACACGTCAGTCGCAGGCGCTGTGTGTTCAACAGCAGTGGTTCTCGTGTTAACATGTCACGCTGCACACACACGAGTACACATACACACACACACACACACCTGATAAATGACTGGGTGACGTGTGAGCCAGTTCCGGTTCCTTCCGGAAGGTTTCCGGTACGGTCCTTCCCGGTCCCCGGCGTGTGTCCGACTCATGGCTGCTGTCTGTCCTCGACGCCGAGCAACATGCAGGTGCACATTGGACACGGGGTGTCGTGAAGCCTCCTGCCTGGCCCAGGGCGGTGTCTGAGACCAGCCGCGCTCGGGGGAACGGCTAGATGAAGGAGGAAGAGGATCTGGGACCCTGGTTTCCGGGTTTTTCGGTCCAAGAACCTGATCTGCTGTGGATAAGCTTGTCAGAAGCTGGCCGGGACACGTGTGACGGAGCAGGGCTAGACGTGCGTGGGCGGGGCTTCAGGTGGTCGCTGCTTCAGGTGGGTGGGGCTTCAGGTGGGCGGGGCTTCAGGTGGTCGCTGCTTCAGGTGGGCGGGGGCTTCAGGTGGGCGGGGCTTCAGGTGGGCGGGGCTTCAGGTGGGCGGGGCTTCAGGTGGTCGCTGCTTCAGGTGGGCGGGGCTTCAGGTGGTCGCTGCTTCAGGTGGGCGGGGCTTCAGGTGTTTGTCATGTGCTTCAGGCTAGAAGCGTTCCTCTACAGCTGAAGCTGTTCACATGGACGGGGAGATATAAGTAGTCTGTATTGCCTATTTATTAAGAAATGAATCTACTGTACAGTGCTTGGTGAACATGAAGTAAACCATCTTGGACAGCACTGTACAGTGCGTTGAAAAAAATAACACTCTTTATAAATAATATTTCAGTTTTGGGCATCGTGTGATTAAACACTCATTTGTGTTCTGTTTCTATATCCTCGGAACAGCATTTATCAGGGAACGACAAAGTCTGCGAAAATACTGATTAGAAATGCCAGTCAGGCAGGTTGTTTATGCTGATCCTGTTTGCAACACTCTCTCTTATTTATCGGTAAATAAGCCGTCGTCAAGGGGGCCAGTCTCAAAGTGGTCGAAGGCAGAAGCAGTTGTTTTAAGTCTCTATTGTTCGAGGCTCATGGCCACCTGCGCTGCGAGAGGAGAGGTTTCTCCATCCGGAAATGAGCCCGGGTCGTTTTCTAAGTGGGTACGATTCTGACTAGTCCCCAGGGAAAGAGAAAGCAATCCTATCCCCTTATGGAAATGTATGTCAGCCGTTGTGGAGAATCATAATTAGAAATGTCACCGCTAATTGGCTGCGGCGTGACCTTTTTCGCCGAGGAGGAGCCGTGAAGGTTTCACCACGACTCCTGCTGAGGCTGAGAGCATGGGGACTGGAGGAGGGAGGACACTGGGTGGAGGAGGGTGGTGCTGTGTGGGAGGGGGTGTGTGGGAGGGGGTGTGTGGGGACGATGGGGACTGGAGGAGGAGCCAGCACACTGGATGGAGGAGGGTGGTGCTGTGTGGGAGGGGGTGTGTGGGGAGGATGGGGGGTGGAGGAGGGAGGACACTGGGTGGAGGAGGGTGGTGTTGTGTGGGAGGGGGTGTGTGGGGAGGATGGGGACAGGAGGAGGAGCCAGCACACTGGATGGAGGAGGGTGGTGTTGTGTGGGAGGGGGGTGTGTGGGAGGGGGTGTGTGGGGAGGATGGGGACTGGAGGAGGGTGGTGCTGTGTGGGAGGGAGTGTGTGGGGAGGATGGGGGCGGTGTGTGGAGGACTAGGAGGTGGGGGGTGTTGGGGGTGGTGGTGGGTGGAAACGAGGGGGTCCGCTGAGGACACACACGCAGCCTGAGTTTGACTTGGCCTTCTATATCCCAGAATGCCTAGCGGCAGTGGAGTTTATCAGTCAACGTCGGTGACATGTGCAGTCATTCAGAGGTAGATCCATCTCTGCTGACAGCAGGTTCTGGACGGCTGAGTTGTGGTGATGGGCTCTGGGCTGCAGGACTCAGTCCACTCACTCTGAGGAGCCGGACGTGTTTGTCTATCTGACTTCTCCCTGGTTAATGGCTGATTAAGATGGTTCAGAAGTTGTGTGTGAGCTTCTAATGAAGGCAAGGCTTGGTGACAGTGTAGATGTACGACACGGCAGGCTTTTTTAGTCTGTAATGTATGTGTAGCTATTAGCCCTGGGAAAACAGTTTCTGCTTCGGCGCTTAAGATTTATCGCTACGCTGTTTGTCTTTGTTAAAATACAGTTTTTTTGATTGCTTGCCAGGTTAGAGCTAAGAGATATACAAACAAGTGGTTCGGCGCTCGTTGATCTTTTCATATCCTGATACCCTTCACACTCTTTCGCTTCAAGTCAACATGGCTGCTTCATATTTCAGCAGTTTACGCTGGGGTTATGTCTCAGGTATCCAGATGAGGACTTGAGGGGTAACTTACATGATAAAAGGCTTTGAACCTGTGAACTCTGCTACCGTAACTCCACATTCCTCAAGTTAATCCACTGGAGAGCTATGTCTCGGTGCAGTTTTACACGTAGGGATTGAGCCAGGTTGATACAACAACAATATTAGTTTGTCCTCTCTCGTGTTGAGTCCTGACCACAGCATTTGTTCCCACCCTCAGGCATTTATCTTAGATATTAGGTCAAATCAATATTTAGCTTCGAAATTAACTCTTTTTTTTAAAATTACATTCGCACCACCCCGGGAACGTTTATGTTGGTTTTATTTCCGTACGATAATAAATCGGTGTTGTGGAGGCATTCCAGCGAGGGCATAGAGTGTAGATTAAGCGATCTGCGATCCTAATCACGCTGTTAAACCCTCAGATGCTGCTACATCCAACCTCACCAAAGTCTTCTTTCCAAGGAATGGACACTAGCGCTTCCGTGATTATCTCTACGCAATTAACTCCCCGGGGAGAAAACATTTCTAATTGCCTTGAACTCTGTTCCTTCTCCACCACCGACGCCTCTGAGCTAATGCTTTGTGGTTTTGTGTCCAGGCTTACAAGGGGATTATGTTAAAGTTTTTCCCTTTTTTTTCCCTCTTCAATTGAGTCTGTGCGGTTCCGTTTGGTATTCCTCTGGAACGCTGAAGCTGAATAGATGTGGTGGAAAGTTATCTCTCTCCTCCGAAAGAAAATGTATCTCATTGTGATCGTTGTGGCTGTTGTCATCGACATGGTTCTGTTCATGGAGCTTTGACTTGTAGTTGTCCTTGAACTGAGAGTATTTATTTACAACCATTCCTGTACGCCCACACATAACCCTAACCTTAACATTTACCAAATCAGTAACATTTCGCTCGACCACTGGTATTTCTGACTGGAGCACATGGTTTCATTTTGGAGGGAAAGTAGCCGTGGACCAAAGAGGAGTTCTTTAAATATCAAACCTTTTTATCTATATGCAGAGGCGATGTGAGGCGCATTTTACCTCTTCTGAGACACACAACAAGACCAGTATAGACAGCATTTGCCATTTTGAAAGATGTCTACAAGTCGCTCTAAAAACACATCTGTGTGGAGGTTTTGTGAAGAACGGAATTCAGAGTTTAGAATAGCTCACCCATGCAGTATTACAATTCCAAACCATCCAGAAATGGTGAAAGGAAATGTCTTTTGTTAGTCTTTAAACCCCTCTGGTAGCTAAATCAGTGATGTTGTACACTGTAAATCCAGACATAATGTGGATTATAGCTCTTAGGCAGGTTCTAGGATAAAGACTCTTCAAAAAAATAACAGGATTTTAGTATTTACCTATCGAAAATGTTTGCTATTAAAATACAGCACGGTTTAAGGCTCGCGAAGGTAAAGAGCTGTTTGAGATAGTCAACCTTTGTCACCAAGGCGCATTGTTGATGCCACGTTCCCCTTCTGGCCACACTTTTCAATAGCACATTTCACACTCTATTTCCTTACCCACGCCCTCCAAATGTATCCATGAACATTCAGTCTTGGTGCTTTGGTGCTCGCTCATCTGAGGGGCTAATCATCGAGCCGTTCACCACAGTCCCAAGGGCAGCAGCCGCACTAAATCAAAGGTATTCAACATATTGCATTTTATCTTCGTTTGCCACCAGCCTTAAAGATCGAGGCTAATGGAACCTTCTAGTCTGGTGTCTCGTCAGGAGTCTGTCTTCTCTTCCTGCCCCACCCCTCCCCCACCCCCCCCTTCCCGCCTTTTTCTCTCCTTTCTTCGACTCCTCACAGTGTGGGGTCAGAGAGGGGTCGAAAGGTCTAATTTGCATAACAAGTCCCTCCCCATTCAGCAGTCAAATCCCCTTGATTTACTCCGGGCCCTTTAGAATGATGTCATATTAAATTGACCCTATAAAGTTCCCCCCCCACCGTGTCAGAGAGCACAGAGGGAGAAAAGGAGCCGGCTGCTTTGATTTACAGGCGGCTCGTAGCTCTCAAGGTCGGGGAACTTTCGACTCTGTCGGAAGATGAAATTAAAAGCTGTGTGCGGTTCATATTATATCTTGACTGTCGCGTCGATCCATCATGACGATCCATTCATCCTGTAACCATAACGACTCTTCGGCTATCCGACTGAGGGTATATCTCAGATCATGTAACCATCAAATCTAACCATCTTCATTAAAACGCAGTGTCAGTCGCACATTGTGTCCTCTGTGTAGTTGACATAAGATCTTATGCCTTCATTTCTGAAAAATAAATCTCACCTCGCTCCTCACGTTCTGTTGAGAGTCAGAGGTAATAGTGACTCCTTCCCGCCTCGCTGAAAGCACTTTTCTGCCTCTGAACGGAGTCAGGCCAGCGTGACGTCCTGAGACTTAAGACTAAAGGAAATCAGTGTGAAGCCTGTGTGCGGCAGATCTGGAAATGCAATTGAATAAAGAATTCCTCTCTCTCTCCTCTCTGGCCCTATTCATTTCACACTCGGTCGCCCGCTGTCGGAACATGTGGCCTAATCCTCCACATGCCTCCAGCTCCAGGTATCGATGTCTCATAGTTGGTTGATCCCGTGGCATAGCCCCCCCCACGGGCCTGACGCCCCCCCCCACGGGCCTGACGCCCCCCCCCACCTGACGCCACCTCCAGCACCGTGAGGTTAGAGAGTTGTCGACCGGAATGCTTCAGTGAGGGCAGTTACACCTAATGGCTTAATTACCCCCCTAGCTGTCGTGTTATTTACAGTCGGTATCCCTTGACAACCAGACAGAGCGCCCCCGACAGCTGTACAGCCGCCGCCACCCTGCCGCCATTTTGACTCGTCCGGTAAACGCTTGTGCATGGGTGTTGTGAAGGTGATTTGTACTAACTCGGTTTTTTTCTCTCCTCTCTCTCTCTGTCCCTGCCCTGCTGTCGATCTTCCATTGATGATTTAAAGGTAAGAGACAAAGTCCTTTCCATATAAAAAATAAATTAATATATGTATATATAGTTATATATATATATATATCCTGTATATATATGCCACGGTTTCCTGTACAAATGAAATAGTGGAGGGCTTTGCTATCAGGAAATCATGCAGGCCATGAACTTGGGCCTACCGTGACTGCTCATGTCCTTGTTCCTAATTCGTAGAGGTCGACTGTGCCAAAGTTAGCTAGCGCACTAGCCCCTCAGAGCTAGCAGCTAGCACCTAGCTCCTCAGAGCTAGCATCTAGCACCTAGCCCCTCAGAGCTAGCAGCTAGCACCTAGTCCCTCAGAGCTAGCATCTAGCACCTAGCCCCTCAGAGCTAGCATCTAGCACCTAGCCCCTCAGAGCTAGCAGCTAGCACCTAGTCCCTCAGAGCTAGCAGCTAGCACCTAGCCCCTCAGAGCTAGCATCTAGCATCTAGCCCCTCAGAGCTAGCATCTAGCACCTAGCCCCTCAGAGCTAGCAGTTAGCACCTCAGAGCTAGCAGCTAGCACGCTAGCCCCAAGCCTCCTTCATCATCTACCTCCTGGAAGCTCCCGGGGATGTTTGATGTTCAAAGGCGTGCCGTGAGCTCTACCGCGACACGCCAAGACAGACAGCATGCCACATGCCTTTTATTTAGTAGCTATAGCTGTAGCACGTGCTGTGCATTCCTCAGAGCTAAGGGAACACCACAAATAGCAGGTGATAAGTGGACATGTTTCTTTGTGGCTCAGGATAATGGGAAGTGTTGTGCCCTGGGAGCTGCAGTTGTATGTTTTGTGTGTGTGTGTGTGTGTGTGTGTGTGTGTGTGTGTGTGTAAGTTTGCACGATAACAAACTATACATGTGCAGTGTTTCTTTTGTCAAATGCATTCTTCAATTTGATCGTTTTTTTGTAGCTCAAGGCCAGTGTCTTTCTTTGGCTGTTGTTGAATCTCAACATCGTACAGTTCACAAGTTCATCGCGTTTAGGCCTATATGACGAACAAATAGAGGGAAAACAACTATTGTCTGCCTGGTCTAGTTCCCATTCACCCTGTCCTCACCTTCGAACAACAGCAGATGCCTGTGTCGATCACCCCTCTCTCTCCCTCTCGCTCCTGTGTCGATCACCCCTCTCTCTCCCTCTCGCTCCTGTGTCGATCACCCCTCTCTCTCCCTCTCGCTATGTGACACGATTAGGCAGGTCTAGTTTGTATTCACAAGGAGACACGCGTGTCTGACGGTGGTCAACAATTCTTGTTGCACATTAGAAGTACTTCATCAGTTATGAACTGAAAGGGGGAATGTTCAAGGATAAACAGACTTGGACCCCGCCCCTCCTGTTGTTGTCATGGAGGCAAGGCCTCCATGGGGGAGGACGCTGGCGCTCCCTGTTTCGCCGCTTCTCCAGCCGAGCCAAAACAACACTGTTTTGTTTTGTTTTTAAATAGTTTTTTTAATCTTTTTAACCTTTTTAAACTATTTCACTATCCGCGTCCGACCAGTAGACCTTTTCAAATCTAGCGGTTGCCTACCTGTTGCTGCTAGCACACTACCTGCAGTGTACTTTTCCCCCCGTTGCCGCCGGCACCATTATGTTGAGTTACTCCGTCAACCAGCTGATGAATCTCAAAAATGTCTTCACTCCACCGGACATTACAGTGATTAAACAACTTGGACTTCTCCGCCGTCGGCGCTATATCCACAGAGGCTCCCGAAGAAAGTTCCTCAACCCACCGAAAAGTCCTGCCATCCCGGCTCACTGGTCAGTCACGCGTCTTGTCGCACCTCACATACGTCATCAGAGCGTTGTCTCCTACTGGATAAGTAGTTTGGGCATCTCCATGGCAACACCTATCAGGGAATTGGATGGAAAACGTGGAGTGGACTCTAGTCTGCTACGTCCACTGCCAAGATGTGTTGCTTCATCCAGCAGCAAAATTGAACTTTTTAATGCCCAATCAATCAGCAACAAATCCTGTCTAATACATGATCATATACTGGATAAATGTCTGGATTTTATGTGCATCACAGAGACCTGGCACCAACCAGATACTTTCTCCTCCTTAAATGAGAGCTGTCCCCCAGGATATAGCTACCTCCAGAAAGCCCGCAGTACAGGTCGTGGTGGCGGCCTGTCGGTCATCCATCGCAGTGATCTGGAGTTATCTCTGCAGCCCCTGCCTGAACTCTCTTCATTTGAATGCCTTGCTTTTAAATGTAAGCCCCCTTCCTCTGTGCTGTTCCTCCTTATTTACCGACCACCAAAACCGAACACATCTTTCATCCCTGAGATGTCAAATCTTCTCACAACTTTCTGCACATCCTCTGCCGACGTTATCATTTTAGGTGATATGAACATCCACGTCGATACCCCCTCCTGCCGCTTTGCTGCTGAATTTCTTCAGCTATTGGACTGCTTTAATTTAAAGCAACTTGTTGATGTCCCCACACACACCAGGGGGCACACCTTGGACCTGGTCATCACAAACTCTGCCCCTCTCACAAACCTGCAGGTGTATGACCTTGGTGTCTCTGACCACAAGATCATTTCTATGGAGTTGCCATCCTCATCCAGCCTCTCAAAGCCTAGACGAAATATCAGTTTTAGAAATCTCAAAAACATTAACCAAGAACACCTGTCAGCAGACTTTCAGCATCTCTCCACACTTTTCTCATCAGCCGACGAAGCAGTGGACTACTACAACAGCCATCTGAGTAGCCTCCTGGATCACCATGCACCTGTTAAAACCAGAGCAGTCACCTTCACCCGCCCAGCTCCCTGGTTTTCAGATGGGCTGCGGAAGATGAAGGCAGCAGGGCGAGTCCTTGAGCGGCAATACAAAACATCTGGCCTCACTGTTCACAATCAAATCTACCGGGAGCACCAACTACAGTATTCAAAGTCCCTTAAAGAGGCAAGGTCACTTTTTTACTCTGACGCCATCAGAAACAATCCAGGAAACTCCAAACGGCTCTTCTCTACGGTCAACCATCTTCTCAAACCACAATCCCCCCCACTGACTGGCACCACAGAAGAACAGTGCAATCACTTCATGGATTTTTTCAAATCAAAGATTGCACATATTCGTTCTGCTCTTTCTGGTCCTCCCACCCAAACCGTTCCCCCATATACATATGCCATTTCACAACCCCTAAACTGCTTTCCTGTGGTTTCATCAGAAGAGGTGCAGAACATCATCAGGAAGATGAAACCCTCCACCTGTGCCCTGGACCCTCTCCCAACCTCCCTGGTAAAAACCCATGTCACAGTCTTAAGTCCCCTGATCGCCTCTGTTATAAATCACTCTCTCCAAACTGGTCACGTTCCCCCCGTCTTAAAGAAAGCCATAATCAGACCACTGCTCAAAAAACACACCCTTGACCCAGAAGTCCTATCACACTACAGGCCCATCTCCAATCTCCCCTTCATATCCAAAGTACTTGAGAAAGCAGTTGCCACTCACCTTCAAAACCACCTCAAACTAAACAACCTCTATGAAAAATTCCAGTCCGGTTTCCGCTCCGCCCACAGCACAGAAACAGCACTAGTAAGAGTTACAAACGACCTCCTGAGGTCATCCGACGCTGGCTCCCCCTCCCTCCTCATCCTTCTGGATCTCTCTGCTGCTTTTGACACAGTCGACCATGACATTCTTCTAAACCGCCTCCACCTCACCACTGGACTCACTGGCACTCCCCTCAGTTGGTTTCAGTCATACCTCAAAAACCGGATAGAATGCATCTCCCTGGGTCCCTCCAAATCGAACCCACACACAGTCACTTGCGGTGTCCCCCAGGGTTCAGTCCTTGGCCCCATCCTCTTTATCCTCTACCTCATCCCCCTTGGTCAGGTCATCAGCCGCCACGGTTTCTCATTCCACTGCTATGCCGACGACACACAGCTCTATGTCAATGCCACAGCTGCCACCCCACCTTTAACATCACCGTCATCCCCATCAAAACTCACCACGTGCCTGGAGGAGATAAAGGCATGGATGGAGCACAATTTCCTCCAACTCAACAGCGCCAAAACCGAAGCCATCCTGATCGGCACCTCTCACCAGACCAAATCATCATCCATAACCAGCATCAGCTTTTCTGGCTCAAATATCCCTCTCTCATCAACAGTAACAAATCTTGGTGTAAAAATGGACCCCCAGCTCACTTTTGAATCCCATATCAACCACCTCTGCAAGACCTCCTTCTATCACCTCCGCAACATTTCCAAACTCCGCCCCATTCTCTCACTCTCAGACTCCGAAAAACTAGTCCATGCCTTTATCTCCTCCAGACTGGACTACTGTAACGCACTACTCATCGGGATCCCTAGCAAGAGCCTGCAGAGGCTTCAATACGTACAAAACTCTGCAGCTAGGATCCTGATGAGAGTCCGTAAGCATGAGCACATTACCCCCATCCTCCACTCACTCCACTGGCTTCCGGTTTCCACCCGGATTGAGTATAAGGTTTCCGTCCTCACTCACCAATCTATCCATGGACATGCCCCCCCCATACCTCAAAGAACTTCTCAACCCACATAGCACAACACGCTCCCTCCGCTCCACTCACTCTAACCTCCTCCACTTACCCAGAACCAAACTGAGGACCATGGGAGATAGGGCCTTCAGTGTTGCCGCCCCACGCCTGTGGAATGCCCTCCCTGACACCTTGAGGGCACCACAATCCACTGATTGTTTTAAAAAAGGTCTTAAAACATTTCTTTTTAAAAAAAACCTTTGGCTCGCACTCTTAGATGTTTTTAAAACCCCCTTTTTATTTTTATTTTTGTTTTTAACCTGTAGCCCTTTGAGATCTTCGGATGAAAAGGGCACTATAAATTAAATTTATTATTATTATTATTAAGGCCCTCCTGTTGTCACGGACACAAGGTCACAGAGGGTGTTTGTATCTGTTAATAGATATTTACAATCTCGATGTGGGCGTTCCTAACAGTCGTCTCTCTTTGAGGAATATATCCTGCCTCCTAATTGGACATTCCCTGCGTCTCTAGAAACTCTCCACTTTACAGTATACTAGACTGTGTTCTACCTACTGCCTGTGATTGGCATACTGCTTGCCTGTTTATTGAAATGCATGTATGTATGCCTGCATTAGTATTCATGCTGGCATTTGCAGGTAGAATTTTCGATACTCTTCAGCTATCGGGTGAGCTCTCTCTGCCAAGGTGGCGTTCCTGGCTCACAACATGTAGTATACTTTTCTACAGTGTTCCCCACCTCCGGTATCTAGCTCAGAACCTTGCCAGTGACCTTGTGGCTATGCTCTGGTTCCTTGTCTCCCGATAGGGCTAGGGAGAGAGGGAACGAGAGAGCGAGCGAGAGAAAGAGGCTGTCTGAAATGCTAATATGGAGTTCTAGTACTTGTTTCAGAGAGAGCGAGAGAGAGAGAGAAAAAAAGGCTGATTTGGCATTAGACATCCAACCTACTTTATTTCTGCCTGTCTACCCATCTCTCTCTCTCTCTCTCTCTCTCTCTCTCTCTCTCTGTCTCTCTCTCTCTCTCTCTGTCTCTCTCTGTCTCTCTCTGTCTCTCTCTATGTCTCTCTCTGTCTCTCTCTCTCTCTCTCTCTGTCTCTCTCTCTGTCTCTCTCTGTTTATCTCTCTCTGTGTGCGTGTGAGTGAGAGAGAGATTATCTGGCCGCCATAAGTCTGCTGGTCCCGTGCTGGGGGAGGATGTGATGTCATGGTGGATGTGAGGTCAGGGTGGATGTGATGCGAGCAGCGGTCAGCCTGATGTGATGCCCTGCCTCAGAGATCACAGGAGAGACACATGCAGACAGGCTACGTACAGGAGAGGGATAGACAGAACACATGCAGACAGGCTACGTACAGGAGAGGGATAGACAGATCACATGCAGACAGGCTAGGTACAGGAGAGGGATAGACAGATCACATGCAGACAGGCTAGGTACAGGAGAGGGATAGACAGATCACATGCAGACAGGCTACGTACAGGAGAGGGATAGACAGATCACATGCAGACAGGCTAGGTACAGGAGAGGGATAGACAGATCACATGCAGACAGGCTAGGTACAGGAGAGGGATAGACAGATCACATGCAGACAGGCTAGGTACAGGAGAGGGATAGACAGATCACATGCAGACAGGCTAGGTACAGGAGAGGGATAGACAGATCACATGCAGACAGGCTACGTACAGGGGAGGGGAAAGTGGGAGGAGAGAAGAAGAAAGATTGCATTACCTCATCTCAACCCTCCCCTTTCAAAAGACACACACACACACACACACACTACACACACAGACACACACATACACACCTCACACACACATACACACCACACACAGAGACACACACAAACACACACAAACATAACCAATAAGATCCAAAACCCCACCCTCACTAACCTTCTTGGTTTGCTGCTAGGGGACAATCTGTTAGTCAGTGGAAAGAGACACAGACAAAGACATCCGTAATGCAATAATAGCAAATTAGGCTCCCTGTGTTCTCGACCGTCCCCTCCCTACTCTCCCTCCCTCCCATCCCTCCCTCCCTCCCACCTCCCTCCCTCCCTCCCTCCCTCCCTCCCTCCCTCCCTCCCTCCCTCCCTCCCCTCCCTCCCTCCTCCCTCCCTGACCTCCTGTGGAGCCAATCCAATTGTTTCTGTATCCGCAACTGGCAGCCTAGCTACTGTAGCACCACCAGATCTACAGCACGTCTTTTAGCTTGCTAGATAACACCCAATACAGGACTGTGGTGGAGTGTGTGTGTGTGTGTGAGGAGGGGGTCATCAGGCAGTTCTTCAGGCCCAGCTTAACAGTTTCGTGATAAAGCAGAGGGGTAGTTGGGTGCTGCTCTTCAGGTGAGGAGTTCCACCTTGAGACCACAGGAGACTGGTACTGTTCTGCTGAGGGCTCCGTAACCACGGCGCTGAACTCACCTCAGCCGGTACTTATCAGCAGGACACTTCCTGCTAACAACGCAACCAGGGACAGCACACCTCTCTGTCCCCCTGCCAGAATAATATACTATACCTTCACAAAGGGACAAGAGCTCTATCATGTTCGCTATGACCTACCCCCCCCCCAAAAACTGCCGCTGTCGCTCTCTCGGCTGTTTGCGGTGTGAGGTGACACGCTGCTGGAAGCAGCTGGCGGGAAACTCCTAGTAGTCCTACCTCTCTCTCTCCCTCTCTCTTCCTCTCTCCTAGTAGTCCTACCTCTCTCTCTCTCCCTCTCTCTTCCTCTCTCCTAGTAGTCCTACCTCTCTCTCTCCCTCTCTCCCTCTCTCCTCGCAGGTTTTCTGCCACCCGAGAAAGTTTCTGTGACATGTTCATTATTCTTGATATTATGACACAGTCCTCAAACGAGATCTTCTTCCAGCGGGAGTGAGAAAAAAAATAAGGAGGCTGAACGCTCTCTGGTTTTAATCCAGATAGGAGCCTTATGAATATGAAATATTAGATTTTCTTGATAAGCCCCGCTACTTTCCCCTGAGTAATTTACAGGGCCGTTTCTTCCAGATCTACTTACAGTAAAAGAGGGGATTTATTGCCCTAGTGGTGGATGATTTTTGGGCTCCTTGCCAGGGTAAACGAAGCCTCTGGGAAGAGGGAGTTCAGTAACAGATTTATTCTAACCAGATAAACAATGTTCTGTTTATCAGTGACCTCCAAGTTAAAGCGTTTTGTACAAGACGTACCAACTGGGCTTTTAATCTGAAGACCCACGAAGAAACTAGTCAAGTTCCTGGTATTTTCACCTCCTTTGGATGGTGTCGTTTTCGTGCTGTTACGTGGTAGTTAATGTTAGCGAAGCCCTACTTCCTGTTTCAGGAAGGACAGGATTTCTACTTCCTGTCAGAAGTTGCAGACGTGGGTGTCTTCCCAGCACCGAAAGCAGGCAGGTGTTCCAGTCGTCAGGCAACGGTGTTCGGGTTCTAGAACACTGACAGGAAGATTCAAGAGTGGACAAGCCGGGGTTGACTTTTCCATCAGCCAATCGTGATGGATGATCTGGGAATGTGTTACGCTCAAACATGAATGATGAATTACTACACGTGGATGGAATCTGTCAAGAAGGCTGCAGCCTCTTAAACACACCTACAACTACACAACTACACTACTACACAACTACACACTACACACCTACACAACTACACTACTACACGTGATGGAACGTCAAGAAGGCTGCAGCCTCTAAACACTCCTACACAACTACACTCCTACACAACTACACTCCTACACAACTACACAACTACACAACTACACTCCTACACAACTGCACTCCTACACAACTACACAACTACACACCTACACAACTACACTCACTCACACATCATGTGTTTGACCGTGGCAAGGTTCAAAACACATTGAGTAATAATGACAATTTTATAAAGAATGACGGTGAATATCTGTCACTGCTCTAGTCATCTATTAGCCTAGCGGTCCCACTGCACTGTTGAATGAGTCAGTCAGTCAGTCAGTCAGTCAGTCAGTCAGTCAGGTCTTAAACGAAAGCTTCTGTGAATTCATCCCTGTAGTCGTGGTGACGACAGCGTCTCTTGCTGTCCGTAACTAACCAGGAGAAACAGAGTATTTGTAAACCCTCAAATCCTCCTCTTTGATGGATGCTAGGAGCCGGAAACACGCATCTGAGAGAGATGAGACTGCAGTGTTCTCTCTTTCTGTTCTCCTTTTCTTGTTCTCTTCCATCTCTCCTCCATCTCTCTCTCTCTCTCTCTCTCTCTCTCTCTCTCTCTCTCTCTCTCTGCTTTCTCTCTCTCTCTCTCTATGAACACATTTTTGCCTCCTTTCTCCCTTACCTTATATATCTTTCTCTCTAGTCTCTATATGACACCTTTGCCCTCTCTCGACCCTCTTACCGTATTTTCTCTCCTCTCTCTCTCTATAAACACTTTTCCTTCTCCCTCTTATATCTCTCTCTCCATCTCTATTTTTCTCGCTGTCTCACTTCTCATCCTCCCTCTCTCCTCTTTACCCTTCAGGGGGTGTGTGGGATCACAAAGACGTTTTGGCAGCCGAGTCATGACTGTGCTTCATGTTAATAAAAAGGGCAGTTGGGAGAACAGTGGGGGCCTTGCTGGAATAGATTTGCACTTCTCCCCAGTCTCCTCATCGTACTGGCCCAAACACCTCTCTCACCTCAGCTTCCCCGAGACGAATGCTGGGAGGAATTGAATTGAGTTTACATGAAAAAAGACCTTAGCTGGGATCTATTTCTAAACGTCTAAACCCTTGTGCTGCCTTATGAGGTCACAATGACCCGAAGGTTCACAACGACCCATCATTCTGCTGCAACAATTTTACCCAATACAAAAACAAATAAAAAGCATTTTCTTTTAACATTTGCGCTGTGGGGGGTGTGAGACAGCCCGACGGTTAAAAGAAAATGCTTAAATGTATTTTTGTATGAGGTTAAGTTGTCACAACACGTGGGGGGGGTCACAATAACTGAAGGGTCACAATGACCCGAAGATAACACAAGGGATAGGACGTCAGAGTCAGCTGTCTCGGGTGAGGATTAAGAGGGTTAAGGTAAGATGTGTCGACAAGCTTCTGGACATGTTTGTAATTATACAGTACAAACTACACATTGAGTACTCTTTTCGTCCGTCTTGTAAAATGGTGTCTTCTGTCACACTGTAGTAGGATTATTATTTTATTTTTTAATAATTATCTAAAGGTTTGAAATCACTGGTGTTGTTAGATCCCCACTGGTATCTTCTCCCTTCTGAGACCAGTCGTGAAACAGAGAACATCTCAAACCAATTAGTTTCCCTCCATCGCATATAGGCCGACATTGTTTATGGTTGAATAGACTCCGTAAAATCACCCACACACTTTTCATTGCAGCTTAACAGTGGTGATTATTTGTTGTTGTTGTGGTTGCTTCTCTGTCAGTGCCAGGGGGTGTATTGAGTGGAGGAAATATACTGTATGTGTGGAGAATATGTCTATTAAGTGGGCAGAAAGGATTGAAGTGTGGAGGATGGGCTCTGCATTATCTTCTCTTCTCTCCCTCTCTCACTCCTGTCTCTCTCTCTCTCTTTCTCTCTCTGTCTCTGTCTCTGTCTCTCTCTCACTCTCTCTCTCACTCCTGTCTCTCTCTTTCTCTCTCTCCTATCTGCTTTCCTTTTGGCCATGGTGTCTGTATCTGGCACTCACAATATCCTCACCGTGGTCTAGGCGTCGATACGCTGAGGTAAATTATCTTTCCGAAACACACTCGCCTTTCCTTTACAGGTGCACAGAGTCCACTCAGTTTTCATTGCTTTGGCATATTTACCGGAATTAATGTTGTTCAGTAGCAGCAGTGTTAGCTGAGCAACTGACTGACCATATCTTTGACTCAACAGCTTCTTTCACTTCAAAGGCAAAGAGCGTTAGCGCTGAGGCTAATTTGAGAGCGCCAAGTAGGCTAGCGAATGCAATCATCAACCGAAGAGTAAGGGAAACAGAAATGGGAACGACGAAATTCACAAGGTAAAAACGTCAGGAAAACAGACCTATTTTTCTGCACGTAGCAAAGGAGAAGCCAGGCAAGAATGTCAGATAAAACGATCTAATATCCGACCTGCTCAAACAGTCTGTACGAACAAATTGTACCGGTAAATCCAGAGTCAGCCTTTCAACCAGGAGCGACAACTTATTAACCTAAGTGCCACCTCACACTGTCCCTGTCACCATGTCCACTCGTGTGGATCTCCCAGTTAAGAACCTCTCGCTCTCTCCAGCCATCGAAACTTTCTCAACTGCCACGTTCCCACAGTCCCTTCAATCCGAAGCCTTCGAGACGTGTCATTACAACGACTCCCTCATTGATACACTCGACTTAGCCCGCGGCTTTCCACAAAAGACCGTTTCGGCACGCTTGCTGCCTCACCACCGGGCATTATTAAACCTTATTCACTTCCTCTGCTGAAGTCACAGCGACCTGGAGACGTTGAAGGGGCGGCTGTGAGAGACTGATGTTGTCCATGAAGTGTTGGAGTAGGAGACCGGAGTTAATTTAAACGCTCGAGGGCAAACGGTATTGAGTGGAGTAGTGGTGAAATTTGTATTCTCTATTCAACAGTAGGATTTAACCCTCATCCTAACAGCACCTTCGTTACTGGCTGGCACAGCCATAGCTGAATCATAGGCACACATAGTAGCTGTTTTGAAATTCAATGGTTTGAGTTTTTTCCGGGAAAAAACACCCACACCATCTACATGACTTACTCTACCATTTTTGGAGGAAGCTTTGTCATAGCTGAGAAACCTTTTCAGAGAGTTGTAAAAGCACTGAAACAACGGCTTGATCAATATGAGAGGTGAGGCCTGAAGAAAAAGTCATTATTTGTTTGCCACACAACTATGACCTGGGCCTAGAACAAATACCGAAATTGAAGCCTTCTACAAGCCTTTCCCACGTAGCTGTTCTGCTTGGGCGGATAGTATTTATAACCAGCAGTTTCTCTTCCACTTTGACAGACTTGAGGGCCCAACGGCCTTCACATTTGCTCAAACGTTCTAACAAAGCAACACGTAAAAAGTGTTGTGTGTTACGCAACCTGGCCGGGCGAACCTCCTCGTCCCCCAACACGACGGCTCCAGACAGCTGGATCCCGGCCTTCTTCCTCGGCTCCTCGTTCCCAGACGCCGGCGAGCGGGGGGGTGGGCTGACGGCCGGCGCTGTACCCTGGCAGGAGGAATCGACCGGGACGAGGAGGAGGAGCCCTGGTGGACCCGGGGCGTGTGCGGACACCAGGGGATCCACACGGCGAGGCTGCTGTGGTTTGGAGTTGTTGTCGGTTTGTTTCTGGCCTCCTCTCTGCGCCTCCTCCTCTCCTGCACCTCCTCCTCCCCTGCTCTGACCTCACGGTGCTCTGCTGTGTCCCAGGGCGGCAGGCCTGCATGCTGAACAGGAGTCATTATTCACCATCTCAGAGCTCTCAGTCTCCCGTTCTGAAGTGTGGAGAGAGAGGGGGGAGTTTAGACAGACCTGGGGCTCTGCCACCCCACACAATCATTTCCCACTCGCTCAGAGTACAGGGAGAGGCCGGAGGGTGGAGGCCGGAGGGTGGAGGCCGTGTCGGGTTACTGGAGTCGTGGTGAGTTCAGTGAGGATAGCTCAGGACACAGATGAAATGAACGATATGACATGTGCTGTAGTGAATATGACGGGAGCCTCCTCCTAAAGGAATGCATTGTATTTCCAGTCCAAAAAACAAACGGCAGGCATCGTGTGTGGTGTGGTGTGTGTGTGTGTGGATGATGATAAGAGCAGGGTTCTACCATCCGGATCAGTACCTATCGATTCATCTGACAGAACAGATAAATACAACGAGCGTGCGGATTGATGGAGAGCGGGAAAAAGGGAGGAGGGGGGAGGAGGGGGAGGAGGGGGGGATGATGCTGGGGGCTGCAGTGATCCATTAATGGGGCTGCTCTGTCCTCCATTGATCTGGGCCAGGCAGACCTGCAGCTCACGAGCTCCATCCCACCTCACGGCCCATTTATACTCCCCTGTTAACCAGCGCCTCACGCCAGGCCGAGCGGGACATCTCAATCATCGAGTTTCGCCGCCGACACGAAACGTTCAACGTGGTTAGTTAGCGAGTCTTCTCTCCTCCGGGTTCGGGAAGCAGAGCTGATGTTTTCTGCCGAGGGCGGTCGGTCGGAGCCTGTCGCGATCGTTTCCGAAGAAGCGCACGACCAAACCGGACCAGACGACCCGGAAGTTTCTCCGCCAGGGAACAGAGTGGTTAGCTGTGTTCAACTCAATCTCACCCCGTCGGAAAAAATTACTCGTAGGCGAATGGCCACAGCGTGTGTTCTGTATTCAGGCCTCTCGTCCCCTCGGCCAGGAGAAGGCTGCTAAAACAGGCCATGCAGCCATTAGAGGACGATGGTCTGAATTAATAACAGCCTCTGCTGGACGGTTAGAGGGGTGTAGACTGTAGCCTGGAGCCATGTGAGGTTCTGCTTGGGATTCAGACACGACGACCTTGTGTCTGTGCTCTGGTTCCCTTTGGCCTGCTAACGGCGTGATGTCCCTCATTCTGACTGGACGAGAAAGCACATCTATTTATAAGCGTTAATACATGTAGATGCAACAAATTAGTCAAGACAATTGCTGCTTTATGTTGATGACGTCTGCAGTTGTATATAATATATATATTATTTATTGAAATACTTATCCTTTTAGTCCGGGAATCAATCAATCTTGGTAAAACCCTTGTGACTAGTCTTGTAGTGTTGTCTACCTTTGGAGTGGAAACGATCAATTCTTCCAGCAAATTCCTTTTCGTCGTAGGAAGCCACTAATCTTGGGTGGTTGAAATGATCAATTGCCTTCGATCACAGACAACGAAACTAGCTTCGATGCCCCCCCCCCTCTCCCTACCCCCCCACCCCCCCTCGCCCCCCACAGCTTGCTGTAGGCTCGTGGAGATGGGTCTACAACAACATCAGCAACGGGAGGTCTGCCTGGTTGCCATGGCGACGTCCTCTGGAGCAGAGCGAAGGAGAGAGAGCCCGGAACACGCTAGCGGAACACGCTAACGGAACACGCTAGCAGAACACGCTAGCAGAGTAACGATGCAGGAGCAGCACTGCTAACTGTAGAGAATGGACAAACTTTTCAGCAGACTAATCATTTCTGCTGATTATCGTGAAAGTTCACAGGACGCTCCCATAAGTCTTGTTTTGGGCCGTGTGTGTGTGTGTGTAAGAAGGTGGAGGGATAACTCATTTGCTTGTTGAAGGTCAGTTAATCCTTCAAAGATACACTCAGCTTTCTTATTCCGCTTTTTATTAATTTTTCTTTCATCCACCAGAGATTCTCCTTGAAAGAAGCTTTGAGTCATCGCTGGTCGCAATTTATTCCTCCCATCTAATGCATAGAAGATTAGGACGGTCCAGACATCTGTGTGGAACACATTCACCTTGGAGTAGTCTATACGTCACACAGCGTGCTCAGAAGTCAGGTGGCTGAGCGGTTAGGGAGTCGGACTCGTAATCTGAAGGTTACCGGATCGATTCCCGGCTGTGCCACATGACGTTGTGTCCTTGGGCAAGGCACTTCACCCTACTTGCCTCGGGGGGAATGTCCCTGTACTTACTGTAAGTCGCTCTGGATAAGAGCGTCTGCTAAATGACTAAATGTAAATGTAAATGTAAGTTAATGCTTGTGTGTACAACCATATTTGGAGGGCTTGGCGTGTGGGGAAACTGTACTTGAAGGAAGCTGTTTTTGAGTTTTGAACTTTAGAAATTGCTGCACTGACACTACCCTGCTTGAACTCCGCTGGTTCAGTCGACGTGTCTCTCAGCTTGAGAGACAGTACCAGGCAGGTAAAGAGCTTGGATCCATACAAAGGCTTGACGCTTGTGTACAACTGTGACAGCTGTGCAGACTGTACTAATCACAAAGCAGAAGTTGGCAAGGCTACAGCTACTTCCCATCTCGTAAATCTTTGCTGACTGAAGGAAAACATCTTCATCTCTCTCTCTCACCTCTCTCACACTCCTCATCTCTTCTCACTGCCTGGTTTTCTGCTTTCAATCCAAATTTGCTGGCCTCAACTATTTCAGATATCTTTGGAGCTTAGTTTATAAATGGAGGTTTCTCAATCAGCTTGTGTGTTTAGGAAGGAGCAGAGAAGTTTTGGCTCCTTGTCCCTGTAGGGTGTGTGTGTGTGTTGTGTGTTGTCACATCACTGTTGTGAAAACATTTTACGATGATTTCCAGACAAACGACGTTTTTTTCAATTCCCATTAATGGAACAAGCGACTGACACTTTTGTGTATCAATTTTCTTTTCTTTTTTTCCACTTTGAATATGGAGCATTCCAGATCAATACTTTCCATTAGCAGCCTCACGATGATGGGTTATGTGTGTCATGGTTGAATTCTCACACACAAAGGGCAAAGAGGGCCATCAGACACTTGGTTCATCACCAACAGCTCTGCGCTCGCCTCAAAGAGGACACCAAGGTCGTCTGGGCGTCAGGACTGTGACACAGAGAAACAGAGACACAGTCTCTTGAGCGCCACTCCAGTCCTCTCGCTCGTCCCCCCTCTCCTCTCGCTCGTCCCCCCTCTCCTCTCGCTCGTCCCCCCTCTCCTCTCGCTCGTCCCTCCTCTCCTCTAGCTCGTCCCCCCTCTCCTCTCGCTTGTCCCCCCTCTCCTCTCGCTCGTCCCCCCTCTCCTCTCGCTCGTCCCCCCTCTCCTCTCGCTCGTCTCTCCTCTCGCTCGTCCCCCCTCTCCTCTCGCTCGTCCCCCCTCTCCTCTCGCTCGTCCCCCCTCTCCTCTCGCTCGTCCCCCCTCTCCGCTCTCTCGTCCCCCCTCTCCTCTCGCTCGTCCCCCCTCTCCTCTCGCTCGTCCCCCCTCTCCTCTCGCTCGTCCCCCCTCTCCTCTCGCTCGTCCCCCCTCTCCTCTCGCTCGTCCCCCCTCTCCTCTCGCTCGTCCCCCCTCTCCTCTCGCTCGTCCCCCCTCTCCTCTCGCTCGTCCCCCCTCTCCTCTCGCTTGTCCCCCCTCTCCCCTCGCTCGTCCCCCCTCTCCCCTCGCTTGTCCCGTATTCCAGATGAAAAGCCGTCCTCTGGTCTCGTCAGAGCGGTGCTCCTTTTTCCGACAGAGAATCAGAGCATGTTCCCATGTTCTGGCGTACGAACAGAGCGGTCAATTAAATGCTACGGGCTAAATTGGGCCGCTCCCTTCACAAACACCGCGTCCACAGGGGGTTCAACAGAGATGAGAGGAAGGCTAGCCGCCCCACTGCTAGCAACACAACAGCTTCGTTTTTGTAAAAATGATCACATGCTGTTGCCTAAGCACCTGATTGTACATTTTACCAACTCAAAAAATATATATAAATGTGATATTTATATACACAAAGTGGATAATACTCTTAGCTAAACAACAGGAGCCTTGGTTTTGAAAAGTGCCCAGCAGCAAGCGAGCTGACACAGAGCAGACGTCTCCAGCGCAGGATCACAAAGACTTGACAGCGAGCGGTGGGCCACGCGTTAGTCTTGAAAGAAACTGTCAGTGATAATTAAAGCAGTAAATTGACTTTTAACTCTGTGTGTACGTTCTCGCCAAGTCTGTGGCGTAACAGAGAGAGAAGGTGCTGCGTTGCTCTTTTCAGGGCTGGAGGAGAGAGGAGGAGGGAGGAGAAGTTAGAGGGCTGTCTGAGGTGTCCTCCAGGCTGTGGAGAGGTGAGGTGGAGAGGTGGAGAGATGAGGAGAGGTGGAGAGGTGGAGGGGTGGAGAGATGGAGGGAGGAGAGGTGGTGAGGTGAGGTGAGATGGAGGGAGGAGAAGTTAGAGGGCTGTCTGAGGGCTCCACCAGGCTGTGGTGAGGAGAGGTGGAGGGGTGGAGAGGTGAGGTGGAGAGGTGAGGTGGAGAGGTGGAGAGGGAGGTGGAGATGGAGATGGAGGGAGGAGATTGGGAAAACCCAACAGGACAACACACCTCTAATCCTGGCCCACAGATGTTTTAATGAAATATGTCTAAAGTCAAACTAATCTCCCTGACAGAGGGTGTTCTCCCCTCCCTGTCGAGGTTAAAGAGGACCTTGTCTGCTGGATGCCTTCCTGGAGGTTTACAAGCTGTATTTGAGTTTCTTTCTGAGATATAGAAACAGACTCATGCTCTCGTACTGTATGGTTTCATTGACTTGTGGTTGTCTTTTGGACCAAAACAATAACGGTACGTACAACAGTAACTGCGTAATAGTTTACTGCAGCGCAAAGGTTGTGAAGGTTGTGGTAAGATTCAAGGTTCGCCACGTTGAAGTCTTGACGAGCGTATTTCTTGTGAACTTTTCAGTTCAGGACAAGTTATGTTCCAGGTTTTGTACGGACAGGACAAAGCCAGGGCGTGATATAAGGGGGTGGCTGATAATGTACTGGTCTAGGCAGCAGTGGATACATTCTTTGAAGTCTGACACAAGTCACAAGTTACTGACACAATCTGCCCCGGCCGTAATAGTAAAAAGTAATAGTAATAAGATACTTCATCAGATGCTGATTGAGGTTAATGTCAGATTGAAAAAGTGTCTTTAAGCGATTGAACTGTGGAGTTAATGTCAGGACATAAAAAAAATTGGCAAATGTCTACCGATGAACCACCGATGAAAGGATGTGAGAGAAGAAGAATCATTAAAATATCTCTGGTGAAAGAGAAGCGCCCCCCCGCCCCCCCCTCACCCCCCCGCCCCCCCCACACACACACACAGTAAATGAGCTCCAGTCTCTATTCAGAGTCAGTGTGCTGATGGGAATGAAAGTTGGCATTTGCTGACAATGGAGAACTCTCCTCCTAATGTCTGCCTGATACGCTGTCCTGGGAAAAGACGAGTTGCAATTTGGATTCAGCAGTGCAGGCAGTGAGGACGGCTCTTCATCCCTTCTTGTCTGAAGAAGCCGTCATTGTCTGCCATTGTTGTCGTTCTGTCTGTTTGGCCCACTGGATTCTCCTAATGTTGGGCAGAAACAAGCGTTGGTGGGATGAAACGCCACACTATTCTTTGCCAAATTGGTTAGAAGTCTCTTTAAGTGTGTTCTTCTCCAGATCTTTTTGAAATTTCACTCTTGATGTGCTGTTGGGTTGAGAGACGCTCTCTGTCTGTGGAGGCAATTTTTTTTTGCTTCCTCCCCCCAGATTCTTGTTGCTGTAATCCCAGTTTATAAAATATACAAAGCAGCTGTGCCTGATTGCAAACAGGTGAAGCTGTGTGAGAATACGTGCATCTGTAATCCAGGCAGAGCCAAGAGAAGACCCCTAATCCCACAGACAAAGAATGTCTTTTATCAACCTGGGTAAACACAGGACCGAGGTAGTAACATATTCTGTTTATTTACCTTTTCCACGGTTCTTCTGTTGAGAAGTTTCAGGCCTCTGCTTCAAGCAGACTCCATTTATTTATCAAACAAACCAGAGCGAGTCTGTCCTCACGGTGTGTGTGAGGGGTTCTGTTTGTTCGTTACATCTGAAGGTAGTGAGCTTTGCCTCTCTTCACCTCAATGTTTTAAGAGATCTACAGTATGTTCATGGGTTCACCCTCCCTTAACCTCCCACTACTGTGCACACACAAGGAAATGGGGAGAAGTTCGTCAACTTTTCAGAATCAGCTTTATTCGCCGAGTTAACACAAATAAGGATTTTACTCGGGCAGGAAGGTGCTTACGCTAAAACATACGAGTCTAAATATAAGATGTAGAACATTTGCAACAGTTGAAAATCATTCTAAACAATACTATACAAGCAGGGATCTTATGCAGGTGATATGGTAAAGATTTTGTGATATGTTTCAACTTTAATAGCCCGCTAATGGTTTCCTGAATCCTTGTAATTAGTGTCAGGTTATTTAGTTTGGCACAGATACTTTTAGATCATACCCAAATGAAATCCCTCTGTTACTCCAGTTCTATTATCGCTTTCATCCGACTCAATGAATCACCAGTTGGAGATCCAGAGGTGTCTACGTGCTCTTTACCGACTTCACCGGGAGGAAATTAGTTTTGATCGCTAAAAAGCGACGTGTTTTTTTTTGGGCCACTGAATAAGGTATTGTGATGACTCACAGGCTTTGAAGACTGAACCATTCTGCCCCTCTGGAAAAACCGTGACTTGGTTCAAAGCTGAGAGAAAACACGAGCATATTTTGACACCACCGGCTGACTGGTGGGCCGACCACGGTGGGATCGTACGCTGAAGGAGTGAATACGCACTTCAGGAAATGTGAGACATGTTAGTGAAGCCACAAAGGCTCATGGGAAATCTCGTCTGGTCCGAGCCAAATCCTGGAAATATCTCTTTCAAGCGTAGGATCTTCTCGCTGCGTTCTGCTCTGGAAGCCTTTCCACTCAAACAGAGCCAGCCGTTACCATAACTGGGAAGAACATTCATCCAAGGTTGACACCTCATCCGTTAGCTATGTGCAGTTGCATAGCCAGAACAATCAAAAGCTTGAATTCATGAGTCGTTAGAAATATGAAGTCGAAAGGGCTACTGCATGCGTATAGAAAATAGTCGAATCATCAAAAACGGTCTCCCTCCTCAGTGAGACTCTAAATAGGAAGCAGACTTGTTGAACTCCCTCTCCAGCAGTAAGACACCCGATATTAGACCACAAGGTTTGGGGGAAGCCACACCGCAGATGGTACAGATGGACGTTTTCACATTTGGCCGACACCTGCGTTCTCTCAGACTCCCGGCCCCTCCCCTCACGCTGACGTCCCTTTCCAGAAGGTTCCAGAAGGTTCCGTCTCTCTGCTCCTGCCTGGCAGACAATCTCCTTGTCTCTTGTTTATGTCTCCCCAGTCTTATGTAGGCGATGTGCAACGACGCGTGTCATGGGCTTGTAAAAATAGAGGCCGCCTGGAAAGAGGCCGTCTTGAAAGAGGTTGTCTGGAAAGAGGCCGTCTGGAAAGAGGCTGTCGTGGAAAGAGGCTGTCTGGAAAGAGGCCGTCTGGAAAGAGGCCGTCGAGGAAAGAGGCTGTCGTGGAAAGAGGCCGTCGTGGAAAGAGGCCGTCTGGAAAGAGGCCGTCTGGAAAGAGGCAGTCGTGGAAAGAGGCAGTCGTGGAAAGAGGCCGTATGGAAAGAGGCCGTATGGAAAGAGGCCGCCTGGATAGAGGCCGTCGTAGAATGGAGGCTGTCGTGGAAAGAGGTCGTCTGGAAAGAGGCCGCCTGGAAAGAGGCCGTCTGGAAAGAGGCCGTCTGGATAGAGGCCGTCGTAGAAAGAGGCTGTCGTGGAAAGAGGCCGTCGTGGAAAGAGGCCGCCTGGAAAGAGGCTGTCGTGGAAAGAGGCCGTCTGGAAAGAGGCCGTCGTGGAAGAGGCCGTCGTGGAAAGAGGCCGTCGTGGAAAGAGGCCGTCTGGAAAGAGGCCGTCGTGGAAGAGGCCGTCGTGGAAAGAGGCCGTCGTGGAAAGAGGCCGTCGTGGAAAGAGGCCGTCTGGAAAGAGGCCGTCTGGAAAGAGGCCGTCGTGGAAGAGGCCGTCGTGGAAAGAGGCCGTCGTGGAAAGAGGCCGTCTGGAAAGAGGCCGTCGTGGAAGAGGCCGTCGTGGAAAGAGGCCGTCGTGGAAAGAGGCCGTCTGGAAAGAGGCCGTCTGGAAAGAGGCCGTCGTGGAAGAGGCCGTCGTGGAAAGAGGCCGTCGTGGAAAGAGGCCGTCTGGAAAGAGGCCGTCTGGAAAGAGGCCGTCGTGGAAGAGGCCGTCTGGAAAGAGGCAGTCGTGGAAAGAGGCCGTCTGGAAAGAGGCCGTCTGGAAAGAGGCCGCCTGGAAAGAGGCTGTCGTGGAAAGAGGCCGTGTGGAAGAGGCCGTCGTGGAAGCCCGGCGTTAACGTCAGTTGTGTCTTCTGCTTCCTCCACATCTGTCGGTCTCTTTTATTGAGCTTTCAAATGTGATCTGTCGTCATCGGAGGATGTTTACCGTTCTCTGACGAGACTCCCGGGTCGTCCAAGTCGCCTCGCGGGTTGTTTTCCAATTAGTTTGTGCATTTATTTATTTATAAACCTCATTTGCAAGTGAAATGAGTTGGGTGAACAATAAAGCTGTCGTTGGCCACAACAAGAAGATTGACTTGAGAAACTCTTGGTTTTCACGACGACACTCCCTGACACAACCCTTCACCTCCTGGTTCCTGAGCCTATCTCCCTCTCCTAGCTGGATGTTTTTGTTGGGGTCATTTTTCATCCCGCTGTCCCCTCTGTAATGGAGCCATCGTCCCACTTTGTCTCAGATGACACGACGTCACTTTTAAATAGTAAAGTCTTCCTCCTTCATTTGTCAAAATGTCATTCTCTCTCCATCAGCTGAGTATTAGCCTCCAAGTTAAGGGCTAACTCATTAGAGAGTTAGAGCCCGAGAGAGAGAGAGAGAGAGAGAGACAGAGCGAGAGAGAGAGAGACAGAGAGAGAGAGGAGAGACATAGAGAGAGAGACAGAGAGAGAGAGATGAGAGAGAGATAGACAGAGACAGAGAGAGAGAGAGAGAGAGACGAGATGAGAGAGAGAGAGAGAGAGAGAGTAGAGGAGAGAGTAGAGAGAGAGAGATGACAGAGAGACAGAGAGAGAGCGAGGAAAATGGAGGGATGCCAGTGAATTAATACTAATCTGTGCGATGTGTTTGTGTGGAGGAGCGTTTAAGCAGTTTAGTGATCAAGTCGATCAATACAACGAATGCTTCCTGTTCACTTCCTCAGGCTCTCTAAAAAGCTCTCATCATTCTCTCGAGTTTGGAAGTCCCTGTGAGATACGTACCACATAATCCTAAATTGGCCCAGTGCTTTTCTTGTGTTGTGACTGAACGGAAGCACTGATCAATTGAATGCGGCCGCGGATTAATAAAGACTCAATTAATTTCCAGGGGCTCTTCTCCCCAACTTGGTGCTGGACTTTTAAGTGGGAACGATTGAACCGAGTGTTGGACGAGTCGGGGGGGCCGTGGATGTTCTGCCCAACAAAAGTACAAGTTATGACTCATACTGTAGTGTGTGTGTGTGTGTGTGTGTGTGTGTGTGTGTTTGTGAGAGACAGTTTCCTGTCAGGGAACCAAAGACAAGGCACTGTGAGGAAGATGTCCCAAGAGGAAGGAGGGCAGGAAGTGATCACCAGTGTGGTTGTTTGGCAGTCATTTGAAGCCTTTCTGAACAGAGAGTGGCGGTGGGGGGGGTGGGAGGGTAGGAGGCGGCCTGTGTGCCTGTCCGAGAGGGGGGGTTAGGGTCTCATGGCAGGCTGGGCTCAGCAGGGGTGAGCTGGGGTCACCCGGGCGATGGCCAAGTTGGTTCTGAGAATGCGCTCCAGAACCCTCCCTCTTTTCTCACAGCTTGCATCATACAACACGCCTGTGTCTCTCCTTCTGGAGACTCGAAAACAAACCGCTAACTAGCACGCCGGATGATTCTGCTGTTACGATAAAGCCCTCCCCCCCCCCTCCCCCCTCCCTCCATCCCCCCCTGCAAGATAAGAAGAGTTGTCGCTGGATCGGATGCTGAGTGTTCATTTGCTCAAGCTTACTTAGATTGTCACAGGCGTAATTGGCTCGGTTGCCATAGCGCGTCGCAAAGGGCCCCTGGGGGTGGAGATGGTAAGGGAGTGGCGTACATAATGACATCAGCTACAGAGTCCCTAGGAATGGAGGGGGTGGGGGGGGAAGAGGACGAAGAGGGGTGGCACTTGATTGGCCAACGAAAAGACTCGTTTTGCCGGTGTCAGTGCTGCCTCCTGGAGGACTCTCTCTCTCGCTCGCTCGCTCGTGTGACTGGTAACTTCCTGTCGCTGGGGTGTTGAGGACTGGTAACTTCCTGTCTCTGGGGTGTTGAGGACTGGTAACTTCCTGTCGCTGGGGTGTTGAGGACTGGGGACTTCCTGACGCTATCCTCCGCGACAGCTTCGGCAGCGACAACACGAAGTGGGGGGAGAGGTGCATGCTGGGAAGCTGCCAAGTCCAAGTCTGTCAAGAGCGCGACGCGGCTCCACAACAAACGTTTCCTTCCTCCATGGCGGGGGGGAAACCATAGCGACCGCATACCACACCCCCGGCATGCGGCGCGCGTAAAATAGTTCCCCCGTGGCGTTGATATGATTTGTGGCGTGACGTGGCGGCGTGCCTGCATATGTCACACCTCCAGCCAATCATCAATCACTTCCTGATTAGCTGCCTGGGTGTTTAAAGTCGCACACTTCCTGCTCCCCACTCGCATGTCACCTGTTAAGGAAGTGACACGTAGCTGACTTCCTGTCTGTTAAACGACGCTTTCTCTTCCACTGAAGAAGAGAGAGAGCTGTTGCTGTGTCAGTCAGCAGGTGTCTGGTTTAGGATGTCCATCACCATCTGCAACAAATTGAGATTAAAAGCTCTACCTCGTTATCAGATAGCATGCTGAGGGGTGTGTATGCTTGTGCTAGAGTGTGTGTGTGTGTGTGTGTGTGTTTGGAGAGGCTAGCTTTGTATGTATTTATTTGTGGGTGTACTGTAGGCGTGTGCTAGCTTCGTGTGCGTGTGTGTGGTAAGAAAGCAGACTTGTTTTTTATCTGAACAACAACTTTGTGTTTGTACATGCAGTGACTTGTTATATTATATTGATGTCTGTTTATCAGCAACATATGTGACTGTCTATGGGACCACACAGTTTGTCTGCCAGGGTGTGTGTTTGTGTGTGTCTCTGTGTGTGTGTGTGTGTGTGTGTGTGTGTGTGTGTGTGTGTGGTGTGTGTGTGTGTGGTGTGTGTGTGTGTGTGTGTGTGTGTGTGTGGTGTGTGTGTGTGTGTGTGTGTGTGTGTGTGTGTGTGGTGTGTGTGTGTGTGTGTGTGTGTGTGTGTGTGAGAGTGTGTCAGGCACGTGTATTTCGAGCTAGAATTGGAATGGAACTCTGCCATGAGATTTGATCTGGATCCTGTTAACACACTCACACACACTCCTGTTAACACACACACACACACACACACAGACACACTCCTGTTAACACACACACACACTCCTGTTAACACACAGTGGAGAAAGAAGCCAACTGGAGCAAGCGTATGTATTTCTTGTTTATAGCGTCTGGAAATCTCACTCCTAAAAACGTCTGTCCAAGACTCTGTGGGGTTAATGAGGTCCAGCTGAAAGTTGACGAGCAGCTAAGCGCTCGGAGGAGGACACACAGGGTGAGAACACAGTGAGCCTCTGGAGGAACACAGGGAGCCTCTGGAGGAACACAGGGAGCGTCTGGGGGGAACACAGGGAGGGTCTGGAGGAACACAGGGAGCGTCATGGGGAACACAGGGAGCCTCTGGAGGAACACAGTGAGCCTCTGGAGGAACACAGGGAGCGTCTGGGGGAACACAGGGAGGGTCTGGAGGAACACAGGGAGGGTCTGGGGGAACACAGGGAGCGTCTGGGGGAACACAGGGAGGGTCTGGAGGAACACAGGGAGCGTCTGGGGGAACACAGGGAGCGTCTGGGGGAACACAGGGAGGGTCTGGGGGAAGACAGGGAGGGTCTGGGGGAACACAGGGAGGGTCTGGGGGAACACAGGGAGGGTCTGGGGGAAGACACACAGGGGTGAGAACACAGGGAGGGTCTGGGGGAACACAGGGAGGGTCTGGGGGAAGACACACAGGGGTGAGAACACAGGGAGGGTCTGGGGGAACACAGGGAGGGTCTGGGGGAAGACACACAGGGGTGAGAACACAGGGAGGGTCTGGGGGAACACAGGGAGGGTCTGGGGGAAGACACACAGGGTGAGAACACAGGGAGGGTCTGGGGGAACACAGGGAGGGTCTGGGGGAACACAGGGAGGGTCTGGGGGAAGACACACAGGGGTGAGAACACAGGGAGGGTCTGGGGGAACACAGGGAGGGTCTGGGGGAAGACACACAGGGTGAGAACACAGGGAGGGTCTGGGGGAACACAGGGAGGGTCTGGGGGAAGACACACAGGGTGAGAACACAGGGAGGGTGAAGACACACAGGGGTGAGAACACAGGGAGCGTCTGGAACGGGCGTGTAAAGGGGATGAGACAGACAAGGACACTCCACATATTTCATTGTCGTTTTTCTGAAACGCCCATTTCATCTGGGTTTGTTAAGGTGACCTGCACCAGGATTGGGTTGTGGTTTCGGGAGAGTTTCTAGATTGTTTATCGAACTGTTACGGTTGTTTACATGCTACTCAGGGATCAGTCCCAAATGAAACACAACTTGGCTCTTTCTTCCCTTACTGAAGGCCGATGGGATCTTTTCTGCACAGCTGTTCTGTGGTGAAACTGTGATCCATCTATTTGGGTCCAAACGCATCATCCAGCCGTCGTTGAATTATTCAGATGTTTATTGTTGATGTCAAATATGGCATATGAATACATGGCACAAGAACATGAACTTCTCTCCATTTCTAATCCACAGTCTTGTTGTGGCTGAGGCTTTGGAAGCAGTGTTTGTTTATGGGGTGTTCGCAGTGGGTGTGCGAGATATCGAGAGAGCTTGGAGGATATTCACTCGCTTGGCAGTCATTAGACTGTGTGTGTGTGTGTGTGTGTGCGTGTGTGTGTGTGTGTGTGTGTGTTCCTGTCGAGCTGACATCCTGTGTAATGGAAAGAATGGAGGTCCCCACTTCAAATAACGGCTTCAAACAAACTCTGTTTAATAGTTTTCAGTTGACAGCGAGAGCATCCATCAGGAAAGCGCGTGTGAACCAGCGGCCATGTTCCTCACCTCTCATCCGCCCAATGAGAGATCACCAGTAACAGCATTATCAATATGCATGATATTATTCATGCTTTGACAATTTAATTTCAGACTCTGCAACACGACTGACCTAGTATCCTGTCCTAGGTCACAGTTGTAGCGAACACCATTTTTTTCTTCTTTCTTTTTTTTGTTTTTTTACACATTTTTATTATATTTTCGTTGTCGTTCGGGCTACACAGAAGTCGATCCTTCCAGATAACCCAGATATTGAATATCGCCGGTTCTTCTTCCCTGCCCTCAGAACTACGTCTCCCTGCTTCCTGTGTGCGTTGAATCCATCTTCTACGGCTCGTGAAGGATGGAAACACACTCCGCAGGGGTTCGGGTCGAGAGAACAGACATCGACTTGACAGGTCCCCTAAAGAAAAATGCCATGTGCTCATTAAATGTTCACGACTTACAGCTCCAGTAGACTAGAGCATTAGAGCAAGCGTAACGTGTTTCCTCCTCTCGAATAAGCCTTCCTCCAACACACCTAACTGGGAGAAAAAAGGGTCTCCGAGTTTAGTAATTACGTTTTTCATTTTTCATGATGTCTCGAATTGTCTGGCTGCTCTGTCAATGAAGGCTTGTCTGTGGGATTTGCTGTCCCACCATGACAATTGGAGCAAAGCTGTGGAAGAGAAGAATGGAAGTTCTCCCATAATGGAACGAGCCCTGCTCGTCATGCTGCCAACCCATTACAGCTACTCAACCAGGTCGCCCTTAATACTGTGTGTGTGTGTGTGTGTGTGTGTGTGTGTGTGTGTGTGTGTGTGTGTGTGTGTGTGTGTGTGTGTGTGTGTGTGTGTCTCTGTGTGTGTGTGTGTGTGTGTGTGTGTGTGTGTGTGTGTGTGTGGGCAAGCAGGCAGGCAGGCTTTTGGTTGCAAAGCATCTGTCTCTCTGGATTGGGATTTTCCCTCGCTCCATCCATCCCTCTTTTCTCTCTCCCCCCTATTGATCCTCTTCCTTGTCAAGTCTCCAGCCTTGCTCATCCCACCCCCGCCCCCCCACCCCTCCAGCCTTGCTCATCCCAGCCCACCCCCACACCCCCCCCCACCCCCCCACCCCTCCAGCCTTGCTTATCCCAGCCCATCCACCCCCCCGCCCCCCCACCGTTCTGTCCCTCAGCAGAACGCCGCCCACCTCGTCGAGACATGATCCCCGGCCTCGCCTGCCAGCGTGAGGAGAAAGTCTCTGGATTTGGGCAAAACATCTCGTGCCAAAGCAGGCCGTCTGTGGTGGCCACTGTGGTGTTCTCCCCTGCCCAGTGTGTGTCCTCCTGCCCAGTCCAGTCCCAGTGTGTCCCCTGCCCAGTCCAGTCCCAGTGTGTCCCCCTGCCCTGCCCAGTCCCAGTGTGTCCCCCTGCCCAGTCCAGTCCCAGTGTCCCCCTGCCCAGTCCAGCCCAGTGTGTCCCCCTGCCCAGTCCTAGTGTGTCCCCCTGCCCAGTCCAGTCCCAGTGTGTCCCCCTGCCCAGTCCAGTCCCAGTGTGTCCCCCTGCCCTGCCCAGTCCCAGTGTGTCCCCCTGCCCAGTCCAGTCCCAGTGTCCCCCTGCCCAGTCCAGCCCAGTGTGTCCCCCTGCCCAGTCCTAGTGTGTCCCCCTGCCCAGTCCAGTCCCAGTGTGTCCCCCTGCCCAGTCCAGTCCCAGTGTGTCCCCCTGCCCAGTCCAGTCCCAGTGTGTCCCCCTGCCCAGTCCAGTCCCAGTGTGTCCCCCCTGCCCAGTTCAGTCCCAGTGTGTCCCCCTGCCCAGTCCAGTCCCAGTGTTTCCCCCTGCCCAGTCCAGTCCCAGTGTGTCCCCCTGCCCAGTCCAGTCCCAGTGTGTCTCCCTGCCCAGTCCAGTCCCAGTGTTTCCCCCTGCCCAGTCCAGTCCCAGTGTGTCCCCCTGCCCAGTCCAGTCCCAGTGTGTCCCCCTGCCCAGTCCCAGTGTGTCCCCCTGCCCAGTCCAGTCCCAGTGGGTCTTCTGACGGTTGCAGAGATCTTCCTGCGTCAAGCTCCCTCGAGGGAACGTGGTGTTGGAGAGTAGGGCTCACAGGTTCCCTCTCTGTGTTGGAGAGTAGGGCTCACAGGTTCCCTCTCTGTGTTGGAGAGTAGGGCTCACAGGTTCCCTCTCTGTGTTGGAGAGTAGGGCTCACAGGTTCCCTCTCTGTGTTGGAGATTAGGGCTCACAGGTTCCCTCTCTGTGTTGGAGAGTAGGGCTCACAGGTTCCCTCTCTGTGTTGGAGAGTAGGGCTCACAGGTTCCCTCTCTGTGTTGGAGAGTAGGGCTCACAGGTTCCCTCTCTGTGTTGGAGAGTAGGGCCCACAGGTTCCCTCTCTGTGTTGGAGAGTAGGGCTCACAGGTTCTGTCTCTGTGTTGGAGAGTAGGGCTCACAGGTTCTGTCTCTGTGTTGGAGAGTAGGGCTCACAGGTTCCCTCTCTGTGTTGGAGAGTAGGGCTCACAGGTTCCCTCTCCGTGTTGTGCTGGCGTGTTGAGGCTGGGAGGAAAGAGTGGGTTGGAAAGGAAGAGTCAAGTACGTATGGACATGGAGGATGTTCTAGTGGGGCGGCTGTGGCTCAGGGGGTAGAGAGGGTCGTCTGTTCATCGCAAGGTTGGCGGTTCGATCCCCGACTCCTGCTAGGTCATGTGCCGAAGTGTCCTTGAGCAAGACTCTGAACCCCAAGTTGCTCCTGATGGGCAGAGCGGTGCCTTGCATGGCAGCTCGCCGCCGTCGGTATGTGTGAGTGTGAGTATGAATGGGTGAATGAGAGGCGAAAGGGATTCAGAGAAGAGAGGATTGAAGTATCTCCACTTCTCCTCTACTCCTATAGAACAATGTTTTTCTTTTGCCATCATTTTGTTCTTTGGATTTCTAAAACGATATTGAAGTTCGAAAGCATTTTTTGTTCCCTGAAATCTTTTTTGAAATCTTTTCTGCACAGCGCGTACAGGTTAGTTTGCCTTTCAAAGACTAGTTGCACCAGGCATTCAATCTGCAAAATGTCATTCCATTCTATTTATTTGATTGTGCTTGAATATCTGTGATATTCAAAATAGTAGGTTGTGACCTTCCTCAAGTTATTACGCACTAATGAGAAAAATAATTGAAAGAACCTTCATTTTGGTTTGCTTCATTAAAACGACATTCTGCCCAGGGACTGTAAACACAACCTCAATGTTTGAAAAAACAATAATAACAAAAACATGCTCAACTATATTCAGGGGTATTTATCCGTGAGGAACGATGACAGAACCTCACTGACACATAAGAAAACCCTAAAATTCACCAGCGTACTTTTCCGTAACACCAAAGCCCAGTGATGAGATCGCTCAGTTACAGCGGGAGGACGCACAGAGGTAATTAGCTCATTAGTCTTTCAGATGTTTTCAGACTCTATTCTAGGCTCTGATTGGTGCTTGTGGCAGAAGGGCGGGGCTCTGGGCTCTGATTGGTGCGTGTGGCAGAAGGGCGGGGCTCTGGGCTCTGATTGGTGCGTGTGGCAGAAGGACGGGGCTCTGAGCTCTGATTGGTGCGTGTGGCAGAAGGACGGGGCTCTGAGCTCTGATTGGTGCTTGTGGCAGAAGGGCGGGGCTCTGGGCTCTGATTGGTGCGTGTGGCAGAAGGGCGGGGCTCTGAGCTCTGATTGGTGCTTGTGGCAGAAGGGCGGGGCTCTGGGCTCTGATTGGTGCGTGTGGCAGAAGGGCGGGGCTTGTTTACGAGGCAGAAGGGGTTTGGGTTAGTTTCAACCTTTTGAAACGTTATTTTGAAACTTTTTGTCGAAAAAATGTTTTGCCTCCAAATTGTTGATGTCAAAACGGATTCCTGGTGAATGTGTCTATAGTGTATGTTTGTATTAATGTATTAATATGATGTGAGCTCTGCTTTCTAATTTAGCATAAGTCAGAGCCCACACATCTTTACTTTAATCTGAGTGAAAAAGTGTAGTCAGCACTTTTACCAGAGTCTTTTATAAACACGACTATCTGTACTTCTCCTTGAGTGAAGGATGTGTTCTTTCACCACCTCTGGTAAGCACCACATAATCTACTCTGGGAAGAGGTAGAAAATAATTGGTGTTATTGGAGAGAGTTTCCTGCTGCGTTGTCATGCTGATTCATTAATTACGGCCTTGACTGAAACCTCCTTGAAGGACGACTGCTCTTCAGCGGGGAAAACATTGTACCTATACCTGCTTGTGTCCTGAAATGTGTGCAAACTAGTGGGCAGTTCTTAACTAATTGTTCTTGATTATAAAGGCTAAATAAGATATACAGGTAGAATTTGATTAAGTTACCGTGAGGTTCGTTAAGAAATGCTTCAAGCGTTTCTGTTAATGTCGTTTCCTCGTTACTTTCTCCCCCAGAGAGAGGGAGAGAGGGAGAGAGGCAGAGAGGCAGAGAGGCAGAGAGGCAGAATGGCGTAGAGAACATTCCCCCCGTAGGCGCGAGTAAAATCCTAGAGGGGCTTAAGTGGATTCCAGCAGTACTAGATAGACGTATTCTCTTCCATATATGGGCTCTGGCGTTGGTGTGATGTCCAGTATATTGGCCTGGATCATCCCGCCTTTCTCTCTCCTCCTTTTCATATCTCATTTCTTTTATACGATATCTATAGTATCTCACTCTAGATAGCATCTATATCTATGTGTTCTGTACTGTATCTGTCTTCTATCTCTATCTCTTCTCTCTATACTATATCTCGTCTTGTTTCTGTCCTCTCTCTCTCTGTGTCTCTCTGTCATCTATATCTCTCTCTCTATATACTCTATGTTTCTGTCTCTCTCTGCTATCGTGTCTCTCTGTCTCTCTCTACTCTAGATCTCTCTCTCTCATGCTTTCTGGTTCTATGTCTATATCTCTATACTCTCTACTCTCTCTCTCCTTCTCTCTCTCATTCTCTCTGCTAGCTCTCTATCTCTGCGCTATCTATCCTCTCTCTCTCATCTCATCTCTCTCTCTCGTCTCTTTCTCTCTGTTTTCATGTAGTGCCATTAGTGTGATACACAGCCCGGGTAGCAATTCTCCTGTTGTGTGGCGCGTCTGAAGTTTGAGTCGTGCGAGAGCTTTTCTCTCTGCTTTGATCTGCGAGTGTCGTCCTGGCAGGCTCTGCTCTTCCGCACGGCCGGGGCAGAAGGACGGCCGACTCTCGCAGAGCAAATTGACGTGAATATGGTGAAGACTGGCTGGCTCTGGGAGGTATTAGGGGGTCAAGGGTCGGCGGTTGGTTGCAGGTAGGAGGACCGTGGAGTGTGTTTTTTTGTGGGGGGAGGGAGAGGGAGCTTGGCTCGGAGATTAGCCCAAGATTTCATCTTATGCTTTGATTCTGCGGCTGGGAGAGTTCTCACAGTACCCGGCCTACGTTCTCCCCACCGTTCTCCCCTCCTTTCTCTCCTCCTTTCTGCCCTCCTTTCCTGGTGAAGTGGAGACAGAGGAGGTCCGGGCGTCGTCAGGCTGTCAGGAGGATCTGTCATCAGACACCTCTCTCACGTTAGTCCGTTCAAACCACACCGTCTCGAGCCTCCGTGGCTGTTTGTGTCCCCTATCTGTAAAACAAGGACAACTAAATGATGCTCTACTGGAGAACATCTGACTTACTCTGAGGAGAAGGCAATTAAACTCTGTCTGACAAACACAGGAGATATCCATGGCAACTACAGGAGTCCTCTATCAAGGGGGAGCGCTTGAATAATATTCCCAAGAGAACTGGTAACAGATTAATGAGACTTCCACCGCTAATTAATCAAGGTTAGCAGATATATGATGTACCCAGACCTTGTCGTACAGCACTGGCAATTTGAAAAATAGCAAAACGTCCAACTTGAGTCAGAACCTGTGACCAATGTTGAATTTAAAAACAGCTGCTAGATTCAAGGTGACGAAAATGCTCTGCATTGTGCCCGTAATCCACAGCCCTCTACAAAAAATGTTGTTTTCCTAAATGGTCAATCAGACTAGTCTTTCAAAAAAATGTCAGAATTCATAATTCAGCAAGAATTACTCCTCCTAGGAGAATGTGAATAATTCAGGGTATTATGACTTAAAAGATCTACCCAGCTGCGATCAAAACGGAGCAAAGTGATGATTAATTCAACATCTGGACTAATAGAGTTCGGTCGCAGTCTTGATTTACGTTGGCGGCCCTCTCTCTCTCTCTTCCCTGCCTGCTCGCCCAGAATAGCAAAGAAAAGAGCTCATTGAGAACGATGTGAACGAGAGACTGTGATCGTCGCAGAGCCTCTCTCGGGGTAATGGAGCGTCGAGTCTTCCTCGTGGGGAAGCAGGACGGAGAGCTAATTGAGGCGATGGGTTACAGTAAATGCCGTGAAGAAGAACGTACTTTTTTCCTCGCGTTGGAGTATGATAAACCTGCGGCCCACAGACTCGGGTCCTGGCGGGGAGCGAGCGCGAGCGTGGAGTCTCTGAGATGTTTTAATGGTGTATCATGTGCCACAAACCAGATCCATACGAGCAGACTGTCACGAGGAGACCGCACGAGGCATGAACACGTTCACACTGACGGCTAATAACAGGTCGGCTCTTGTCAAGACGAAGCAAAGTTCCTCTCAATGAGTGATGGAACTGCTGAATGTGGTCAGTCACATCGACACGTTTGCGAGAATATATGACGGTACGAACAACTTCCTTAGTTGTTTTGACTGTTGTGACGATGAATATGGAATTTACAACTGCGTCAACTCATGCATTCTCAACCACACATCTGAATCATGCGCTATCTCATAAATTGGGTGTTTCTGATATGAGAGTGCACGTTTTTCCATCAAATCGTGATGTCAGGAAGGGAGCGTGGAGGTCAGGTGATGAGGTCCAGGTGATGAGGTCAGGTGATGAGGTCAGGTGATGAGGTCAGGTTGATGAGGTCGGTGAGAGGTCAGGTGATGAGGTCAGGTGATGAGGTCGGGTGATGAGGTCAGGTGATGAGGTCAGTGTGATGAGGTAAGGTGATGAGGGTCAGGTGATGAGGTCAGGTGATGAGGTCAGGTGATGAGGTCAGGTGATGAGGTCAGGTGATGAGGTCAGGTGATGAGGTCAGGTGATAAGGTCAGGTGATGAGGTCAGGTGCTGAGGTCAGTGCTGAGGTCAGGTGCTGAGGTCAGGTGAGATGAGGTCAGTGATGAGTCAGGTGATGAGGTCAGGTGATGAGGTCAGGTGATGAGGTCAGGTGATGAGGTCAGGTGATGAGGTCAGTGATGAGGTCAGGTGATGAGGTCAGGTGATGAGGTCAGGTGATATGTGATGAGGTCAGTGTGATGAGGTCAGGTGAGAGTCAGGTGCGGTGCTCTACAAGAGAGGTCAATTCACAGGTTTCGTTTGCCCTCTTAAAAATCAATGTCCCGCAGTCTCGTCCAGAGAGCCTTTATGATGAAACGCTTTCCCACGCTCCTCATGGATCGTTTGGTCCCAAGTTCATCTCATGCCACGGGCCCTGTGTAGTGTGTGTGTGTGTGTGTGTGTGTGGTGTGTGTTGTGTGTGTGTGTGTGTGTGCTTGTGTGTGTGTGTGTATGTGTGTGTGTGGTGTGTGTGGTGGTGAGTGTGTGCTGTGTGTGTGTTGTGTGTGTGTGTTTGTGTGTGTGTGTGTGTGGTTGTGTGTGGGGTGGGGTGTGTGTCGTGGTGTGTGGTGTGTGTGGGTGTGTGTGGATCTTGTGTCAGGGAAAGCCAGTACCTTTCTGTCATCAATACCTGTGGTTTCGTGTGTGTGTTTCTGCCACAGTTGCTCAAGAATTCAGTGTGTTTCCAAGGGCTCTCCCTTTGATGTGGTAAATATTGTTTCTGCTTTACTCAGAAAGTCTTTTCAGAACCTTGAGCTTTTTGTAAAATTGAAATTCTTACAAATCTGTCTAACTGTGATCTTTTAGCCTCGAGATCCAAATGAGTCTGAATCTTGGGTGGCGTGTACGCCTCTTGACTTTGATAAATCCCACGCATTAGTTTCCAAATCCACGTGGACAAGGTTGAGACGGTTCAAACATGCCAACATGGTCACCAGACTCCTCCAGTCCCTGTGTTCACTCACATGTGTCTGCACACTCACAGGACTCAGAGGCTGTTAGCTCCTCGACTAGAATCGTTGCAGCAAACAAGTCACTGGGGCATTGAGGTGGGAAGACGATCTGTTTGGATCCAGGTGGGAGTGAGTGTCATGTGGGTGCAGGAGGTACAAAATAGCTATGCAAGGGGGTAGTATGCGTGTCGCTCAAACCAAGGGAGGCGAGGCGAGGGACACAACAACAGAGCGAGAGAGAGAGAAGAGAGAAGAGCGCGCGCTGAGGAGAGCACGAAACTAGAGAGCAAAGAGAGCGCGACGGAAAGAGAGAGCGAGACAGACAAACAACAAAGCAGAAGCGCGAAAGAGAGCGCAGCAAGCGAGCGAGCAAAGAGAGAGAGAGCGAGAGCGCGCGCAGCGCGCGCGCGCGCGAGAGCACAAACTAGAAACGCGCACGCTCACAACACCAACCACCTATCCGCATCTACTATCACTAGCTCTCTCTGTCGCTCTCTCGCGCGCGCGCTCCATTCACTGAAAGCCGCCCCACGCTCTTACTCCAGCACGGTGTGGCAGATGTGAGGAGATGGGGAGAGGAGATTATAGGATTTTCAGTGCTCTCACTTGATTTGTATTTCTCTCTTTCCCCTATCTGTCAGAGTAGATCACTCGTCTCTTCGCTCCTGTCCTCTGGTCTCAGCTGCTGCACAAGCCACCAACCTTTATATAATGCGTGCGTCGCCGGTCCTCTCTCATGCAGCCGGCAGGGCAGGTGAACTGAGATGAGATGATAAGGCTCCATATTTCTTGAGAGCGAGAGAGAGAGGAGAGAGAGAGAGAGGAGAGAGAGAGAGGCATCAGACTCGATGAGATGTGGTCGTTCTCAGCCTTCCAGTGGTGCTCAGCCCGTGCTTGGTTACGCGTTAAGCATTAAATGGAGGTCTGATGGATACGAGTATTGCTCTTGCGATGGTCAGGTTTGTTTTTACGATGACCTCCCCTCTACGTATGAATAGAATCGTAGATGGAATATCAGAGATGGGAGGGAGGGAAAGAAACAGCGAGAGAGGAGGAGAATTGTTCATACTTTTTCTAGCTCATGTCCTCCCTCCTGTCCTCCCTCTCCTCCTCTCTCTCTCCCTCCTCCTCCTCCCCAGTGAGCGAATGCAGTTGCAGTGGAGGCAGGTTAGGTATGTAGCGTGTCCCGGTCGATGGCCATTAGATGCTGATACCCTAGAGCAGAGAGACAACCAAAATGGACACCACAAGCATCTGTATGTCACAGTGTGCGCGCAGCTCCAGACAGAGAACCCATTCAGTAAACACAGACCTCAGGCATAACCTCCTCAGTATTCATGGTCGGGGGTGTGACAGTATGCTCATGACTCATGGTTGGGGTGGAGT
>CAEFZP010000403.1:0-70904 GCA_903064625.1 Mallotus villosus | reverse complement strand
ATTATAGTTGGTGTCTAATGATCTTAATGACCCTCTTAGTGTGACAGCAAGTCTGGCCCAAGGGGACTGCTTAGTCGAGATGTGTGAAAAACTATAAAATCATTACTGTAAATACATGACTTACTCCTGCTGAGAAGCATTGTTATGGTCTATTAATCTGTAATCGCACAAGGCGTGACTATTGACTTCCACTGTCACCCACAGGTCTGTAATCGCACAAGGCGTGACTATTGACTTCCACTGTCACCCACAGGTCTGTAATCGCACAAGGCGTGACTATTGACTTCCACTGTCACCCACAGGTCTGTAATCGCACAAGGCGTGACTATTGACTTCCACTGTCACCCACAGGTCTGTAATCGCACAAGGCGTGACTATTGACTTCCACTGTCACCCACAGGTCTGTAATCGCACAAGGCGTGACTATTGACTTCCACTGTCACCCACAGGTCTGTAATCGCACAAGGCGTGACTATTGACTTCCACTGTCACCCACAGGTCTGTAATCGCACAAGGCGTGACTATTGACTTCCACTGTCACCCACAGGTCTGTAATCGCACAAGGCGTGACTATTGACTTCCACTGTCACCCACAGGTCTGTAATCGCACAAGGCGTGACTATTGACTTCCACTGTCACCCACAGGTCTGTAATCGCACAAGGCGTGACTATTGACTTCCACTGTCACCCACAGGTCTGTTCCTCCCACATCCACGGTAATAGAACTCTAAAAACCACATGTTCACGTGTGCCGTGTGGGGCTGTATTCCTGGCTCAGAGCAGGGAACACACACTGCAGCAGGAACACAACATGAAGCAATCATTTGGCCTCAGTACATTTCAACCAGAAACGGAAGATGTTTTACTAGTCGTCACTCCTTGCCGAGTCCCAGACATTGACATTTATTCATTTAGCAGACGCTTTTATCCAAAGCGACTTCCAAGAGAGAGACAGACAGAGCGTCTAGATGAACTGCAGTAGAGGACAAACACGTTTGGCGGTGCCGTTTTGTGTCTGTGTTTCTGACCCCTGCTGCACATTAATTTCCTTTTTAAGGTTAAATAAAGTTGAAAGTTGAAGTTAAGTTGGCTGCTCACAGAAACACACAACATTCACAGCATCTGCATTTGCATTCATTCCACATTCATTCATTATAAAATGTATGAAAACATCACAATTTGGTTCCCTGTGGTGTTTCTATGAGGGAGGGCCAACTGTCCAGACAACCCCCCCTCCCTCTTACCCCCCCTCTTTGACAACCCCCCTCCATCTCCAACAGACCAATGACTGCCATGCAGAAGTAATACCAGGAGTTTGTTAATATTCTTCCTGATTCTTGTCTGTCTTGTCCTAAACAAATAATATCATTCAACCAATGCATGCACTAGGATTGTACGAAGACATCATTTATGTGAGCTACATTTACATTTACATTTACATTTAGTCATTTAGCAGACGCTCTTATCCAGAGCGACTTACAGTAAGTACAGGGACATTCCCCCTGAGGCAAGTAGGGTGAAGTGCCTTGCCCAAGGACACAACGTCATGTGGCACAGCCGGGAATCGATCCGGTAACCTTCAGATTACGAGTCCGACTCCCTAACCGCTCAGCCACCTGACTCCCTCATGATTATATTTAAACATGAACCTTTAGCATGTTTTCTTATTGTGGATGTGCGGTTGAGAAGTCTACATGCTGTCTACTGCTTATTCATTCTGGAAAGTTAGTTATCCTTCAAGGACACCTGAAAATGCTTTCTCTGGTGTTGAAGAAATGGGTGATAGAATGTTGTTTGTGTATCTACAGTCGCCCTGCCATTGCCCCTCCCAGACACATGGTGAGGATTAGAACAGACGCCATGCTGTTGCTTCAGCTTGGAAAATGTTTGACCCTTTGTTCTACTTTAGCAAAACACAGGCTTTACTGACGACAAAAGACATGTCTGCCTTTCTGACGACACAAAGCATGTCTGCCTTACTGATGACACGAAGCATGTCTGCCGTACTGACGACATGAAGCATGTCTGCTTTACTGATGACATGAAGCATGTCTGCCTTTCTGACGACATGAAGCATGTCTGCCTTACTGACGACACGAAGCATGTCTGCCTTACTGACGACATGAAGCATGTCTGCTTTACTGACGACATGAAGCATGTCTGCCTTACTGACGACACGAAGCATGTCTACCTTTCTGACGACATGAAGCATGTCTGCCTTACTGACGACACAAAGCATGTCTACCTTTCTGACGACATGAAGCATGTCTGCCTTACTGACGACACAAAGCATGTCTGCCTTACTGACGACACAAAGCATGTCTGCCTTACTGACGACATGAAGCATGTCTGCCTTACTGACGACATGAAGCATGTCTGTCTTACTGACAACACGAAGCATGTCTGCCTTACTGACGACACAAAGCATGTCTCTGCTTCTTTTGTCTAAGACCATGCATCAATACTTTTCTATAGTCTCTGGTGTGCAGCAGCAGAAAACATGCGCTGTAAAACTCACCATGCAGTAACTGAAAAGCTACAAAAACAACGTGCTGAATCTGTTTTACTGAGTCAGAAGTTCAAGCTTGTCAATAGAATCGAAATAAGATTTAATCAAAATATTAGGCATACAAAATGGACATTCAGATTGTTCCCTGTAATATTGACAGTATTGAGGTTGCTTATATCTCCTTAGACATAAACAGAAGGTAAATTCTGCAGTAGATAATATATGACACTCATAACAACAACCAAAAAGAGAGACTGTTAGAGAAGCATCAACAATGGAGGATGCACTTTAGGCGCTACTATAGATCACTATAGATCACTAGACATTACCATAGATCACTATAGATTACACGAGACCACTCTGACGCCTCTCCAAACTCAAACTACATCATGAGTTCACAAGCCTTATTTCAGACAAGTTTGTATCCTTCTTCGACTCTATCAAGATAGAGCAAAATAAGTGCCTTTTCTTTAAAAAACAGGCTGAAATTTTAGAAAATGTCAAATGTGGGAAGACAATAAATATTTATACAAGTTTAATGTTTGATTGATGAAGAAGATTTAAGACAACGTTTGACATTCGTAACTTGTTGAAACCATACTGGCCCTGTGCTGTTGGTGAAACCATACTGGCCCTGTGCTGTTGGTGAAACCATACTGGCCCTGTGCTGTTGGTGAAACCATACTGGCCCTGTGCTGTTGGTGAAACCATACTGGCCCTGTGCTGTTGGTGAAACCATACTGGCCCTGTGTGTTGGTGAAACCATACTGGCCCTGTGCTGTTGGTGAAACCATACTGGCCCTGTGCTGTTGGTGAAACCATACTGGCCCTGTGCTGTTGGTGAAACCATACTGGCCCTGTGCTGTTGGTGAAACCATACTGGCCCTGTGCTGTTGGTGAAACCATACTGGCCCTGTGCTGTTGGTGAAACCGTACTAGCCCTGTGCTGTTGCTGAAACCGTACTGGCCCTGTGCTGTTGGTGAAACCATACTGGCCCTGTGGAGATTTAGGCTCCTACGGTAACATTTAGACAAATAACAAGAAAGTTGCGGAGAAGTTTGCTAGTCTGTTTGTCACCACCTGATATGACACCATCGGTTGAACCACCTAAAATGACGTGGTAACACTGTGTTTCCAGCTATATAGAGTATATAGACTCGCTTGCAGCATATGAACACAGCGTTACATCACCGTCCCGTGTTCACTAGCATGTCGGTGAATGTTTATCTTTAACAAAGAACCAGCTGTTTGGGCTTTTCTTTAGCATAATTCTGATGAAGTGTAACTGCAATTGTGCACAAGGAAATACCGCCTGCTAGAATTAAGTTTAAAGTGCAGTATTGAGATACATACGATTTGAATGTTTGGTGGAAGAATTTGCCTGTAGACGTGCATGTTTCACCGGTGCTTTGAGCTTCCATGATGTGAAAAATTATTGGAATGTGATATTAACAGAAATCAACTTGCCTTTTTTACATGTAAAAAGTCTCCAGCATTGAGATTGTAAACTCCAATTATTCATTTGTTATTTGGTAAATTTTTTGCTTTTGGTACAAAAAAACGCTTTAAATATATTAATACCAGATTCTTGGGTATCTAAATACCCAAGATACTAATTAAAATATTGAATGTAACTGTCTGCCAGTTTAAATATCAAACAAGCCAACACACCAAGGTTTCTCTACGAAACTCCCTGAAACAGCTCACTTCTTTTCATTCATTTGCCTCGGCCAGAGAAGGACAGATGAAACTCATTCTGCTTTGTAAAAGTCTTCCAATCTCTCAAGCCATACCACAAACACATTCCAACAACATATCGGTTACCAAGTCTTAGTTAATCAATCATCTGTCTTGTTGAAGGTTGGTCTAATCAACAACAAAACTCACCGGTGAACGCAGACAGAGGGGCCAGGGATGGGCCCTCACGTTGGTGCCCTAGTCAGCCGAGCGCTGGTCGGGGGGCTGGTCGGGGGGCGGACGGGACCCAGAGGACACCCGAGGCGAGGGGACAGGACGTGGTCTCCCCAGGAACTCTTCAGGGTGGCGGGCGGACTGAGCTCCTCTCCGCTCTGCTTTCCCCAATCTCAACCCTCCTCCCGCCGGAGGATGATTCGATTGGTCACATTACTCTGCATGTAGCCAATTAGTGTTCCCGGAAGGCAGGAGAGGGGGGGGGTGGGAGAGGGGGGGGGGCAGGAGGGGCCCAAGAACAACACCTTGTTACAGTTCATTGAAAGAGTCGCTTGTTGGTCCTGTGGTTGGTAGAGTACATGAGTTGGGATTATGGAGAGAGAGAGCGAGTGGGGGGGGGTCATGTAGAGAGAGAGGGTGACAGGGTGTCTGTGTGTGTCTCTCTATTGTATCTCTCCCTATCAACGCCCTCTCTTCTCTGGTGAACAACACAGTTCCTACACTACTACACTACGCTTTCACGGTTCAGCAGTTTTTGTCCGTTTTCTGTCACCACAGGGTCAACGGTCTGTGACGCCAGAGGGCGAGGGTCCCCCGGCAGTCCAGCCCCGAAAGGAGAGGGGAGGAGGAGGGAGGAGGAGGAGAGAGGAGAGAGGAGGGTCCTGAAGGAGAGTCATGCTGGTATCTTCCATGCTGCTATGTCATGTGATCACAGATGTGATCCTTCCATATATAAACCTCACAGTGCTCTTCTGTTGCCTGAGCTACAGGGCAGCCATATGACACAGGGTCAAAGGGCAACTGCAGTCTCCGCTATGCTATCACCCCAACTCATCCAAGCGAACTTTACTCACTGAGCCGACAGGAAGGCCCTCTGATAACCACACAGACACAGTTCCTGGGGAGATTAACTCTTATCTGGTGTGTGTTTAATGTGTAGGCACTGCTCCCCCCTACAGTACAACACTGAATGAGATCAATGAGTCAGAGGACATGTGATAAAGAGGAAGAGGAGAGGATCAGAGGAGTACAGGAGGTACTGAGTTGTGCTGAGCCCATTTCATTAGTTTTGTAGTTGACGAGGGGAGGGGACTGGGTGGGGGGGGGTAAAGGTGGGTAGAGAAGGGGAGGGGGAGGAAGAAAGAGGGAGGTGGTGGGCTAGACAGAGTGAGGTAGGGGGGGAGGGAGGTAGAGTGAGAGGGGTGGGCAGAGGGAGGGAGGGAGGAGGTAGAGTGATAGAGGGAGGGAGAGGGGGAGGTACAGTGAGTAGATGGAGGGAGGGGGGGGTACTGCTGGTCTCCCCACTGTTATCCTTTTTATCATCTTTTCATTCTATCTCTCCCCCCCCTTTCCCTCTCTCTGTCTACCCCCTCTCCCTCTTTGTCCCTTTCTCTCTGTCTCCCCCCCACTTTCTCTCACCCACTCTCCCTCTCTCTCAATTCAATGGTATTTTATACCAAGTATGCACACTTATTATTTATGAAGATTGCATAGATTAAAAAGCATACATTTGTAACACATCTAGAGCTAACGCATATATCAGGGTAACACATAACACATCTATAGAGGTAACACATCTATAGAGGTAACACATCTGTAGAGGTAATACATCTGTGCATGTTCTTTGGATGTAGTGGACCTTGGCATGAAGATTAGGGTCATCCAACACATTAAAACACAGTCAGTCAGTATATAATCTAAAGCATCTTACTGTTCATTATCTGCTATTTACTTTCTTGATTGTTTAGTCTATAATATGAAAAAATATTTAAATAAAGAAAACATCTTATTGGCTAGCTGCCAACCATCAGGCTATTTCATAGAACACTGGTATCCTGCAGGGTTGAATTGTTTCATGATAGTTACGATAACTGACACAGTAGTTACTTAAGCAATATAGTGCGAGTGGGGTTGGTAAGGGATATTTCCACGGGTGGTTGTTGCCTACGGCACTCGGCCTCCGGCCTCGATGGCTACGGCCTAACACCACCCATGGGATTATCCCTTAAATAAATATTGGAGTCACTCATTGTTGTAAATTAGCTGTGAAAAGTCAGAGTTGGGTTGTTCTCGGATATTTCAACTCATGGAACGTCTCTCGTCCAATCAGAAACAGCTAAATAAGTCCATAGAACCCAATTGTTTTATAATATGGCACAGTCCCAGCCCACCACTGCACAATGGTTCCAATGGTCACCCCAAAAGTAAATGTATGTTGAATGATTACGATCTACACTATAACTACTGCTGTGTTGACCCTTCCTGTTACGTTTCTCTCAGATGAGGAAGGTTATGCCTGAAGACTCATTCTACTTCTCTATACTGAGGAATCCTGTGGACATGATGGAGTCAGTCTTCATGTACTTTAAGAGCAGCCAAGCGTTCTACAAAAGTTCCGATCTTGAGGACTTCCTGAATGATGGTTGGCGTCTTTACAACCCTTCTCTTGACCACAACCACTATGCACGCAACCTCCTGGTTTTGACAACCACATGCATACGACCCTGGCTTGGAGAAAATGGCTTCCAATGTGATAACTGCAATTCAACATGATTTCTACCTCATTATTTACTTACTACTAACTTTGTAAGTACTTTGATGAGTCAATGATCCTGCTCAAATACGCCCTCTGCTGGTCGCTAGATGATGTGGTCTCCTTCAGAATTAACAGCCGCAATCAAGGCTCACGCCGCACTCTCTCTTCACTCACTGCTGACAAGATCCGAACCTGGAACGCCCTCGACTGGCGTGTCTACCTGCACTTTAACGCCACCTTCTGGAGGAGAGTGGACACTTTGGTGGGTCGAGAGGAGATGAAGCGAGAGGTGGCTCAGTTGCAGGAGCGTCGTTCCAACGGGTGATTAGGAATGTGTGTGTGCGTGTATATGTGTGTGTGTGTGTACATGCACATTTATGTATCTGTCTCTTCCTCTCTCCTCTTCTCCCCGTACACCTCTTCCCTGCTCCTTCTCTTCCCTCTCATCCTTCTTTCCCCAGTCCCCTGTATCCTTTCTCACCCCTCTATTCCCTCTCTCCCCCTTTCCTCCCTCTCTCCTTCCTTTCTCCTCCCTCCTCCCTCCCCCTCTCCTCCTCTCCCCTGACTCAGTTCCCTGGCTTCATTGTAGGCACCTCTCACATTGCTGTTCTGAAATTCACCTCTTTTCACATGAGTATGAGCTGTCCTATACTCCTTTCCCAGTCTGTCTGTATGTGTGCTGTGTGTGTTTGTGTTATTTCACACATGGCTGGGAAATGGTGTACACTCTACTATGTGCGGTTTTGAAGTGTGTGTGTGTGTATCCTTACACACCAACTCTTAATGTCTGCTGTTGCCTCTTTTTTCCATGCCCACTGCAATGGGCTCTAAGAGGAAGCATGTGTTCTCCAGTCTAAGAGTTGGGTGGAGCTCTGAACACACATACACACACACACACCAGACAGTGGGAGGAGGAAGAGGAGGAGGAGGAAGGCAAGGCAGAGATGAGGGGGAGGGGAGTAGGAGGAAGAAGAGATAATGTGAGCATGTGAGTATGAATGCATGCAGTAGTTATGTCCTCTCATGGGTCAGTCTGATGGCACCTGGCACACAGCCTAAACTAGCTTCAGCCCTTTTCAGGGAACCTTCAAGTGTTGGCCAAACATCTGTACACATATCTACATTTGCATTTAGCAGACGCTTTTATCCAAAGCGACTTCCAAGAGAGAGCTTTACAAAAGTGCCTAGGTCACTGATCATAACAACGAGATAGCCCCAATCATTGCGGGTAGCCAAAACATGAAGCATACATTGTGAAAAACCAAATAAGTCCTAAAGGGAAGAACCATAAGAGCATGTAGTTAAACAAGTTACAATTAAACAACATGAACCTCAGAAATGCGAGAGTGTACCTGTTGAAAAGCAAGCAACAATAATATATTTCACAGCGAGTACAATCATTTAAAGTCAGTTACAACTAACCAACAAGAGCAACAAGTCTCTCAATAAGAGTCATTGTGATCCTGGAGGAAACTAACATCAGGTCCAGCAAATCATTCCTAAGTACCATTGTACTCCCGGAACAAGTGTGCCTTTTCTTGAACTTGGGGAGACAATCAGTGTCTCTGATGGAGGTGGGGAGTTGATTCCACCATTGGGGACACACCTGAGTGTGTCAGTTCAGGTTTGCTAGCTTCAGAACTAAAGTAGGCTCACCCTCACAGGGAACTGTCTCTGTGGCACAATGGACACAGATTAATGAATATCTAATCCTGAGAGTGTAGGAATCCAATTAGAGCGCAACTCACTTTGACAGTCTGAAAATCTGACCTTATCCAAGATGTCTATATAACTGGCTGTGACAGAGAGGGGGAGGAAAGGAGAAAGAGAGGACGAGAGGAAGAGAGAGAGGAACAAAGCAATTAGCTAAAAAGCATTACCCGTGAGGGGAAACAAAGGAGAAAAAGATGATGAAAGAAAGAAGATGAGTCCATCTAAGCCTGTGTGTGGAGAGTGTATGTGTGTGTGTGGTGGGGGTGGGGTTGTGTGTGTGTGTGGTGGGAGTGTATGTGTGTGTGTGACTTGTGTGTGTGGTGGGAGTGGGGTTGTGTGTGTGGAGGGAGTGGGGTTGTGTGTGTGGAGGGTGGGTGTGTGTGGTGGGGGTGTGTGTGGTGGGGGTGGGGGTGTACAATGCCACGTTCAGCCCAGTCCAGTGGGCCTGCTGCAGGCTCGTTTTACCTCTAGTTCCATACGACAAAGGAGGCTTTTACTGGCAAAACAAGCTCCAACCACCCCACACACCCTCCACACACACACACACACACACACTCTCCGCACACACGCACAACCTCCACACACACAAACACCCCTTCCCCCCACGCACACACCCTCCACACACACATCTATTACTGAAAACAGCCCAATTCTGATCTGAGAGAAGCTTTCAGTGTCTGGGCTTCTATGCCTCACCCCCTCTCCTCTCACCTGCCCCTCTCTCACCCCCTCTCACCTGCCCCTCTCTCACCCCCTCTCCTCTCCCCCTCTCACCTGCCCCTCTCTCACCCCCTCTCATCTCACCTGCCCCTCTCTAACCCCCTCTCCTCTCACTCCCTCTCCTCTCACCTGCCCCTCTCTCACCCCCTCTCACCTGCCCCTCTCTCACCCCCTCTCCTCTCACCTGCCCCTCTCTCGCCCCCTCTCCTCTCACCTGACTATTGAGTTGTTAACGCAGGCTGAGGCCTGAGGTCAAATTTAGGACATATTCTGGCACCTCCCCTTCAGAGGGGAAACTGGAAACTTTTTAAAGATCAAAAATGTTGAGGTTGCATGGAGAACATTCTTTCCATGAAAAACGTACCATTAGGCCTATAACAAACGTGTAATTAGGCTTTAGCTGTTATTATCACATGAATCTACTGCTGATGTTATACTATTTGCGCTGCAGGCAGTAGATAACAGATGTGTATAAACTGGCGTAGGGTGATTTTACACTGTGGTGAGGACTGAGAGAGCGCAGCGCGGCGCGGGCGCCAACCATGCGGATCTAGCGCCTTCAGCCTGTGATTAGTTGAACGTCTGTAGCAAAAATGATTCATGACAACAACAAAAATGCTAATTACATTACATCTTAACATAGCCTACTGCTTGACTGGAAAGTAGTAATATCAACGAACACATTTCAATTTAAGTTATTAAAGCCTGAAGACTGATTGAAGTGTAAATCCTTTCCCCCTGTGAGCAGCGCTACGTGTTCACCTCCAGGTCCTGCTGGCGACAGCAGCAGTCTTTGTTCTTATTTTCATTCTCCGTCACCCACCTCTCTCTCTCTCTCTGTCTCTCTCTCTCTCTCTCTTTCTCTCTCTCTCTGTCTCTGTCTAGCTCTCTCGCTCTCTCTCTCTCCCTTTCTCTCTTTCCATCTCTCTCCCTCTCTTTCCATCTCTTTCACTCTCTTTCCATCTCTCTCTCTTTCTCTGATTGCCTGAGCCTGTTCTGGCTGTAAGTCGATCTCATAACGACATAGCGGGTGAAGAGAGAGACATCGGGGTTAGGGCACTGTGAAGAACGGAAGACACGAGGACTGACTCTGGACGGAGTTTATTGCGGAGTTTAGAGACACCCGCTTTAACCATAGACAAGATGCCACCCTCGCCAAATAAATCCCCCAAGAAGCCAGCAGTGTTCTCCTCACAGACTTCGTCCCTGCCGTGCCCTTCGTAAGTACCTACATTGGTCTTGATTTGGGGCTGTGCTGCCTATTGTGTGTTAGTCTGTTAAATAGACAAAAAGACGGGAAACTGTCGCTGTCCCGATGGATGCTTTTCCATGAATTGAAAGGCGACAAATAAATAACCTAATCCTCCGTAGCAATGCTCGCGAGCAGATTTAACGGTAAGACTCTACGAAATGTTTGCCTTTGAAGGAATGTTGCTACTTGTTAAAGACGTGCGTATTTACGTTGAAATACAAACAGTCTCGACACGGTGTGCAAACTTGGTTGCAGTGCAGCAAATAGCGGTAGCCTATTTCCAATGACACGAGTAGATTACCTGAACAGCCTGTCTTTTTCAAACAAATGTTTTACACGAATGTTGAAGAAGAAAAGTCAAATCGGAACAGCTAGCATACTTACAGTGCCTCATACTATTTGAAACATTCCTGAAAAAACACTTGTTTATTTATTAATGTGATTTTCCATTAATTTATTCAGACTAAAGCGAGATGAAAGGATAGGCTAAAACAACTAATGCAAAGACAGTAAAACTTTCAAGTCTGTTCCACACGATGCTTTACCCGCGGGCTACAACATGAAACGATATATCTGTCCAACTTCTTTCCACAAGGACGCGGTGTCTGCATTCTCGGCTTGGTTTCACCTGGCTATACTGTTACAGATAACAACAGCACTCGAGTAGATGAAGTGAATCGTTGCGCCGTGCCTGGCAAATACAGACCGTTCCTTGACTCTGACCTCAGATACTGTTTGACTGTTGTTAAAACTAAGCAAACATTATTTTAGATTGTCTGTTGTAAGCCCAATTGCTTCATGTAGCTTTGGATAAAAGCATTTCCTATGAATAACATGTAGCCTAAATGCAAAAGGTAAATCTAACGGCAAACACCGACTGTAACCCTATATAGGTACAATTAGACTGAAGCAGCTCTGGAAGCTTGTGTTGGCAGCTGAGACCTGGAAATTGAGAACTTGGCCCTGATTGGAGAGCAGTTGAGGATTGTCGCTAGATTTTTGAGGCAAGCAGCAATTATATTATTACATAACATTTTTACATTATATCAAATCACTAAAACACACTCCATCACCAAGATGACGACAAACACATTTTACCCATCAGTCGAGGAAAATAGCCTTAAGTGTTGTTTGTATTCACATTTGTCTTCAAGTTATGCCCACTGGCTGAATTTATTTGAAATTGTAATCATTTACCAAATGCTTCAATCTGAACAAACATCGCTCGCATGGAAAGACCAGTGTGCTGTCAGGGTCTGTAGCAGACAGCTCCTACAGACAACACCAGACCAGTGTGCTGTCAGGGTCTGTAGCAGACAGCTCCTATAGACAACACCAGACCAGTGTGCTGTCAGGGTCTGTAGCAGACAGCTCCTATAGACAACACCAGACTAGTGTGCTGTCAGGGTCTGTAGCAGACAGCTCCTAGACAACAACAGACCAGTGTGCTGTCAGGGGCTGTAGCAGACAGCTCCTATAGACAACAACAGACCAGTGTGCTGTCAGGGTCTGTAGCAGACAGCTCCTATAGACAGACAACACCAGACTAGTGTGCTGTCAGGGTCTGTAGCAGACAGCTCCTATAGACAACACCAGACCAGTGTGCTGTCAGGGTCTGTAGCAGACAGCTCCTACAGACAACACCAGACTAGTGTGCTGTCAGAGTCTGTAGCAGACAGCTTCTATAGACAGAGAACACCTAGTGTGCTGTCAGGGTCTGTAGCAGACAGCTCCTACAGACAACACCAGACCAGTGTGCTGTCAGGGTCTGTAGCAGACAGCTCCTATAGACAACACCAGACCAGTGTGCTGTCAGGGTCTGTAGCAGACAGCTCCTACAGACACCACCAGACCAGTGTGCTGTCAGGGTCTGTAGCAGACAGCTCCTATAGACAACACCAGACCAGTGTGCTGTCAGGGTCTGTAGCAGACAGCTTCTAAACAGACAACAGAACTGGAACCTCTCACAGACCTTTAAGACAAAAGTTACAGCCAGGTTGAAGGGAGGGAGGGTAAGGAGGTGGAGTTTAAGTGTGTGTGTGTGTGAGGGAGTAAGTTGGGTGTGTGGGTGAGGGAGTAAGAGGGAGACAGATGTACCACACACACATACCAAGGCATCAGGAACAGAGTTAAGGAGAGAGAAAAAGAGAGAGCATTTCTTTCCCTGGACATTGCATGCAGGTTGGAGCTTGCATGCCTACATGATATATGAGTGTGTATGCATGCTTGTGTAACCGAGTTGAAGGTTAAACTCTCAGTAGTAACCCTCCCACCGGGCTGTGCTAGAGCTAGCTTGTCGTGTTCACAGAGCTGCTTGTCAGTTCAAAGGATCAGAGGTGAACCCTGGTGGGGCATGATCCAGAGGATGGAAGACTGATGGGCAGCGCAACCCGTGTGTGGGTGTGTGTGAGAGAGAGAGAGAGAGAGAGACAGTGTGTGTGGGTGTGTATGTCATGTGTCTGTGTGTATTGTAGTGTGTCTGTTGTATTTTTTGAAGCACAAAACAGAAGACGAAAGAAAGTCTCAGTTTTGTCATCAGTCATCAGTAGCTGAAGTTCGTCCATTTCGTTGCGCAGTGAATGTACGTTGGACAGGAAAAAACTAGGAAGCACCATACGGATCCCGCGTCTGCGTAGCCCAGCAAGAGCTCCCGCACGTTTTCCCGCGCAATCTTGGATCATTTTAATGTTAACACAACAGTAAACGAGCAACATACATTGTGCAGTGTTTGTGGGCCAGGCGACCAGCAGAGCGAGCTAGAGAGCTGCCAGGGTGGTAGGGTGGTTGGTTATAGGTCTATCCAATTGAGCGAAGAGGCATTTTTTTCTGGGTTCTGTTGAAACACGCCCCATACTCACAGCCCAACGGAGCGGTATCAAACTCATATTCTGTCTAGAATTATGAGTATGACAACGTCAGGCTAAAGGAGCAGAGGGTGGGGCCTTGGATTGCATATACTTTTTATTCGGTTCCCTAACCCTTCTTCAACTAGTGTAGGTTGTAATTCATGCTGATCCTTGCCTGCCCCCTGCAGGCGGTGGACGGTCTTGCTGCAGAGTCACCTGGGTAACCTATTGAGGCTGATGATGGTCCTCGTGGTGCTTCTCACAGCCACGCAGATCCTGGGAGTCGTCTTCCAGTGCAGGTACCACATTATCATGTCACATTCATGTTTCGTTAGGTCATAGACTGAGTATGAATATAGCTTAGTGGTAGAGCAAGAGATCCTGGGTTCAAATCATCTACTCTATCTCCAGCAGTGGTAAAGAAACACCATTCCATTGTTTAAAAACATGTATCACAAATCACACCATGGACAAAAGTAGGTGGCTACTACAAGAGCACTGATCATATATGACAATAAAATGACACCTAATGAAAGATGAAATGCAGAATTGTTCTAGTTTTTCATTATGAGATATTATAAATAAGTGCCTGATCATGTTTCAGGACAATTTGATTACTGACAGATGTAGTATGTGTTTGGTTCCAGGAATAACAAGCTGCTGGATGTGCAGTTCAGCATGATCCAGAGAGCCCTTCCCTCACGTCTCAGCACAGAGACGCCAGAGGAGCAAGGAGAGAGGAGAGGAGGGAGGAGAGGTCAGAGGACACAAGATGCTGAGCCGAGGCAGGAAGTAAGAAAGCACCAAGAAGATCTCTTCTCATCTTCAAATCCTTCCTTGCCAAGAGGACTTAATGAACTTGTCAACAGAATCCTAAAGTCCAAGACAAAAACACCCAGAGCCCAGTTACACATTACTGTTCAGAGTTTGGATTTGGCCAATGAACTGGGTAGTCCTAACGGCCCCGCCCCGTCCCGCCCCCCTAGTCTCCACAGCAACAGTGAGGATTCAGTCCCGGGCCAGAATATAGCAGAGGTCAGAACATGTAGGCCAAAGAAGCACATTTTCTTCCTGAAGACACACAAAACTGCCAGCAGCACTATTCTCAACATTCTGTATCGGTATGGCGACAGCCAGAACCTGACCTTTGCCCTTCCGTATAACATGCACAGCCAACTGTTCTACCCTAACCTGTTTGCGTCCTACTTCGTGGAGGGTGAGCAGAGCAGGAGTAAGAAGAAGTCCCACATCATGTGTAACCACCTGAGGTTGAACATTCTAGAGGTGAGTCCTGTCATGGATGTCATGGATGTTCCAAATGTATGTGGAATTATTACGATCTACACTATAACTACTGCTGTGTTGACCCTTCCTGTTACGTTTCTCTCAGGTGAGGAAGGTTATGCCTGAAGATTCATTCTACTTCTCTATACTGAGGAATCCTGTGGACATGATGGAGTCAGTCTTCATGTACTACAAAAGCAGCCCAGCGTTTGTCAAGAGTAAAAATCTTGATGATTTCCTGGGCAACGGTTCAAGTCATTTCAACATGTCTCTACCCGGCAACCACTACGCACGCAACCTCCTGTCTTACGACTTTGGTTTTGACAACAACATCGCTGCAGACAACCCTGGCTTGGAGAAAATGGCTTCCAATGTGATAACTGCAATTCGGCATGATTTCAAACTAATTCTTATATCCGAGTACTTTGATGAGTCAATGATCCTGCTCAAATATGCCCTCTGCTGGTCGCTGGATGATGTGGTTTCCTTCAGAATTAACAGCCGCAATCAAGGCTCACGCCGCACTCTCTCTTCACTCACTGCTGACAAGATCCGAACCTGGAACGCCCTCGACTGGCGCGTCTACCTGCACTTTAACGCCACCTTCTGGAGGAGAGTGGACACTTTGGTGGGTCGGGAGGAGATGAAGCGAGAGGTGGCTCAGTTGCAGGAGCGACGCTCCCAGCTGACAAGAACCTGCCTCAAAGAGGGCGGGGCGGTCGACCCTTCACAGGTCAAAGATACAGAGTTGAAGCCATTCCAATACGGCGCAGCCGTCATCCAAGGTTACAACTTGAACCCGGGTTTGGACGGCCCTGAAAGAACTCTCTGCCAGAAGCTCATCACTCCAGAACTGACGTACACGAAGGCTCTGTACACCAAGCAGTTCCCAGAGCTAGCGGCCAAGCACGTACAAGCTGCCAGGGTGGCTGCCTCAAAGCATCAGACCAGGCTGAACCAATCAGGTCCAGGAAAGGCAAAGGAAGCCAGTAGGACAGTCTAGGGTGGGGCCTGTATCAAGGTCAACAGGAGGACAGTCTAGGTTGGGGCCTGTATCAAGGTCAACAGGAGGACAGTCTAGGTTGGGGCCTGTATCGAGGTCCACATGAGGACAGTCTAGGGTGGGGCCTGTATCGAGGTCAACAGGAGGACAGTCTAGGGTGGAGCCTGGAGCGAGGTCAACAGGAGGACAGTCTAGGTTGGGGCCTGTATCGAGGTCAACAGGAGGACAGTCTAGGGTGGGGCCTGTATCGAGGTCAACAGGAGGACAGTCTAGGTTGGGGCCTGTAGCGAGGTCAACAGGAGGACAGTCTAGGTTGGGGCCTGTAGCGAGGTCAACAGGAGGACAGTCTAGGTTGGGGCCTGGAGCGAGGTCAACAGGAGGACAGTCTAGGGTGGAGCCTGGAGCGAGGTCAACAGGAGGACAGTCTAGGTTGGGGCCTGTAGCGAGGTCAACAGGAGGACAGTCTAGGGTGGGGCCTGTATAGAGGTCAACAGGAGGACAGTCTAGGGTGGAGCCTGGAGCGAGGTCAACAGGAGGACAGTCTAGGTTGGGGCCTGTATCGAGGTCAACAGGAGGACAGTCTAGGGTGGGGCCTGTATCGAGGTCAACAGGAGGACAGTCTAGGGTGGGGCCTGTAGCGAGGTCAACAGGAGGACAGTCTAGGTTGGGGCCTGGAGCGAGGTCAACAGGAGGACAGTCTAGGTTGGGGCCTGTATAGAGGTCAACAGGAGGACAGTCTAGGGTGGGGCCTGTAGCGAGGTCAACAGGAGGACAGTCTAGGTTGGGGCCTGGAGCGAGGTCAACAGGAGGACAGTCTAGGTTGGGGCCTGTATAGAGGTCAACAGGAGGACAGTCTAGGGTGGGGCCTGTGGTCAATAGCGAGGTCGTTTTTTTGCAGGTTTGTTTCATTCTGAAATAATTGTACAGCGTTGTCTCCTTTTATTCTATTTTATTTAAGTGGTTTCAGGTACAACAACACCTTTCACTGCATATTGTACCATGTATAATCATGTATGTGACAAATACAAATCTTGACTCTTGAATTTGAATCTTGAATTGAAGGCATAAATCTTTTCATAAATGTTAGTAGATTTTCTATAAATGTACATTACACCAGAAAGTCTCTAGTGAATCATCGTTTTCCCGTTGGGTCAGTTTTACAGGAACGGGGGTATCATTCGTATGTTAACCAGTAGGGAGCGTCCTTGTCCTTGTCATTGCATTCAAAGGTTTCCTGATCAGCAATTATGACACAGTGGCGCCCTCTTGTGCTACAAGACGGATCTTCAGGCTAGGATCTGTGACGGTTTGGCAGGACAGCACAGGGCTGTAATGTTTAGGGTGAGTGTGTGTGTTCATGTGTGTATTTGTGTGTGATGAATGTGTGTGTGTGTGTGTGTGTGTTCAGTCATGCACGCAGTGGGCAGCCTGGTCACCAGGCTTGTGTACTGAGAGATGGCTTGAGAGGACATCTCATCAAGTCCAAGTCTAGTGGAGAACAAACACACACTTCATCCATCACATGTACACATATACACACACACACACACACACCACACACAACACACACACACACACACACACATAGTGTTCTGACTTCATCCATCACACACACACAGCAGGGTATGACAAATAGCACGTCTGCATTTTCGGGGGTGATGGTTATATATGTGCACTCTCTGTTTATGTGTGTGTGTGTGTGTGTGTGTGAAACTGTGGATATGCACCGACATGCCCTGTGAAGACTGCAGTAAAACACAGTGACTGTGTTCAGAGACAAAGGACAGGAAGTGGACACTAACGTTAGATGGAATATCACACACACACACATCCACACGTATAAACACACATCCACAGACGTGGGCGGACTGGGACAGGCTGATGTGGGCGCTCTGTAATCCCTGGATGTGCTGCGTTCGTATCGACGCTGCCCAGATGAACACATCCACGCCTCACTGCTCTCCCTGGTCACGCTGGGATACCCCTGCCCTCTGCTCACCTACCTCGACACATCCCACTGCTCTCCTCCATCCCTCCATCCCTTCACCAGCCAGCCACCCCCTCATCCATCCACCATCCCTCCATTCCCCCCATCCTGTTTCACCAGCCAGCCATCCCTCCATCCCTCCCTCTGAGTGATGTTTGTGAGTGTGGGAGGGTCGGGCAGACCAGAGTTCCTGGACTTCAAGGAATCTTCCAGGGATGACTCCAGGCTGTGTCACATCAAGGTTCTCCAGGGATGACTCTGGGATGTGTCACATCAAGGTTCTCCAGGGATGACTCTGGGCTGTGTCACATCAAGGTTCTCCAGGGATGACTCCAGGCTGCAGACCAACACAGGAGTGTTCCTGCCCTCCTTAAGGAGGGTGGAACCTCCATGGCAACATTCATTCAGATAAGTAAAACCTCCATCACCGATTAAAGACAGTAGAGTGGTTCCAGATGACCTTGAACCACTGGAGAACTGCAAGGTTGTTACTGTAACCAGGCTCTCTCTACTCTCACCTCAAAAACGGAAGGTCTGAACGCAGAATAAGTGCTGAAGGAAGCTGAGCTGGCTAGACTCCCAGTTCCTTTATGACCATATAAATGCTGCCTCTTACCTCATGTGACCACACAATGAGGTGCTCGTTACACACAACAGGTACCCTCTCTGTTCAGGCCTCATACAAACCTCAGGGGTAACATCAATATAGAAAGAAAGAAACATTGAAACTCATTTCTTGAACATAAGAATCCTGCTTGCTATTAAATGTTAATGTAAACACAGAACAGAATAAGGAATTCAAAGTAGGTGGTTTGACATGGAGGACTCCTGGTGCTCTGGCTGTGAGTTAGGAACGCCTGGTGTGTCTCATGGACACCAAATCGTGTTGGCTGGAGTTTTTATATATCGCTGGGAAACGGGAGTACTTTCACATGTACGGTAACAGCAATATGCAGGGGAGTCATAAACACAATCCAATTTAGGTTTTGTGGGGTATAAAATATTCTCTTAAATTCAGTTTCCTACTTTTATTGCTTGTGCTTCCAAGAGGAACTCGGTTATTTCAACTGACACCAGATCTTTTGCATTGGTCTTTGTTGTGAAATCTTTTGAATTATTTTTTCCCTTCTGGTTTCGACAATAGACACCGTATCACTGTTTCACATTGTCCATTCAGCAAATGCTCTGAAGCGCCCTGCCCTGTGTTCATCACGTCTGGTTCAGTTCGATGTCTGAACACGTTCTGATGGCTGAACACCGCTCTGAGCAGCCAGCCTCTCACAACACAGTTATAGAAAAGTAGGTTGTCTTTCATCTTTCATTTGTGTGTGCATGGGTGAGTGTTGGTTACTAGAGATTTACAGTGTTTGTATGTGTGTGTGTTTGTCGTTAGAGACATACAGTGTATACAGTACGTCTCAAGGGCCGCTGTGTGTATAAGTGTGTTTGTATGTGTGTGTATGATTGTGTATGATCTGTGTATGAGTGTGTGTGTGTGCTGCCAGTGTGGGTCAGGCCAGGCTGGTGCACAGTAGGACATCTGGAAGTTTCTGTTTGTAGCTGATGAGGTCTCTCTGTCTCATGAATTATTCAGTGGCTTGCGCCCTATCACTGTAGCGGCAGCTTGCTCTCATTTGCATACGGAGCTATCAACCCTCACAGGGAGGATGTTTAGCGACTGGAGCAGAAACCAATAAAAGGGTCGGAAAAAGGGAAAACAACAACAGTAATTTATGGAAACTATTAACCCCTAACTATCTCCATCCCCTCACTGGTATCAGTGAGACTTCATGGGGATAATTATCTCAACAGGAAAGCAATTTCACCAGAATATGCTGCACATTTTTGGAGAGGTAAAATAAGCGGCTTTTGTTTACTGCTGTGGCTTAATTGGAGGAAATTGGAGATGGCAAATGCTTTTTTTGGGCCACACCGGTGTTGTGTTTGAACAAATCCACTTATATAATGTCTGAGGAATGTTTAAAGGCTTGTTTTGCTTTCCAGTGTGACTGGAAAGGTTGGGGTGATTACAGTGGGTGATTGTCATCCAACATTACAACAGCCTGCCTAACTGTTCGGAATAAGATTGATAAATGTAGTCCTCATCCCTGGTTACTGTAGTCTTCTGCAGGGGAAATGTAGTCCTCATTCCTGCAAAATGTAGGCCACCTGCCTGTTTCAGAGCCTGACGTACCTGTGTCTGAGGACCTGACGTACCTGTGTTTGAGGGCCTGATGTACCTGTGTTTCAGAGCCTGACGTACCTGTGTTTCAGAGCCTGACGTACCTGTGTTTCAGAGCCTGACGTACCTGTGTTTCAGTGCCTGACGTACCTGTGTTTGAGGGCCTGATGTACCTGTGTTTCAGAGCCTGACGTACCTGTATTTCAGGGCCTAACGTACCTGTGTTTCAGGGCCTGACGTACCTGTGTTTCAGTGCCTGACGTACCTGTGTTTGAGGGCCTGACGTACCTGTGTTTCAGGGCCTGACGTACCTGTGTTTCAGTGCCTGACGTACCTGTGTTTCAGGGCTTTTTCTCTCTCTCTTTCTACTTTTCTCTTTCCCTCTCTCTCTCTTTATCTTTCTGTTTCACTCTCTTTTTCTGTCTCTCTCTTTCTCTCACTCTCCCTCTCTTTCTTTCTCCCTCTCCCGTTCTCTGTCTGTCCTTTCCTCTCCACCCTCTCCTTTCTCTCCACCCTCTATCCATTTTCACAGAGAGCACAATTATCATAATAGGTGCTTTAATGGAAGCCGTGCTGGCCCACAGCGTTGTCCCTGTGCATGTTCAACACCTTGATAGATTCACCGCTCCATCTGTCACCATCTGCTGGGCCCCCAGCCTGCAGTAAACACAGCCATTACCAGGCCCCTGGCTGGTCAGGGGAGAGCCACCGCAGCCCCCCCCCAGAACAGAGCACTGTAGCTGAGGGTGGTTCAGCCAGCACCCCCCTCCCCTCCACTTGGACGAGTGCCCAGAGAGCTGGAGGACGAGGTGAGGGTGAACACGGAGCCAGTAGAGACGCTACATGGCGATCAGGTCCATCGCAGCACAGCGAGGACAGGGGGGGGGGAGGGAGGGTTTGAGTGGGAGGTGGGAGGCGGGAGGGGGGAGAAGGGGGGGAGGGGGGGGAGACAGTGGGAGGGAGGGACAGAGTGGTGTGTGTAAGCTGTTTGTGTGTGTACAAGCCATTTACAGTGCATCCTGAAAGTATACAAATGTTGTTATGTTACAGCCTTATTTCCAAATGGATTACATTCCTTTTTCACCCTTAAAATGATATACACAATACCCCATAATGACAAAGTTTGTTTCATTTTTTTTCTCCCAGGGATGAGGGAACAGGGAGGAGGGAAGAGAGATGAGTATGCTGCTGGTGTAGAGAGAGGAGGTGGAGGAGAGAACAGAGATCAGTATAGTGCTGGTGTAGAGAGAGGAGGTGGAGGAGAGAACAGAGATGAGTATGCTGCTGGTGTAGAGAGAGGAGGTGGAGGAGAGAAGAGAGATCAGTATAGTGCTGGTGTAGAGAGAGGAGGTGGAGGAGGGAACAGAGATCAGTATGGTTCTGGTGTAGAGAGAGGAGGTGGAGGAGAGAACAGAGACGAGTATGGTTCTGGTGTAGAGAGAGGAGGTGGAGGAGAGAAGAGAGATGAGTATGGTTCTGGTGTAGAGAGAGGAGGTGGAGGAGAGAAGAGAGATCAGTATAGTGCTGGTGTAGAGAGAGGAGGTGGAGGAGAGAGCTTTTACAGGCTCTTTCAGTCATGTTCATATTGCTGTCAGAAGACAAAGTGCTTTAACTTGGATGGACCTCACACACGCAGACACACACACACACACGTACACACACTATACACTCACTCACACATCAATTACACACACACACACACACACACTATGCACACACAGACTATACACATATGCAAACACACACTATACACATATACACATTCACACACTATTCACACACACACATTTGGCAGAGGGAGAGGGTAGCTTTGGTAGAGAGAGAAGAGAAAAGAGAGAGAGAGAAGACCGACATATTATCCACATGGTTGGTGTACACCCCCTGAGACAAGAATGACTGCAGATCAGAACGTGTATTCCAGACACCCATTCAACCTCTCCTCCATGTTTACCAGTCAAACCCCTGGAGCATCCCAGTTCCAGTGGACGCTAGCGTAGGGTAGCACCAGCCTGCCATTTCCAGCTGTTTTGGTAGGAGGAAAGGTTTAGATTAGCGTTACCCTAGCGTAGCCATCCCCAGCTGTTTCGGTAGGAGGAACACTTCAGATTAGCGTTACCCTAGCGTAGCCATCCCCAGCTGTTTCGGTAGGAGGAAAGCTTTAGATTAGTGTTAGCCTAGCGTAGCCATCCCCAGCTGGTTAGTCATCTGCCAAGCAGAGGTAAGCTTCCATATGGTGGCCTAGCAGGGACAAGTGGAGAAATGTTTCTGACAGTTAAAGCAGACGATGAACTGAGGTGGGCCACAGAGGCACACCCCATATCTGACACACACACACACCTCAAGATCAATGACACCCTCCCCTCAACTATACGAGTCATGACGAGTAACCTCCTTCCTTTCTCCCAGACTCCTTCACTCTTCCCCCCTCTCATCCTCCTTAAACGTCCTTCCATTTCAGAGATCATGTTGCTGGCATTGCTCTTAACTCCTTCCCTCTCTGTCCTACCTCCTCCTTCCCTCTTTGTCCTCCTCCCATCTCTCTCTGCTAACTCTCCTCTCTCTCCTCATCTGTCTTTCCCTTCTTCTCTGCCTCTCTCCTGTCCACCTCCCCCTCTCTTTCCTCCTCACCTTCTCTCTCTCCTCTCCTCCCTCCCTCCTTTTCTCTCCTCATCTCCCTTCATCTCTCCTCTCCCTATGAATCACTGGCTGTTCCAGACAGACTTTATCACCAGGAGGTTCTAAACTCTGGGAACATTTCCCAGGAGGACACACACACACGCATACACAAATGTATTCACACACAAACACACAAACAGATATGCACACACACCTAAACTCACACAGATTTACACATTCGCAAACACACAAACAGATATGCACACACAGAGATATATACACACACACACACACATACAGGATATACACACACAAAGATATACATGTACACACATCAAGGCGCACAGATAACATATGCATTAACATAACACACACTCTCTCTTTTTCTATCTCTCCCTCTCCCCCCCCTCTCCCCCTCTCCCCCTCTCCCCCCTCTCCCCCTCTCCCCCTCTCCCCCTCTCCCCCTCTCCCCCTCTCCCCCTCTCCCCCTCTCCCCCCTCTCCCCCTCTCCCCCTCTCCCCCTCTCCCCCTCTCCCCCTCTCCCCCTCTCCCCCTCTCGCCCTCCCCCTTGGAGAAGAAGGTGTTATTTCAGGCTGTGGTAATTCAAAAGGTGTCCATACCAGGAGTCACACAAAGCGTATTTCCATGTTTACCCCCACTAGAGGGCAGTGTGAGAGTTTCAGATCAGGTCAGTGTGATCTACATGACTGCACACATTTCTGAATGCTGGTACGAGGTCTGAATTCCTCAACATTATGTCAGAACTATACACTTCTTGATTTTATAATGTTGTTTCTGTGTTGTTTCTGTGTGGAGACGAGGCTGGAGACACAAGGCTGGAGAAACGAGGCTGGAGACACAAGGCTGGAGAAACGAGGCTGGAGACACGAGGCTGGAGACACGAGGCTGGAGACACGAGGCTGGAGACACGAGGCTGGAGACACGAGGCTGCAGACACGAGGCTGGAGACACGAGGCTGGAGACACGAGGCTGGAGACACGAGGCTGCAGACACGAGGCTGGAGACACGAGGCTGGAGACACGAGGCTGCAGACACGAGGCTGGAGACACGAGGCTGGAGACACAAGGCTGGAGACACGAGCTGGAGACACGAGGCTGGAGACACGAGGCTGGAGGCTGGAGGCACGAGGCTGGAGACACGAGGCTGGAGGCTGGAGACACGAGGCTGGAGACAGGAGGCTGGAGACACGAGGCTTTCACATCTGTGTGTACTTCAACACCTGAAGTAGAAAGGGAGTGAGAGAGAGAGAGAGAGAGAGAGAGAGAGAGAGAGAGAGAGGGAGCAGAGATGGTAGAAGTACATATACTCATGTTTATACAGACTCTGTTAAATGTTGAAGTGCTGACTACACTTTTTCACTCAAGTTAAAGTAAAGAAGTGTTGGCTCTGACATACTTACGTAAGTAAAAAGTAGCTATTACTACTACCTGTTTTAGTGTCACGCTGGTAACTGGACCTCACATTATATTAATATATTAAATACAAAAGGACACGATAGCCCGGAATCCATTTTGGCGCCACAATTTCAGCCTCTTCTTGTTCTTCTGCTTTGCTCCATGGTAGCTTTGTAGACTAGCTTACATTTGTAGTGCGTTATAGACCGGAAATTAAAAAAGGCGAGCAATGACAATAAATAATATTGATCATGTTACCAAATACAGATTCAGTTACTGCAGTGCAACAACATTGTAGTCTGAACAGTGTTGACAGATTAAAATGTATAAGAAAGTCTGGTTTGAAAATGTAAGGAGTAGAAACCAGTACTGACTACAAAGTATTGTACTTAGTTACTTCCCATCTCTGGTAGTGTCGATATACTGTGTGTGTGTGTGTGTATATATAGTGTGTATTTGTGTATGTTAAGCTGTTTGTATCAGCATGAAGATTTGCTGATGTTCTGCACACTAGTGGTCATTAAGGGTGTGTGTGGTGTGTGTGTGTGAATGCATGTGTGTAGAGGAGTAGAGGGAGAGAGGGAGAGAGGGAGATAGGGAGACGGAGAGATGTAGATGGGAGATGAGTGCTAGAGAGGTGCTAGCGTTCGATCTCTGTCTGCTCGTTTGCTCTCTGTGCTCTCTTTTGCTCTGTAGATGGCTGTCAGTTTGTGTGAGTGTGCAGGATCATCATTATTGGAGATTCAGGAGTTTATCGATCCAACATGGTGGCGTCCCATTAGTGGATGACACAGTGTTGCTGGGGAACCGGCGTTATGGAGATAACCAGCCTCTCCCTGTCACCCACTGGGGAAGGAGAAAAGATGAGCTCACACACACATACACAATAGCAACCCACACACACACACACACACAACGGCAACATCACCATATACTGTATATACACATCAGTAACATGACCGTACAAACACACAAAATAGCAACATCACCATTCACACACACTCACTCACACACACACACACACACACACACGTGAGAACGTTTAGTCTGACAGGGAGGGAGTCTCTCCCTCCTCTCTCTATTTCTCCATCTCTTTTCTCTGTCTCTCTCACACTACCCTCATTCTGTATGAGTGTGTGTGTGTGTGTGTGAGTGTATTTGTGTGTGTGTGTGCATGCTGTTTCAGAGGTTTCCGGAAGCAGGTGCCAATTCTGGGGTGGTACTGGTCTTTGTTACCGTGAAGACCACACAGGTTCAACTAGAAGGATTCTGGGAACTCGGTCAGGGAGGTTCAGCAGGTCACTAGAGATCTGTTCATCTGCCGTCTGACAAGGAGGGAGGAGGGGAGTCACACACACACACACACCACAACACCACACACACACACCACACCGCCACACACACACAATCATTCAACTGTCTCATTACAGTTCTGAAATGATTAGTTTGTTCTCAGAACACTGGCAAGTGGGGAATGTGCAGTCCTCTGCAATTACTGTTATCTATCTCCACCTCTCTCTCTCGTCCTCTCTCTCTCTCCCCTCCTCTCCTCTCTCTCTCTCTCTCTCTCTCTCTCCCCTCTCACCCTCTCTCTCTGTCTGTCTCTCACCCACCCTCTCTCTATCTTCATCCCTCCCTCTCTCCATAAACCTTCTCCTCCTCTCTCTCTCCTGTGTGTCTGTCCATCCATCCATCTCTCTGTGTTAACATTGTATTTTCTTTCAGCTGGCATTTAAGCCCCCCCCCCTCCCTTCTCCATCAATAATGGAAGAGATGCGTTCATGGTTGTATGTCATCTAGCATTATTAATGTACCTGTCTGTAGGGCAGGGAGCTTCACACACACACATACATACATACATACCACACACACACACACACACACACACACACACACACACACACACACACACACACACACACCACACACACACACACACACACACACCACACACACACCACTTCACTTGTCTCTAGGCTGCCCAGCTTTGAAACCGTCTGTCCCTCTTATTGATGACATTTTGCAACGTGATGGTTACACTGTTTTCTCCCTGTTTTCTGTTTAGTAGCCTTGAGGTGTTTATCTCTCACTCTATCTCAATGCTTCTCTCTCTTACTCTCCCTCCCTCTCTCTATCTCTTTACCTCTCTCTCCATACCTCTCTCTACCTCACTCTATCTCCCTGCTTCTCTCTCTCTTACTCTCCCTACCTCTCTCTTTCTTTACCTACTTTACTCTTTATCTCTCCCCCCTCTCCTTCTCTATCTTAACATCCCTCTCCCTTTCTCTCTCTCTGGCACTTTCTCTCTTTTTCTCTCTCTCCCTCTATTTCTCTTTACCTCCTTCCCCCTCCCTTACTCTCTCTCTCTCTCTGCTCACTAAAAGTGTTCAGATCCTTAGAAAACATAATGTCATGTTTAGAAAATCAATAAGAATGGAACTCCTTGGCGCTTATCATTTAATGAACTTAGCTTCAAGTGGACCTACCTGTTATTCAGAAAATAAAACTATGACGAAGTATATCATGCAAACACTCCGAGGAACACATGAAGCCTCCCAGCTTTACACCATCAGTGAGGAGGAGGGGGAGGAAAGAAGAGAGGGAAAGGAGAGGGGTAGAGGGGGAGAGGGAGGAGAGGAAGGAGGGACATGGGACAGGGACAGGGACAGGGACAGGGACAGGGACAGGGACAGGGACAGGGACAGGGACAGGGACAGGGACAGGGACAGGACAGGGACAGGGACAGGGACAGGGAGGGACAGGGACAGGGACAGGGACAGGGACAGGGACAGGGACAGGGACAGGTGGAGATGAGGGAGGGTACTTCTACTTCAGGGATAGGGCAGAGAATGTGTGTGTATGCGTGTGTATGCGTGTGTGTGTGTGTGTATGCATATGTGTGAGTATGAGCGTGTTCCTCTGTGTGTGTGTTCCCCTGTGTGTGTGTGTCTTGGTGAGAGAATGTGTGTGTTCCCCTGTGTGTGTGTGTCTTGGTACATAAAAGGCTTGTGCAGAGTCTGAAAGCTGGAGCCAGCGCTGTGTGTGTCTTGTGCAGAGTCTGAAAGCTGGAGCCAGCGCTGGCTCAGCCCCCGGGGCTCCTGGGGAAATGTTACATTTCACATCCAGGTGTTCAGCTTTTACACACTGGCCAGCTCCTCTCTCCTCCTCCTCTCTCCTCCTCCATAATTGGGTGCATTTACATGTTACAGTAATGTTTGTCCCTCTTGATGAAATAAATTGAAATTGAACTCCTCCTCTCCTCCTCTCCTCATCTCTTCTTCCTCCTCTCCTCCTCTTCTTCTCTCCTCCTCCTCCTCCCCTCATCTCCTCCTCTCCTCCTCCTCTCCTCCTCCTCTCCTCCTCTGATCTCTTCCTCCTCCTCTCTCTCCTCCTCTGATCTCTCTCCTCTCTTCCTCCTCCTCTCCTCCTACTCCTCTCTTCCTCTCCTCTTCCTCCTCTCCTTCTCTTAGCCCTTTCCTCCTCCTCCTCTCCTCCTCCTCCTCTCCTCATCTCCTCAATGTTTTCTGGCTGCTCTCTGCTGCTGACGCTGAGCCAAACACTGACAGGTTTCTCTGTTTGAACAGGTCTGGGAAAGTGGCTGGAAGCCCAGCCACTGAGGAAGGCTAGCAGCTAGCGCTGTGGATCAGCTTCTCAACAAGTGACTTCAAATAGGAGGGTGGACGCCGCAGGAAGCAAGGTGGAGTGAGCATTAATTCACAGCTAAACTGTGACGTGTGTAGTGTGACAGTAATCTGGAGAGAACAAGGTTTAGAATGGGGTTGGCTACTTGAGTACTGACATGTTAAGTCACACATGCCTGGGTGTGTTCATGCTGTTTGTCAGATCTGCTTGGATTGAAAACGATGGGATTACAGAATACATTGGTTGATTTAATAATCCCTGAGATGGAGGCTGGGAGTGTGGTTTTCCCTCCATAATGAATTATTTCATTTAGAAATTTGTATCCAAAGCAGAGTGGATGGGGGAATCTGCAATTTTTTGATCTACTGTCAAATGGTTTACTACTGAACAATACCCTCAGGGGTGTCCGTCAGGGCCTTCAGGGTGTTCTCTGAAACTAGATTGGATACATCAATGCATGCTTCTAATAAATCAAAGTACAAAAATCGTGAACTGTATTACTAGTGGGTTAGGGTAGTTTATTTTTATATTACTTAATTTTTCAAATTCTATTTTTTACATTTTTGCATAAACTGTTCAAATGAACTGTGGAGGCTAACAGCGAAAACTGATGGCTGATGATAGAGCAGTATCTTGTTGGTCTCATTCAGCACAGGGGATTCGATTAGCCCAACAGAGTGCTCTTGTGACAAGAGTGACAGTAAAACCAACCAATCAAAATGTCTTGTGTGGGGACGGGGTATGTTGGATATTCTGTGGCGGACCCTCTGATCAATCACTGATTGGCCTCTGATTGGCGGCTAAATTGTTAGCTAGCAGGTTACCGTAATTAACGGTAACGTACGGTAACGTAATTTACGGTAACAATGGCTGATGGAGATGTTGTAGAGACGGCAACGGAAACTGATTTTGTCAGTAGTTTGTTAAGTGTACCATGCTTGCTCAGAGAACTGTTGCTGAGAAGCTTGAAATTGTTAACAGGGGAGACCAAAACCAAAGGTGGGACTCCTTCAACCAGGCAAAGGATTCACAAGGTATTTTAGCAACGCGAATTACTGCCGCTTCAAATGACTAACGGCTCGCACAGAGTAAAACAAGTTGTTTTGCTGGGACTGTTTGCTATTCAACTCAGAGAAGGGGCCATGGAACAGCACTGAACTTCATCTTCAAATGAGTGAGTCTTGGTTTTAAATCTTTTCAGAGTGACTTTTTGTAACTTTGTTGTAGCTTCATGCCGTCGCTATCATTCTAATGAAACCCAGTTCAGTCGTGAATGTAGCTAGATGTAGCCCACTGAGGTGGCAGTTGTTGCTGTTATGTTTTTGTTTACGGCTGGAGTGCTTGTGCGTGTTTCGGGGGAGGCGGATTTCGGGTAATTGAAGGTCCACAGTGAGACGGCACGGTCTGCCACTGCCATCCCTATATCTCTATCCACTGTGTGTGTGTGTGTGTGTGTGTGTGTGTGTTGTGTGTGTGTGTGTGTGTGTGTGTGTGTGTGTGTGTGTGTGTGTGTGTGTGTGTGTGTGTGTGTGTGTGTGTGTGTGTGTGTGGTGTGTGTGTGTGTGTGTGTGTGTGTGTGTGTGTGTGTATGTGTGTTCGTGTGTTTGGCTTCTCTGACAGAGCAGCCTGTAGTGCGGACATGCAAATTTCCTTTTGAAGTCGAGAAATCAGAATCGTTAGATCCCTTGAGAGGTACCTGAGCACCCTGAAGGAATAAACATGTCCACTTCTGGTGACGGCGTTCCACCGCGATATTTTATTTAACTTGATATTTTCCCTCATGAGATCTGACCTGCTTGTGGTTCCTGAGAGGGATATCTGCAGCAGGCCTGGTCCCCTCTTCCTCCGCCACACGCCCATCTCTTGTCACCTTTTTCATTTGGGGGGAAATTCTCCAGAGGAAAGCAGAGGCCAGAGGAGGGAAGAAAGAGAGTGATTACGTGATTTAGGTCAAAGATTTGTCGTTTCAATTACCGATACCATAAAAGCTGTTGAATGAAGGACATGTAATGATCGTCTGGTGAGGAACCTTCAGGCCCCCAGGAGGTCAAGCACATCACACTTCCAGTAAATAAGAACATTTCAGTGAATGCCTCGTAGCTGTTGCCTCACACTTGGTCTGGGTAATGATCTCCTCTATGGGCTCGTACAGCGCTGCTGAAGTGGAGCAGTGTGCAGGAATAATGAAGTGGAAGGCAGATGGTAGCGATGACCAGTGAAGATGTAAAAGATGGTACCCAATTGCTGTGAAAGTACCAAGTCAATGAAGTGAATAAGAGAGAGAGAGAGAGAGAGACACATTTACATTTATGCATTTAGCAGACGCTTTTATCCAAAGCGACTTCCAAGAGAGAGCTTTACAAAAGTGCATAGCTCACTGAACATAACAACGAGATAGCCCCAAACATTGTGGGTAACCAAACATGAAGCATACATTGTGAAAACCAAATAAGAACCAATGGAAGAACCATAAGAGCATGTAGTTAGACAAGTTACAATCAAACAGCATTGAACCTCAAAAGTGCAAGAGTGTACCTGTGGAAAAAGCAAGCAACAATAATATATTTCACAGCGAGTACAATCACTTAAATCATTTGTCATCATTTGTACAATCATTTGTCTACTGGACATGACCAAGGGTTAGGTTCTCATTAGCTCAATATAGCAGGGTATAGATCAAACATTGTTTATTCAATTCAGAGCATTCCAAACAGTAATAAAGTAATAATGAGTTATTGTTAATATTGGTCAGTGGTTAAAGACGGACCTCTTCACCAGGCCTCAGCAGGGTGGAGCTCTCTGAAGAAACAACTCTCTGAAGTCAGCTGCTTCAGGGTGTTCTCGCTCAAGACTTTGCGATTGTGTGTGTGTGTGTGTGTGTGGGACAGACAGACAGAGAGTGAATCCCGATGTCGATTACCAGCCACCCTTCGTGCTAAACTGTGAGGTATTGATTACACGCAGAGAGCTTCTATATTCAATTAGCAGGCAGAAAGGCACTAATCAAATCAGTCATCAGCGTCTGGGAGTGGAGATCAACTGCAGGGAACTTCCTGTTCAGACGTCAGAGCATCTGCTGAGAGGTACCGAGAACCTGCTGTTCTCAGAGAGAGGAAAGTTGTTCTGCTCGGCACTGAACACTGTAGCTGTTCTCAGAGAGAGGAAAGTTGTTCTGCTCGGCACTGAACACTGTGCTGTTCTCAGAGAGAGGAAAGTTGTTCTGCTCGGCACTGAACACTGTAGCTGTTCTCAGAGAGAGGAAAGTTGTTCTGCTCGGCACTGAACACTGTAGCTGTTCTCAGAGAGAGGAAAGTTGTTCTGCTCGGCACTGAACACTGTAGCTGTTCTCAGAGAGAGGAAAGTTGTTCTGCTCGGCACTCAACACTGTGCTGTTCTCAGAGAGAGGAAAGTTGTTCTGCTCGGCACTGAACACTGTAGCTGTTCTCAGAGAGAGGAAAGTTGTTCTGCTCGGCACTGAACACTGTAGCTGTTCTCAGAGAGAGTAAAGTTGTTCTGCTCGGCACTCAACACTGTAGCTGTTCTCAGAGAGAGGAAAGTTGTTCTGCTCGGCACTCAACACTGTGCTGTTCTCAGAGAGAGGAAAGTTGTTCTGCTCGGCACTGAACACTGTAGCTGTTCTCAGAGAGAGGAAAGTTGTTCTGCTCGGCACTGAACACTGTAGCTGTTCTCAGAGAGAGGAAAGTTGTTCTGCTCGGCACTCAACACTGTAGCTGTTCTCAGAGAGAGGAAAGTTGTTCTGCTCGGCACTGAACACTGTAGCTGTTCTCAGAGAGAGGAAAGTTGTTCTGCTCGGCACTGAACACTGTAGCTGTTCTCAGAGAGAGGAAAGTTGTTCTGCTCGGCACTCAACACTGTGCTGTTCTCAGAGAGAGGAAAGTTGTTCTGCTCGGCACTCAACACTGTGCTTTTCTCAGAGAGAGGAAAGTTGTTCTGCTCGGCACTGAACACTGTGCTGTTCTCAGAGAGAGGAAAGTTGTTCTGCTCGGCACTGAACACTGTGCTGTTCTCAGAGAGAGGAAAGTTGTTCTGCTCGGCACTGAACACTGTAGCTGTTAGTAGCTGGACGGTTTTACACAGTTGTCAGCAATGGTGGAGTTACCCATCTCTCTCACGCAAATATCTTTCAACCCATCCATCCACCCACCCACCCACCCACCCCACAACCCCAACCTCCCACTACTCCACTTCCACCATGCACCTCCCTACCCTCTCCCCCCCCACATCTCTGTCCCTACACGCCTCCTCTCCCTCCACACGCCCCCTCTCCCCCTCCCACACCCTCCCTGGGATGCAGGGTTGGGCTGTTTGAGACCCAGAGCACAGCGAGTCTGTCTGAACTCTCAGGATGAGAACACAACTCTGCCTCCATGATCAGAATCAACAACAGCACTAAAAACAAGGCACGGTCTACCAGTCTGGGAGAGAGGTGGAGAGAAGACTTAGACTGAAATGTTGAAGTCCGTCACGCACTCACAAAGCTGATACCATTTAACATATAGAACGGATGAAGATGATTGAGAAGAAAAGGGAGGGCAGGGAAGATGACAGGAGAGGAGGAGGGAAAAGGAGAAGGAGGAAGTGGGTAAAATGACAGGAGGAGGAAGAGAGCAGGGAGAAGGAGGCTGTGAAGGTGCTTGTGGTTCTCACTCAGTACTTCCTCCTACTCTCCTGGTCTGTGATTATTACTACCAGACAAGCTGAACTAAGCGATGTCATCAGTCCTCATGCTGAGAAGGAGACACTGTGAATCCCATCATTAAACACAAAGATGGAAAGAGATGAAGAGAGAGGGAGAGAGAGAGAGATAGAGAAATAAAGAGACAGAAACAGAGAGAGCCATACAGATAGATAGAGAGAGAGAGAGAGATGGTGAAAGAGAGAAAGGAGACAGTGATATAGAGACAAAGAATAGAGAGGAAGAACAGTCAGTCGTGATGAAGAGACCCAGAGTTGGGCTCACTGCAGAGCCACAGCAACCTCTCCTCCCATCTCCTCGCATCTCCTCTATTCTCCTCTCCTCTAGAGAGGAGAAAGAATAGAGAGTGGAGGGGAGAGAGGGTAAGAGAGCGAGTGGGAAAGGGAGGGAAGTAAGCAGAGAGGGAGGGAAGGAAGGAGAGAGGGAGGGAGGGAAGGAGAGAGAGAGGAGGGAAGGAGAGAGGAGGGAGAGAGCGTGTGTATTACAAAGTAGTAAAACAGTTTTATGGGAAATCCAATGTTGCCAAAAGGACTAAACAATAAAACAGAAATGACACAACCATAAAAAGCACAAAATGCTCTAAAATGGCAAAAACCAACAAAATAGAAAATGAGAGACAAACGACACAGAAAATAGAAAATTCTTCTCTCACTTTCTCTTTTCTCTTTCTCAGTCTCTCTCTCTCTTAGCCCCTCGCCTGTATTTATAACAGATATCTTTGAATTGAATCATCAATGATCCATCATGGATCAGTGTGAAACGAGACCAACTTCAGTTTACAGTCTTATCTATCTTAGCACACAGCAGCTGGACAGTAGCGTGATTCTAACCGACCCTACGATTGGCTGGCAGTCACCGTGACAATGAGACAGGCAGAGCCAGAACGTGTGTGTGTGCTTCCTTGGGTGTGCACATGTACATGTGTGCTTGTAAGTTTGTGTTCATGCATGTGTGTGTTTGATCGAGAGACAATGAGATCCAAAGAGAGAGATAGGGAGAGAGAGACAGAAAGAGAGAACGGAGAGAGACAAAAAGAGAGAGAGAGAGAAAGAGAGAGCGTGCGGAGGGAATTGCTGAATTGAAATGTGGTTCAGATAAAAGGGCAGGCTGGTGTTTGAGTGATGCCAGGTCCACCTGAGAACGGCTCAGCGCTCTCAATCTAACATCTTTATTGACAAGTTCTCCTGTGGTCCTGAAAGACATTCTATTCTCTCAGGTAAATCTATCAACTCGGGAAGAATGACAGATTTAACCCTTATAAATAAGACCAGTGCGGGGAGAGGGAAGAAAATGCTATTTATTCTGTGGGCGTGTGAATGTGGATAAGCACACACACACACACACTCACAGCTACACTTACAGTTCCACTCCATCATTAAATTGAATTTTATATTGTTTTCTTCACAAACACACCCACACCCACACACCACCACACACACACAGTAACACACACATACACCCCACACACACAGTCCCTCTTCATCAGTAAGTGTATATGTTATAGTGTTTTTTTCAGATACACACTCACACATACAAACACAGAAACACACATACAGAGTATGCAACACACACACACACACACAGCTGATCACATGATCACTGCTTCTCCCCGTGTTGCTGTCTGAACCAGGAAGTGTAAACCTGAGTCACAGCTGATGAAGAGAGAAGACTTCAGGGTCGCTTTCAACCATGGAGGTGTGTGTGACTGTGTGTGTGACTGTGTGTGTGTTACTGTGTGTGTGTGTGTGTGCGTGTGTGTCTGCAGAGTCTCTAAACAGCCACAGGCTACAGTAGCAACAGTGTTCCCTAGGGGGCGCTGGTGCAGACCCAAGCGAGGGAGGGCCATCTGGCTCTGCTGCTGCCCCAGACTGGGGCTCGCTGGCGGGGTGGAGGAGTCCCTCGCCCGCTCTCACCTCCACGTCTTCACAGTCACACCCTGAGAGACTCACGTGATCATTTATTTGAGAACCGAGGGAGTACAGTAGCGGAGAGGACTGCCACTGGCTCTCTTTATCTCCTCTTAAACACCTCCCTCTCTCTAATCTCTCTCCTCTCTCCACCTCCCTCTCTCTACTCTCTCCACCTCCCTCTCTCTACTCTCTCCACCTCCCTCTCTCTCCTCTCTCACACCTCCCTCTCTCTACTCTCTCCACCTCCCTCTCCTCTCTCCCACCTCCCTCTCTCTACTCTCTCCACCTCCCTCTCTCTACTCTCTCCACCTCCCTCTCCTCTCTCCACCTCCCTCTCTCTACTCTCTCCACCTCCCTCTCTCTACTCTCTCCACCTCCCTCTCTCTCCTCTCTCCACCTCCCTCTCTCGTCCTCTCTCCACCTCCCTCCCTCTACTCTCTCCACCTCCCTCTCCTCTCTCCACCTCCCTCTCTCTACTCTCTCCACCTCCCTCTCCTCTCTCCTCCAAAAAATGATGCTGATCTGGCATCTGGCAAAAAAATCTTGGGTAACTACAACACGTCAAGCTGTTGAGTGTGTGTCTGTGGGCCCATGAGTGGGCTGTTGAGTGAGACTGCAGGGGGGGGTTTCTGAGCTACACTGCCCCCAGAGGCTGGGATGGCAGCAGAGAAGGAGAGCACAGGATGCTCCCACCAGGTGCTGCCCCCAGACACTGGGACGGTGACAAATGTGAACCATCACTCCATACTCAGATCTAATTGAATCATCAAGCCGTGAGAGAGAATAGATAGAGAGAGGGCTGATGTTAGATGTTGGTAGTTAGTGTCTGTAGTAAAAACGAGGTGTTCCGTCAACACCTCTCTTCCTTCCTCGATCCTCCTCTTCAGAAAGGTTTCTGTGACCTTCACAGAACACCCCGAGGCTGCCGCCGAGGGAGGAAGTGGCTTTGATAACAACTGCAGTTGTTGTTGTAAATCACTAGGTCCAGTCCTGTTCCGTTCTGCTACTGAAAGTTAAATGATCTGGTTGAACAGCAGCCAGGTCAGGATGACATTCTCACAGCACCAGAACACCTCAGAGTAAAGTGTGTGTGTGTGTGTGTGGTGTGTGTGTGTGTGTGTGTGTGTGTGTGTGTGAGAGAGAGCGAATCATCCTTCTCTCTCTGTCTCATACACACACACACTCACATACACACACACACACACTCACACATTTATACATGCGCACAGGGAGTGACACACACACAATCTCGCTATCTCTATCACACTTGCATGCACACACGCTCACACACATTATCTCCTTCTCTCTCTCACCCTGATAAACATATCTGCATGAGTACATGCCACAGTTCCTGCCTGTAGAACACACTCACTGTCCTGGTACTGAACACACTCACTCTCCTAGTACTGAACACACTCACTCTCCTAGTACTGAACACACTCACTATCCTGGTACTGAACACACTCACTCTCCTAGTACTGAACACACTCACTCTCCTAGTACTGAACACACTCACTGTCCTGGTACTGAACACACTCACTCTCCTAGTACTGAACACACTCACTCTCCTAGTACTGAACACACTCACTGTCCTGGTACTGAACACACTCACTCTCCTAGTACTGAACACACTCACTGTCCTGGTACTGAACACACTCACTGTCCTGGTACTGAACACACTCACTGTCCTGGTACTGAACACACTCACTGTCCTGGTACTGAACACACTCACTGTCCTGGTACTGAACACACTCACTGTCCTGGTACTGAACACACTCACTCTCCTGGTACTGAACACACTCACTGTCCTGGTACTGAACACACTCACTGTCCTGGTACTGAACACATTCACTCTCCTGGTACTGAACACACTCACTCTCCTGGTACTGAACACACTCACTCTCCTAGTACTGAACACACTCACTCTCCTGGTACTGAACACACTCACTGTCCTGGTACTGAACACACTCACTCTCCTGGTACTGAACACACTCACTGTCCTGGTACTGAACACACTCACTCTCCTGGTACTGAACACACTCACTCTCCTGGTACTGAACACACTCACTCTCCTAGTACTGAACACACTCACTCTCCTGGTACTGAACACACTCACTCTCCTGTGCAACTCTACTCTACTCTCCCCTCGCTACTCTACTCTCTTTGTGATGCAGCTCATAAATGATGCTGTTTGATCAGCAGATCAAGCTGGTTCCAGAGTGATTCCTGCCTCCATCCCTCCATCAATCTTCACTCCATCCATCCACCCCTCCTCACTCCACCCCTCCATCCACCCCTCCTCACTCCACCCCTCCATCCCTACTCACTCCACCCCTCCATCCCTCCTCACTCCACCCCTCCATCCTTCCTCACTCCACCCTCCTCACTCCACCCCTCCATCCTTCCTCACTCCACCCCTCCATCCTTCCTTACTCCACCCCCTCCATCCCTCCTCACTCCACCCCTCCATCCTTCCTCACTCCACCCCTCCATCCTTCCTCGCTCCACCCCTCCATCCTTCCTCACTCCACCCCTCCATCCTTCCTCACTCCCACCCCCTTTTATCTATCCTGTGCATATGTTCCCCATCTGAAACTGTGGCTGTGATCTCCTATAGAAGGAGCTGGGGTTTCCATTTGTTAACGGTAACAGCTTCAATGTTATCAAGCCGCCCTCTTGAGAGAAGACTACTGGTGCTTCATTACCGGGAAACCCTGTCAGTGTCAGTATTCATTAATGACACACAGCAGATAGGAGTCCTGCAGCCATTAGCCAGTAGCATCCAGGCTACACACCTCAGTCATCCTGCTAGCCAGTAGCATCCAGGCTACACACCTCAGTCATCCTGCTAGCCAGTAGCATCCAGGCTTCACACCTCAGTCATCCTGCTAGCCAGTAGCATCCAGGCTTCACACTTCAGTCATCCTGCTAGCCAGTAGCATCCAGGCTTCACACCTCAGTCATCCTGCTAGCCAGTAGCATCCAGGCTTCACACTTCAGTCATCCTGCTAGCCAGTAGCATCCAGGCTTCACACTTCAGTCATCCTGCTAGCCAGTAGCATCCAGGCTTCACACCTCAGTCATCCTGCTAGCCAGTAGCATCCAGGCTTCACACAGTCATCCTGCTAGCCAGTAGCATCCAGGCTTCACACCTCAGTCATCCTGCTAGCCAGTAGCATCCAGGCTTCACACCTCAGTCATCCTGCTTTCATCAAGGCTTACAATTAGTCAGGCTGGGCACAGGAGGCACACCACCACACACATACAGACACACCTATGCTGACACACACATGCAGACATACACTGTAACACACATGCCGCCACACACACATACAGACACACACACATGCCGACACATACACAAATGCAGACAAATGCGGACACACACACAAACATGCAGACACAGACACATCCAAGTGTGTTTCTTCTTGTCCGTACTTTAACCCTAACTCATACTTTTTGTCATGTTATGTAACATTAATGACTCGATGTCACTTTGATAAAAAAGAATCAAGGTTGTGTTGCGACTGTACAAGTCTTCCAGGCCTCATGAATTCTTCAGTTTTATCTGAGGACTGTGAGCTCACAACGCCTCCAGACCAGAATGACTCTGAACCTGTTTTTCCAACCCGGCGAGGGAGCCAGACAAAAGCATTTATTATTCATGCTGTGATTGATGATTGAAATAATTGATCCCCTGCAGTCATTATGAGTGTGACTGACGACAGAGCTGGGGTTCCATTGGTGTGTACGTGTGATCGAGTGTGAGTTAGGGTATGTGTGTGTGTGTGTCCTTTGATGTGTGAGTTAGGGTGTGTGTGTGTGTTTGCTTGTGAATGTATTGTGGTTATGTTTATGAGAGCAATTACTGCATGTGCAATGACTTGAATCCTGCTGTGTTTGTGTGTGTGTGTAAGGGTGAGTACGTGTTTTGTGTGTGAGTGTGTGTGTGTGTTCTCGCCTGTTTAAGGATTCTTCAGTACATCTCTCCTCTCCTGTCTCTGAACATTAAGCACAACGACATTTTCAAATCTCACACTGACCTTTGGCGCCTGGCAAACGACACTCAATTAAGGAACAATCAGCCTTTGCCATTAAACCCTTCGCCTACTTCTCAGTCACACACGTCACTAACTCACAGATAAAACATAGAGACACAGCACAGTCATATAGAGATACAAGACAGTCATATAGAGACTCCACTTCCTCCTCTACCTCCACACCCTCCTCAACCCCCTCACCCTCCTCCACACCCTCCACTGCTTCCTCACCCTCCTCAACCTCCACACCCTCCACTGCTTCCTCACCCTCCACACCCTCCTCCTCCTCGCCCTCCACTGCTTCCTCACCCTCCACAACCCTCCTCAACCTCCACACCCTCCACTGCTTCCTCACCCTCCTCACTCTCCTCTCCCTGTGGTTCTGTGTGAGGAGGTTTTGTGTTTCTTAGATCATCTGTGTATTTTCTTTTTACAAATGCGAAAATCCTAATTTGTCTTCGATAGAAACCCTCAACCCTCCAGAGCAGCAGACAGAACATGTAGAATTCTTTTATTTTTAATGTTCGCATCTCTGAACTGAAGTTCAACGTTCATCGAGCAGCTGTAGAGCCACTATGTATTCAGTCCACAGAGATCGGAAAAAACACAAGAACCACTTTCCATGTCAAGTATTTCCATAAAATCCTGATATGCCGCCTGTCTTTGAGCCGGGACTGGTGTTGGCTGGTTGTACACCCCTATCAATAACAAGACTTCTCAACCTATAAAGAACATAACCCTTTACAGCCCACTGGCCCAGAGCTGCAGCAGTGCTGATCTTTAATTCATCGTCTATAGACAGACAAGATGGAGGGAAGTGGAGAGAGATGAGTGTTTGCTTCTTGAATCCTCACCCTGCCACATATCCCACAGCTCCAACTGTCGCAAGACGTCACGGCAGTTTGTCAGAAGAATTTGAATGTGGGCACTGCTGTAAACCCCCCCCCCACCCACCTCCTCCACGTTTTCCACCCCCTCAAAACCCAGAACAGAGAAAAAGAAAGTGGATGGAGAGAGGAGAAAGAGAAGAGAGAGAAAGAAAGGCAAAGAGAGAGAGAGAGAGAGAGAGGGAGAGAGGAGGGGATGCAGATGAAGGGGTGCAGGCCTGTGTGAGTCTGTTCAACCCATTACTTACTGATCATGAAAAAGGAGCGAGCACTCAACATCAATCAGGACTGAAATATGTTAGCAATGCTCCCGTTCGCTATCTGTCTATCCTCTCTCTCTCTCTCTCTCTCTCTCTCTCTCTCTCTCTCCTCTCTCTCTCTCTCTCTCTGTGTCTCTCCTCTCTCTCTTTCTCCTCTCTTTCCCTTTGTCCTCTCTCTCTCTGTCTCCCCACTCTCTCTCTGTCTCTCTATCTTCTCATTCTAACTCCCCCCACTGCTTTCTCCATCGGATTTAGCATGTGGTCTTTCTAATTGCCTCTCTTTCCCTCTCTACCCATCTCTCTCTTTACCTCTCTCTTCCTCTCTCCCATATTTCTCTCCCTCACTCCCCCGCTGAGCGTTGTGTCTGCCAGCCGTCGACAGCCAATCATCCCCCCAGGTCCCAGTTTCCCTCCCTGCTGTGCCGCCGTGTCACAGCTTCTAGAACTGGCAGACACGTCTAGAACTGAGCCAGACGCTTCTAGAACTGTCAGACACGTCCAGAACTGAGCCAGACGCTTCTAGAACTGTCAGACACGTCCAGAACTGAGCCAGACGCTTCTAGAACTGTCAGACACGTCCAGAACTGAGCCAGACGCTTCTAGAACTGTCAGATATGTCTAAAATTGAGCCAGACCCTTCTAGAACTGTCAGGCATGTCTAGAACTGAGCCAGACGCTTCTAGAACTGTCAGACATGTAACTTCCTGAAACTTACTGTGGTTACTCATACTAGTCCCCTCAGTGTACAGTAAGAATCATTTGATGCTGGGATATACAGAACAGATAAACATGGCAATGTTTTCTGATTTAGATTCATCACAGAGCCAGTACCACAGAGGTCACCATTTCTGACGGCCGTCACTGAAAATGCTTTCCAAATGGGGGGGGCCGAGATGCCTCGTGTTCATGGTGGGCAGCAGGGAGGACAGAGCTGCCTCGTGATCATGGTGGGCAGCAGGGAGGACAGAGCTGCCTCGTGTTCATGGTGGGCAGCAGGGAGGACAGAGCTGCCTCGTGTTCATGGTGGGGCAGCAGGGAGTACAGAGCTGCCTCGTGTTCATGGTGGGCAGCAGGGAGGACAGAGCTGCCTCGTGATCATGGTGGGCAGCAGGGAGGACAGAGCTGCCTCGTGTTCATGGTGGGCAGCAGGGAGGAAGAGCTGCCTCGTGTTCATGGTGGGCAGCAGGGAGGACAGAGCTGCCTCGTGTTCATGGTGGGCAGCAGGGAGGACAGAGCTGCCTCATGTTCATGGTGGGCAGCAGGGAGGACAGAGCTGCCTCGTGTTCATGGTGGGCAGCAGGGAGGACAGAGCTGCCTCGTGTTCATGGTGGGCAGCAGGGAGGACAGAGCTGCCTCGTGTTCATGGTGGGCAGCAGGGAGGACAGAGCTGCCTCGTGTTCATGGTGGGCAGCAGGGAGGACAGAGCTGCCTCGTGTTCATGGTGGGCAGCAGGGAGGACAGAGCTGCCTTGTGTTCATGGTGGGCAGCAGGGAGTACAGAGCTGCCTCGTGTTCATGGTGGGGCAGCAGGGAGTACAGAGCTGCCTCGTGTTCATGGTGGGCAGCAGGGAGGACAGAGATGCCTCGTGTTCATGGTGGGCAGCAGGGAGGACAGAGCTGCCTCGTGTTCATGGTGGGCAGCAGGGAGGAAGAGCTGCCTCGTGTTCATGGTGGGCAGCAGGGAGGACAGAGCTGCCTCGTGATCATGATGCCTTCTGGCCTGGATGCACATTAGGAGTTTATTCAATTCTGGAAATGGAAACAACAGCTTTGACCTTGACTCAGTGGGTGGTGTGTATGTGTACATGTGTAACACACAGTCAATGACAGGTCTTAGTTAATGGGCTCTATTTGCTGCAATTCAGCAGGAAAACACAGTTTTTACTCTCTAGTGCTGAAGAGACAACTAACGAGGCACCCTCCTCCAGTCCCTCTCCTCTCTTCCTCTCTTCTCTTCCTCTCCTCTCTTCCTCACCTCTCTTCCTCTTCTTTCTTCTCCTCTCTTCCTCTCCTCTCGTCCTCTCCTCTCTGAGGGGAGCCAGAATGCCTTGAGTGTGTGTGTCTGTGTCTGTGTCTGTGTGTGTGTGTGTGTGTCTGTTTCCTGTGCATGCATAGATGTGACTTACCATCATTGGGATGGATCAATCCCCTAATGTGTCAGGCATGTGCTTTGTACTCACACATACAGACACACACACTTTCACACATGCACACTCACACACACGCACATGGAGTAGTGCAATGCGGATCACACAAGTGATAAGAGACTCACTGAGGAGAAAATAATGCCTCTCTATTACAGTGTCAATGTAAACACAAATTATCACATTACTGCATCCTAACTGGGTTTTATAAGAACGCCCGCTCCTCTAAGTGCCTTTCATCTCCAGCCCACACTGTGCCCATCCACACTCCAGATACCCATCACAATTTGTTTGCTTCAAAATGGACGCCTTTCTCAAACACTGTAATCAGTGTAGTGACACCATCAATTTTTTCCCCCCTGCTCCCAGTTCCTCTTGATATCGTCTCGTCTGGGGGAAATAGGTTTCTGCTCGTCTTGCTGTTGACAGGATTCACGCCGAGCGATACTAAGATGTCTGACGCTGATCTCTGGAGGGGTGAACGTGGTTGCTGCTCACACCTGAGGAGGAGGAGAGACACACCTGAGGAGGAGGAGAGGCTCACCTGAGGAGGAGGAGGAGGAGAGGCTCACCTGAGGGGTGAGGAGGAGGAGAGGCTCACCTGAGGGGTGAGGAGGAGAGGCTCACCTGAGGGGTGAGGAGGAGGAGAGGCTCATCTGAGAGGTGAGGAGGAGAGGCTCATCTGAGAGGTGAGGAGGAGAGGCTCATCTGAGGGGTGAGGAGGAGGAGAGGCTCATCTAAGAGGTGAGGAGGAGAGGCTCATCTGAGGGGTGAGGAGGAGGAGAGGCTCACCTGAGGAGGAGGAGAGGCTCACCTGAGAGGTGAGGAGGAGGAGAGGCTCATCTGAGGGGTGAGGAGGAGGAGAGGCTCACCTGAGGGGTGAGGAGGAGGAGAGGCTCACCTGAGGGGTGAGGAGGAGGAGAGGCTCACCTGAGGGGTGAGGAGGAGGAGAGGCTCACCTGAGGGGTGAGGAGGAGAGGCTCACCTGAGAGGTGAGGAGGAGGAGAGGCTCACCTGAGGGGTGAGGAGGAGGAGAGGCTCACCTGAGGGGTGAGGAGGAGAGGCTCACCTGAGGGGTGAGGAGGAGGAGAAGCTCACCTGAGGGGTGAGGAGGAGGAGAGGCTCACCTGAGGGGTGAGGAGGAGGAGAGGCTCACCTGAGGGGTGAGGAGGAGGAGAGGCTCACCTGAGGGGTGAGGAGGAGGAGAGGCTCACCTGAGGGGTGAGGAGGAGAGGCTCACCTGAGGGGTGAGGAGGAGGAGAGGCTCACCTGAGGGGTGAGGAGGAGAGGCTCACCTGAGGGGTGAGGAGGAGAGGCTCACCTGAGGGGTGAGGAGGAGGAGAGGCTCACCTGAGGGGTGAGGAGGAGGAGAGGCTCACCTGAGGGGTGAGGAGGAGGAGAGGCTCACCTGAGGGGTGAGGAGGAGGAGAGGCTCACCTGAGGGGTGAGGAGGAGAGGCTCACCTGAGAGGTGAGGAGGAGGAGAGGCTCACCTGAGGAGGAGGAGAGGCACACCTGAGGAGGAGGAGAGGCTCACCTGAGGGGTGAGGAGGATGAGGAGAGGCACACCTGAAGCATGAACATCGAACACTCCACTTACATCCCCTTCATGGTTCTTCTCAGTTGTCAGGTGAATTATTTGTTTTCATACATTCAGCATGTAGGAGCTTATACTGTGTATATGTTTGGATTTCTTTATAGTTTTAGATGACTTATTAGAGGGTTAGGGTTAGCTGGTCAGCTGTTTGTCAAGAGGAGCAGGACCAAAGGATGACCTACAAATGGTAAGCAAACCTGAAAGTGAAGTTGAACTTCATTAGGAGTGAGGCGTTGAGGTTGGAACCAGGATGAAGCTCACAGCACGTAATGGAAGGTGTTTACTGTGCACTGAGTGAATGAACATTTGTAAACTGCAGCAGTTATGTTTTACAAGGCATAAATCCCCACTCCATCTCCCCAATAGATCATCATCACTGTGTTCTTCAGCGTGTTCTGCTCTGGGAACTCCCTTCTCTTCCTCCCAGCTCTGCCTCGGCTCCTGTTCTCATGGTAACGAGAGCTGGATCCAGCTGAGTCTGTGTGAAGATCAGAGATGTTCCAGGGCCGGGCTCCTCTCTCTTCATCTCTGCCCTGCAGCAGTAATTGCGGACGGTCGAAACTGACGGTCCTTTGGACAGACTGCTCCCTCTAGCAGCTTCCTGTGGGCGTGGCTTGATGGTTTCAGCCAATCCAAGGAGCAGGGGCACCGATGTGGTCAGAAATGTTATTTTGTCAACACGTTCCTCCACAGGGTCTCATTCAGTCTCTACTGAGTGCAGAGTGCATTCACTGAGGTCTACATCTTATCCAATCACATTTGAGATTTACAAACATTATGCATGCATACCCTGTTTAACAAGAAATGTGACAGAGATTTGATGAAAGTGATGACATTGTTATAATGCATTGAGCAGACATCCAAACTGCTGAATCAGGTCTGTTCCTACTTACCAAGACCAGCCTGTCATTGAGGTGTGTGTGACTTGACCTGTGCTGTGTCATTGGAACAGCATGGAGGAACTCTAAATTAGGACACTGGACACAGCAGCATTAGATTGACCTCCAGGGAACACACAGACACACAGAAACACACACACACCCACACACACAGAAACACACACACCCACACACACACCTACACACACCCACACACACACACCCACACAGACACACAGAAACACACACCCAGACACACCCACAGAAGCTGAGAAGTGTTGATGCAGGACCTGCTACCCTGCCTGTCTGTGTTGAACTCTTGTTGTGGTGATTGTGGGTGACTTGCTCAGGTCATTTAGAATCAGCTGCATTAGTAAATAAAACATGCTGAACACAGGAAGGGACTGTTCCTGTATTATCTGTGTGATTTACACAGTGCTGAAAGCTTAGTTTTGTGCTGTGAGGGCACGTCTACTTTAGTTACATTTACATTTAGTCATTTAGCAGACGCTCTTATCCAGAGTAGAGGGACATTCTCCCCGAGGCAAGTAGGGTGAATTGCCTTGCCCAAGGACACAACGGACACGTCATTTGGCACGGCCGGGAATCGAATCAACAACCATCTGATTAATAGCCCAACTACCCAACTGCTCAGCCATCTGACCCCCCCCGTAGTTATCATAGTTACTACAGCCCCAATCACATGTCATAGTTACTACAGCCCCAATCACATGTCATAGTTACTACAGCCCTCATCACATGTCAGTTACTACAGCCCTTATCACATGTCATAGTTACTACAGCCCCAATCACATGTCATAGTTACTACAGCCCTCATCACATGTCATAGTTACTGCAGCCCTCATCACATGTCATAGTTACTACAGCCCTCATCACATGACATAGTTACTGCAGCCCTCATCACATGTCAAAGTTACTACAGCCCTCATCACATGACATAGTTACTACAGCCCTCATCACATGTCAATGTTACTACAGCCCTCATCACATGACATAGTTACTGCAGCCCTCATCACATGTCATAGTTACTACAGCCCCAATCACATGTCATAGTTACTACAGCCCTCATCACATGTCATAGTTACTGCAGCCCTCATCACATGTCATAGTTACTACAGCCCTCATCACATGTCATAGTTACTGCAGCCCTCATCACATGTCAATGTTACTACAGCCCTCATCACATGACATAGTTACTGCAGCCCTCATCACATGTCAATGTTACTACAGCCCTCATCACATGACATAGTTACTACAGCCCTCATCACATGTCAATGTTACTACAGCCCTCATCACATGACATAGTTACTGCAGCCCTCATCACATGTCATAGTTACTGCAGCCCTCATCACATGTCAAAGTTACTACAGCCCTCATCACATGTCAAAGTTACTACAGCCCTCATCACATGACATAGTTACTAAAGCCCTCATCACATGACATAGTTACTACAGCCCTCATCACATGACATAGTTACTACAGCCCCCATCACATGAATTTACCGTTCGACTGCAGATTGTGAGAAAACAAAAAGATCCCTATTTCTCCGTTGGCAACAGAAAAGGCTAATTGCTGCAGACACCAACATGAGCTGACAAACTCCATCCGACCCCCTCCCTCTCTCTTCCTCCCCCCTCCTTTCTTCCCCCATCCTCCTCCCCCTCCTCCTCCTCCCCCCCTCCGCTTCGCCAGGATTCATTATCGTCTGAGGATTTATTTATTTATTTACGTTTGTTCTTGGTTTGCGTTTCCTGCCTCGGTTATCACGGTTCTCTCCGCCCTCTCGCTCTGCAGGTGAAGAGCGGAGAACCGGTTCTGCTGGAGACGGTTCCTGTCTGCTGACAGGAGGTGTAATGTTGGGTGACTGGACTGGGTCAGGTGGAGACACCAGTCAGCACTATGAGCTCATCTCAGCAGGATCTGTCAGTTCTGGAGGAACGTGAGAAGCGAGTGTGGAGAGATGCACGAGTGTGACGCTGATGAAAGAGATTCTAAAATTCTAAAAAATCCAAGACCAACAACCACCCTCCTCCTCCCTCCTCTATTCTCTACATTGATACAGCGTGGGATTGTATTCAATTATCTTTGTGTGAGCATGCCTACTGACGGCAGTAAGAACGTAAAGTGTTTAGCATGTTAACCTCCTCTCCAGTCTCACCCTTCACTCGGCAGCTTCACTCTCCTGGGAGGTGAAACACATCCTCAACATGAGCAGCAGGATTATGGGAGGTGAAACACATCCTCAACATGAGCAGCAGGATTATGGGAGGTGAAACACATCCTCAACATGAGCAGCAGGATTATGGGAGGTGAAACACATCCTCAACATGAGCAGCAGGATTATGGGAGGTGAAACACATCCTCAACATGAGCAGCAGGATTATGGGAGGTGAAACACATCCTCAACATGAGCAGCAGGATTATGGGAGGTGAAACACATCCTCAACATGAGCAGCAGGATTATGGGAGGTGAAACACATCCTCAACATGAGCAGCAGGATTATGGGAGGTCTGGGATTGGCAGGTCTGGGATTTGCAGGTCTGGGCAGTAAAGACTGATTTGGGAACAATTTCCTCTGCCTCTCCATGTGTTTCAGCTTCAACCTCACATCAAACTTCTAACATCCTTCTAACAAGCACTGTCACATACCTCCTTTCCACCAAAGTGAACCGGGAACTAGTTCTGAGCTGGTGCCCAACCCTCAAGCAAGACCAGAACAATGGACCAAACAATGGGAGGAGCATTTCAGTGAGAGATCTCCTCGTCCAGCTGTGTCCAGCTGTGTCCAGCTGTGTCCAGCTGTGTCCAGCTGTGTCCAATTGTGTCCAGCTGTGTCCAGCTGTGTCCAGCTGTGTCCAGCTGTGTCCAGCTGTGTCCAGCTGTGTCCAGCTGTACCAGGGCCAACGCTAGCCTGTGACGCTCATGATGCTAGCCTGGAGAGATCTCCTCCAACTGTCTCCTCCTCTAACTCCTGCAGTCTCTGATAACATTGCTGCACCACGTGTCTGAATATGAAGGAGGGGGAGGGGAGGGGAGGAGAGGGGGTGAGATGAGGTTGGGGAGTTAGAGAGAGATGAAGAGGGTAAAGAGAAGAGAGATGGGAAGCTAGAGAAGGAGAGCGGGGGAGAGATGTGAAGAGGGGGAAGTGAAGAACGATGACCTCGTTTCTCTTCAGTTCTGCAGGGAAGGAAGAGGGAGGGTGTCATGAGAGACTGACTGACAGACTGCCAGACTGCCAGACTGATTGACTGATTGACTGACTGACTGACTGACTGACTGACAGACTGACTGACACAGACAGAGACGGATAAGTTCAGAGGGTGGATTTGGGATCTAGAAACTCAGAAGAAAGAGAGAAGACATGAGGCTCCCTGGTTAGTTCATAGTCTGGTTGACAACATCCATGAATTATTGGTGAGATTATACAGTGTATATATCCTATAATAGTTGTCTAGTCAAATCAAATGTCTTTTGTTTACAATTTGTTATCAGGATCAACAAAACAGAACTGTAATTATTGCTACATGAACAGAGATTAGAGGGCTGGCGTGGCATCTACCATCCTTGCAATTTCCTTGTGAATCCCTTCTCAGCATCTGCTAGCTGACAGTCGATGTTCGTCTGCTAATGAGGCCCATGTGAGGACGATGACACGTTAGGAAGCGTCTGGATTGATCCGTTTCACAGAACACCTGCATCCCTCCATGCGATCTGAGGCTGAGATGAGACTTTACAAGATGTTACTCAGTAGGAGCGATGATAAACTGGTGGAGTCAGACAGACAGGGAGACAGGCAGGCAGGCAGACAGGCAGGCAGACAGGGAGACAGGGAGGTAGACAGGCAGACAGGGAGACAGGGAGGCAGGGAGGCAGACAGGCAGACAGGGAGACAGGGAGGCAGACAGAGAGCCAGACAGACAGGGAGGCAGACAGACAGGGAGGCAGACAGACAGGGAGGCAGGCAGACAGGGAGACAGGCAGACAGGGAGACAGGGAGACAGGGAGACAGGCAGACAGGGAGACAGGGAGGCAGACAGGGAGACAGGGAGGCAGACAGACAGGGAGACAGGCAGACAGGGAGACAGGGAGGCAGGGAGACAGGGAGGCAGACAGACAGGGAGACAGGCAGACAGGGAGGCAGACAGGGAGGCAGACAGAGAGGCAGACAGATAGGGAGGCAGACAGACAGGGAGGCAGACAGACAGACAGACAGACACGGAGACAGGCAGACAGGGAGACAGGCAGACAGACAGGGAGACAGGCAGACAGACAGACAGACAGACACGGAGACAGGCAGACAGGGAGACAGGCAGACAGACAGGGAGACAGGCAGACAGGGAGGCAGACAGACAGGGAGGCAGACAGGCAAACAGAGAGGCAGACAGATAGGGGGCAGACAGATAGGGAGGCAGACAGGGAGGCAGACAGAGAGCCAGACAGACAGGGAGGCAGACAGACAGGGAGGCAGACAGACAGGGAGGCAGGCAGACAGGGAGACAGGGAGGCAGGCAGACAGGCAGACAGGGAGACAGGCAGACAGGGAGACAGGGAGCAGACAGGCAGACAGGGAGGCAGACAGGCAGACAGGGAGGCAGGCAGACAGACAGACACGGAGACAGGCAGACAGGGAGACAGGCAGACAGGGAGGCAGACAGACAGGCAGACAGGGAGGCAGGGAGACAGGCAGACAGGGAGGCAGGCAGACAGGCAGACACGATGGAAGGGCTCCTCAGCCTCCCTCTCACAACTCCAGTCACTGCTAAAGGAGGAACACGTCTCATGAACCACTTGTTCCTGTCGCCAGAGTTTCTTCTAGAAAGGTCTGTTTGAACATGTGACCGCTGAAGTGGAACGTTACCTTCCATCTTGTTAAACATCTCCTGCTCCTCGCTGATTGTTATCCACAATCTCTGTCAGAAAGCTGAACGCTCTTTTCATCTTCTCACATTTCACATTTAGATCTGAAGCATTTAGACCTGAAGAGCCTCTCTCCAATACCAATGAAACACAACTAAACAATGAAACAATTCTGGAAAAAGGCCAATTAGTGACAGGACCCGGCTCCTTCATATCCAGCCTCCAGACACCAATTAAGATCTGACACTGCCAACTTCCTCTCGACTCCATCCTCTCCCCACTGCCCCCCTCCCCACCCCCTTCACATCCCCCTCCACCCTCCCCCAGCCCCTCCTTCCCTCCCCTCCACCCTCCCTCCTCACTACCCCCCTCATATGGATTAAACATCAGCAAAGACCAGCGCAATCAACCCCTAGTCACCCATTTATCATGGGGGAAATGTATATGTGCTGATATATTCCTGTGTACTGGAGCCGAGAAAGCTAAAAATGAAACTTAAATGAGTTTAGAAAAGCTTCCTTCATCACCACACCTCTCTGGTGGATTATGCAAATGAGATGGCAGCAGTTCTTAGTGGCTTGAGGACAGATCTCCCTTTTAAAAGAGTGCTTCTGTGAGTGGCTCTGCAATTATCATTTGTGATGCATAACTCGTTCACACTCAGGATCTGTCGATCATTCGGGCTAGAATCTCTGCTTCCAGTGTGTCAGATTCTGCCTCACTCCCACTCGTGTCTGGTTGCCATGGTGTTAATTATGGGAGTGTTGACAGCATGAAGGTTTCAGCAGAAAACTTTTTCAGAACTCTGGAATAATTATTGTTCTGTCCTCCTGTACACAACCCTCCTTCCGGACACTGGACACATGCTCTCTCTCTCTCTCTCTCTCTCTCCTCTCTCTCTCTCTCTCTCTCTCTCTCTCTTCTCTTTACCCTCTTCATCTCTCTCTAACTCCCCAACCTCATCTCCCCCCTCCTTCATATTCAGACACGCGGTGCAGCAATGTTTCTCTCTCTCTCTCTCTCTCTCACACACTCACACTCACACTCTGACACCATACATACATTTAGTCTTTTTTCTTTTCATTTAGCTGATGCTCATACACACACCACATACATACACACAGGTTCTCTCACACACACTCTAATGACTTGGCCCATACACATCACAGTTTGATACTTTGACCAATAAATAACAATTCTAAGCCTAACGCAACACCTCTAGAAGTAATACTTGAAATTGTGAGGATCAAGAAAATGTCCCCACAAGTGTTAATGTTCCCTGTTTTTCTATTATCGCGATGTCTTACTGTATGCCCTCTTGTACAATCTTGTACACATCTCATTGCAACCCCCACACACAGACACACATACCCTCACACACACATACTTTATCACACAAACAAACACACTCCTTCATCTCACACACACACATTCTCATTTTCCAGAGTCCCAGTGTGGCCACCACTGACTGGAGAAAATGAGGATGAAGTAGAAAATTATGCAGACATCAAGTACCCTCATCACTCACTATCCTGCAGAAGAACAGAGAGGAAGAACCGGAGGGAGAGAGAAAGAGGGAGGTGCAGGGAGAGGGAGGGAAGTAGAGAGAAAAAGAAAGGTGGAGAAGGGAGAGGGAGGGAGAGAGGTGGAGGGATGGGGATAGAGAGAGTGTGGAATAGAGGGAGGGAGAGAGGGAGAGGCGGCGGGAGGGAAGGAGAGAGGAGGGCGTCGGGGGAAGAAAGAGATGACACGTCGTCACGGCGATCAATCGCAGAGTCAAATTGTGGTCGTTTCGAGCCGTCTTCTGAGAGGGTCATGTCATCATAAGTGGAAACATTTATTTATATAAAAGACCTCGTGTCAGACCGCCTCTGGAGGTGGCAGGAACTCTGTTTGTGTGTGTGTGTGTGTGTGTGTGTGTGTGTGTGTGTGTGTGTGTGTGTGTGTAAGCAGTGGTACAGTGTGTTAAGAATGAGTGCGTATTGCAGGATTGTTCAGTGCTGCCACACTTTGTGACGGCAAAGCCTGTCTCTGTATGTATACATTCATGACACTTTCAGGTAAAGTCTGTATATACGTGTGTGTGTGTGTGTGTACACAATGTTATGAGCTGGCCTGTCCTTTGTGTGAGTGAGTGTGTGTGTGTGACTCTCCTCTGTCCAATCTGCTCTCATGATTGTGCTTACATGGAGGTTGGCATGTTCTGTAAACGCATCTTCTGGATTAATGATGGTGAGCTTTGTAACCTTCAGCACCAGAGCTGGTGTGTGTGTGCGTGCGTGTTTGTTTTGATCACGTTGTGGGATCCCTTGGCCTGACAATGTGTCTGCAGTGTGCATGTCTCACCAGCAGGGGGAGGGGTGAAGGGTTAAATGTGCCTCAGCGGGGTGATGGATATGTCTTCACATCAATATTATTGATTCTCTTGTTATGTTTCTCACTTGGATGCTGTCAGAATCTCTTCAACTTCTGGATCTGCATCACTCTTATGAGTGTGTTAGTGTGTGTGGGAGAGTGTGTGTGTATAAGAGTGTGTGAGAGAGTGTGGAATTTGTGGGTCTGGTCTGGTCTGGTCTGAACTCTACTGGTCTGGTCTGGTCTGAACACTACTGGTCTGGTCTGAACTCTACTGGTCTGGTCTGGTCTGAACTCTACTGGTCTGGTCTGAGCTCTACTGGTCTGGTCTGGTCTGAACTCTACTGGTCTGGTCTGAACTCTACTGGTCTGGTCTGAACTCTACTGGTCTGGTCTGAACTCGACTGTTCTGGTCTGAGCTCTACTGGTCTGGTCTGGTCTGAACTCTACTGGTCTGGTCTGAACTCTACTGGTCTGGTCTGAACTCTACTGGTCTGGTCTGAACTCTACTGGTCTGGTCTGAACTCTACTGGTCTGGTCTGAACTCGACTGTTCTGGTCTGAACTCTACTGGTCTGGTCTGGTCTGAACTTTACTGGTCTGGGCTGAACTCTACTGGTCTGGTCTGAGCTCTACCGGTCTGGTCTGGTCTGAACTCTACTGGTCTGGTCTGGTCTGAACTCTACTGGTCTGGTCTGGTCTGAACTCTACTGGTCTGGTCTGGTCTGAACTCTACTGGTCTGGTCTGAACTCTACTGGTCTGGTCTGGTCTGAACTCTACTGGTCTGGTCTGGTCTGAACTCTACTGGTCTGGTCTGAACTCTACTGCTCTGGTCTGGTCTGCTCTGTCTCACTCCAACAGTGTTTATAATTGAATCACTGCATCCCTCAACTCTCACCACAGCAGGAGATCAATACTGTTTAATTAGAGAGCAGCTACGCTCCCCTGCCACCACTCACCTGTGTGTGTGTGTGTGTGTGTGGGGGGGGGGTACACTGTTCATGTGAGTGTGTGTCTGTGTGTGGTGTGAGTTTCCTAGACTTATCTGAGATGGTGCTAGAACTTTTCCGAGGCTGTTTATCAAGATACCTCCAGTACCCAGTAATCATCTGTAGATGCACACACGCACACATGAACAGTGTACACACCCACCACACACACACACACACACACACACACATCCATTATCCATAACATTTACACCACAACACACTCGTACATACACACATTACACACGTGCAGCATGTGCACACAACACACATAAACCTTCACACAACTGCACTCACACTCGCTTCTGCAGACACACACACGCTTCTGCAGACACACGTGTTAGCAGGCATGGAGTGGGCCATCTGTATGACTGATTATAAATGACTGATTATGGTGCTGCCAACACATCTGACATTCAGCATGGACCACTGAGAGAGAGGGAGAGAGAGAGAGGGAGAGAGGGGGGGGGAGAATGTGTGAGCAACAGAGAGATGAAGATAAAAGTGAAAACTGGAGATGTTCAATATAGGGAGAGAGAAGAGGAAGTCAAACATGACATTAATGAGGAGAGAGAGACAGGGAAGTGAGTCTGACTGAAAGAGAGGGGGGAGAGAGACAGGGAGGTGAGTCTGACTGAAAGAGAGGGGGGAGAGAGACAGGGAGGTGAGTCTGACTGAAAGAGAGAGGGGAGAGAGAGACAGGGAAGTGAGTCTGACTGAGAGAGAGGGGGGAGAGAGACAGGGAGGTGAGTCTGACTGAAAAAGAGGGGGGAGAGAGACTGGGTGGTGAGTCTGACTGAAAGAGAGAGGGGAGAGAGACGGGGAAGTGAGTCTGACTGAAAGAGAGGGGGGAGAGAGAGACAGGGAGGTGAGTCTGACTGAAAGAGAGGGGGGGAGAGAGACAGGGAGGTGAGTCTGACTGAAAGAGAGGGGGGGAGAGAGACAGGGAGGTGAGTCTGACTGAAAGAGAGGGGGGAGAGAGACTGGGTGGTGAGTCTGACTGAAAGAGAGAGGGGAGAGAGACAGGGAAGTGAGTCTGACTGAAAGAGAGAGGGGAGAGAGAGACAGGGAGGTGAGTCTGACTGAAAGAGAGAGGGGAGGAGAGAGACAGGGAGGTGAGTCTGACTGAAAGAGAGGGGGGAGAGAGACAGGGAGGTGAGTCTGACTGAAAGAGAGAGGGGAGAGAGAGACAGGGAGGTGAGTCTGACTGAAAGAGAGGGGGGAGAGAGACAGGGAGGTGAGTCTGACTGAGAGAGGGGGAGAGAGACAGGGAGGTGAGTCTGACTGAAAGAGAGGGGGGGGAGAGAGACAAGGAGGTGAGTCTGACTGAAAGAGAGGGGGGAGAAAGACAGGGAGGTGAGTCTGACTGAAAGAGAGGGGGGAGAGAGACAGGGAGGTGAGTCTGACTGAAAGAGAGAGGGGGAGAGAGACAGGAAAGGTGAGTCTGACTGAAAGAGAGGGGGGAGAGAGACAGGGAGGTGAGTCTGACTGAAAGAGAGGGGGGAGAGAGAGGGGGCTCAAACATTCAACATATTCTCTGGGCATTGACTTCCATAAAGCTTCAGGCTAAATGGGAAATTCATCCGTTTCACTCTACTGCATACCAATATGTCCTGAACACACACAGAGAGAGGGGGGAGAGGGCGAGAGGGAGAAGAGACAGGAAGAAAAAGAAAAGAAAGAGATAAACGGAGAAAGGAAGAGAGAGCTTGGGGGGAGAGAAATAGAGAGAGAGATAAAGGGAGAGAGAGGGATAAAGTGAGGGAGAGAGGGTGGGGGAAAGGGAGGCAGAGAGAGAGAGGTGGGGGAGAGAGAGAGGCGGGAGAGAGAGAGGTGGGGGAGAGCTGGTGGAGAGAGAGAGAGAGAGAGAGGTGGGGGAGACCAGACTGTTCTGCCTCGAGCCTCAACATGTTCCATATGATCCTCTGAGGCCACCGTAGTCCAGCTCTGCTCCAGGGAGCGCTGCCTGTATGTGTGTACGCACTAGACACCAGCGCGTGTATAGGTGTGTGTGTGTGTGGTTGACTTGTCTAATGTAGTTAAATTGGTCTGATTTCGGCAAAAGGAAAAGCTGGCTGTTACCAGATACTTTCAGAGGAGTCAGCATTGCTCACTAGCTAGTTTATATGTTACTGAAAACAATTACAATACAGTGTTCTGTACTTCAGAATATGGATGTAAATGATAAATGACACCGTGCTCGGATGATAGGGTTAGCGCCAGTGGATTCTCCTTCAACCTTGTTTTGCCGACTGCTGTTCTGTAGTCTGAAGTCAGTTTACAGAGAGAGTTAATGTGAGGTCTGGAAGGATAGAGGTCTGGCTGGTTAGGAGGCTGGCTGGCTGGTTAGGAGCCTGGCTGGCTGGTTAGGAGGCTGGCTGGCTGGTTAGGAGGCTGGCTGGCTGGTTAGAAGGCTGGCTGACTGTGGAGCCAGACTAGCAGGCTGCCTTCTGGGAGAACAGATGAAAAGCAGAACCTCCATCCAGAAGGCTGGAGGTCGTCTTGCCTTTGAGGGGGGGGAAGTAGGGGGGGGAGGCGGGGGGGGGAAGGGGGGAGGCGGGGGGGAAGGGGGCAGAGGGGAGGGCAGGCGTGGGAGCGAGAGGCACCACGGTGGATGGAGGAAGGCAGAGAAAAGAGAGAACCAGTGACAAACCCAGTGAGAGAGGAGGGGAGGAGGAGTGTGTGTGTCTCTGTGTCTGTGTGTGTGTCTGTCTGCATGTGTGTCTGCATGTGTGTGTATGTCTCTCTGTGTGCGTGTGTGTGTCTGCATGTGTGTGTTTGCATGTGTGTGTGTGTGTCTCTGTGTGTGTGTGTGTGTGTGTGTGTGTGTCTGTGTGGTAGCAGCATCACAGAGAGAGCCAGAACCACCAAAGTGATGTAACCGGGGGTAACCAGCAGACTCACTGGGGTTCAGACATCCATAGGGGTGCTCGGCAACCGGCCTGTTTGGAGGGAAGGGGAGAGGGAGGAGGGGTGGAAGGGGAGAGGGAGGAGGGGTGGAGGGAAGTGGAGAGGGAGGAGGGGTGGAGGGATGACAGGTGAAAGGAGAGACAGGCAGAGTGTTTACAGTTGATGGCTGAGCTGAAGAAGACAGCATCAGCTGTCTCCTGGAGAAGGTTGTCATCCTCAAGCAGGATGTGATGTTGCTCATATCAGGTGTGAGGTGTCATGGCCCAACCTGATCCTCAAGCAGAACCAGAATCAGGATGTGATGTCGCCATATCAGGTGTCATGGCCCAGCCTCATCCTCAAGCAGAACCAGAATCAGGATGTGATGTCGCCATATCAGGTGTCATGGCCCAGCCTCATCCTCAAGCAGAACCAGAATCAGGATGTGATGTCGCCATATCAGGTGTCATGGCCCAGCCACGACTGGCTGCAACAACCAGTTGGTGTAACTTAGTATCGGGACTGATTCATAAACTCAGTCAAATACTGAATTGAACCAGACATGGAAAGATTGTGAAGAGAGAGATACATGGACTCCTGCGTGTGTGTGTGTGTGTGTGTGTGTGCGCGTGCGCGTGTGTGTGTTGTCACTGCAGGAACAGTAGCGTTTATGAAATCTCTCAGGATGCCATGTGGCTGCAGGCGTCTGTGGAGAGCTCTGGGAAGAGACAGAGTGTGTGTGAATGTGTGTGTGTGTGTGTGCAGCGCTCTGGGAAGAGACAGAGTGTGTGTGAATGTGTGTGCAGCGGTCTGGAAAGAGACATCACACTGACAGTGACAGGCTGGCTGGTTCTGGCAACAAATTAACTCAACAAGGTGTTTCTGACAGGTCTATTCTTGACAAGATACAGGCCTTTCTACCCACCTCTTTACATGTCAGAGAGTGTGTGTGTGTGTGTGTGTGTGTGTGTGTGTGTGTGTGTGTGTGTGTGTGTGTGTGTGTGTGTGTGTGTGTGTGTGTGTGTGTGTGTGTGTGTGTGGTGTGTGTGTGTGTGTGTGTGGTGTGTGTGTGTGTGTGACAGAAGAGTGCTATCCCAGAATCTTATTCTGATGGATCAAGCTGATGCCCTGGTGTTTCCGGAGAAAGGAGAGGGGAGGGGATGGGAGGAGAGGAGGGAAGGTGTGGGGTGGGAGGGGTGTGGAGGGTAGTGGAGTGGAGTGGAGTGGAGTGGAGTGGAGTGGAGTGGAGTGGAGTGGAGGGGAGGGGAGGGGAGGGGATAGTCTCCTGTCTGTCCTCTTTTGTGACAGGGAGGTCCAGGTTACTTTTAGACTATTAAATCATAGATAGCAGTCATATCACACAGCTCATTAACCAATCCAATTTAGCCTCTCATTTGGCCACTCAAGGCTGCCCACACATCTATTCTTACCAGGAGCTGTGCTGGTTCTCCCGCATCACAGCAGCTCTCACCAGGAGCTGTCCTGGTTCTCCTGCATCACAGCAGCTCTCACCAGGAGCTGTCTGGGTTCTCCTGCATCACAGCAGCTCTCACCAGGAGCTGTCCTGGTTCTCCTGCATCACAGCAGCTCTCACCAGGAGATGTCCTGGTTCTCCTGCATCACAGCAGCTCTCACCAGGAGCTGTGCTGGTTCTCCTGCATCACAGCAGCTCTCACCAGGAGCTGTCTGGGTTCTCCTGCATCACAGCAGCTCTCACCAGGAGCTGTCCTGGTTCTCCTGCATCACAGCAGCTCTCACCAGGAGCTGTGCTGGTTCTCCTGCATCACAGCAGCTCTCACCAGGAGCTGTCCTGGTTCTCCTGCATCACAGCAGCTCTCACCAAGAGCTGTCTGGGTTCTCCTGCATCACAGCAGCTCTCACCAGGAGCTGTCCTGGTTCTCCTGCATCACAGCAGCTCTCACCAGGAGCTGTCCTGGTTCTCCTGCATCACAGCAGCTCTCACCAGGAGCTGTCTGGGTTCTCCTGCATCACAGCAGCTCTCACCAGGAGCTGTCTGGGTTCTCCTGCATCACAGCAGCTCTCACCAGGAGCTGTGCTGGTTCTCCTGCATCACAGCAGCTCTCACCAGGAGCTGTCTGGGTTCTCCTGCATCACAGCAGCTCTCACCAGGAGCTGTCCTGGTTCTCCTGCATCACAGCAGCTCTCACCAGGAGCTGTGCTGGTTCTCCTGCATCACAGCAGCTCTCACCAGGAGCTGTCTGGGTTCTCCTGCATCACAGCAGCTCCACCAGGAGCTGTCCTGGTTCTCCTGCATCACAGCAGCTCTCACCAGGAGCTGTCCTGGTTCTCCTGCATCACAGCAGCTCTCACCAGGAGCTGTCCTGGTTCTCCTGCATCACAGCAGCTCTCACCAGGAGCTGTGCTGGTTCTCCTGCATCACAGCAGCTCTCACCAGGAGCTGTCTGGGTTCTCCTGCATCACAGCAGCTCTCACCAGGAGCTGTCCTGGTTCTCCTGCATCACAGCAGCTCTCACCAGGAGCTGTGCTGGTTCTCCTGCATCACAGCAGCTCTCACCAGGAGCTGTCCTGGTTCTCCTGCATCACAGCAGCTCTCACCAAGAGCTGTCTGGGTTCTCCTGCATCACAGCAGCTCTCACCAGGAGATGTCCTGGTTCTCCTGCATCACAGCAGCTCTCACCAGGAGCTGTCCTGGTTCTCCTGCATCACAGCAGCTCTCACCAGGAGCTGTCCTGGTTCTCCTGCATCACAGCAGCTCTCACCAGGAGCTGACCTGGTTCTCCTGCATCACAGCAGCTCTCACCAGGAGCTGTCTGGGTTCTCCTGCATCACATCAGCTCTCACCAGGAGCTGTCTGGGTTCTCCTGCATCACAGCAGCTCTCACCAGGAGCTGTGCTGGTTCTCCTGCATCACAGCAGCTCTCACCAGGAGCTGTCTGGGTTCTCCTGCATCACAGCAGCTCTCACCAGGAGCTGTGCTGGTTCTCCTGCATCACAGCAGCTCTCACCAGGAGCTGTCCTGGTTCTCCTGTATCACAGCAGCTCTCACCAGGAGCTGTGCTGGTTCTCCTGCATCACAGCTGCTCCACCAGGAGCTCTCTGGGTTCTCCTGCATCACAGCAGCTCTCACTACTACTACAGCAGGCTGCACACTGGCCGCCTGCCTGCCTGACCAAGAGGTACATGTACAGGGCATAGACATGTACAGGGAGAGTGATAGAGGCCGAGAGGGGGGGGTAGAGAGGGATAGAGACAGGGGAGAAAGAGAGAAAGGGAGACGGAGAGAGAGAGGGAAATAGAGAGAAGGGAGGGAGAGAAGGATAGAAAGAAAAAGAGAGATACTTCAGAGTCAGAGTGAATGCCCCCTGAGACTCTCTTGATTGATAAGGTTTTATAACAGTAATCAGCTCTGCATTCAACTGGAGGTTTGTGTTAGTCAAGAGTGCAAATGTGACAGGCCGCGCGTGTCTGTGTGTGTTTCTGTGTGTCTGTGTGTGTGTGTTTCTGTGTGTCTGTGTGTGTGTGTTTCTGTGAGTCACCCCTTGAGACGTAAATTTGTTTTAGCGAAAGCACATCTGGCGCACCACTGAATGCAATGTAGCGTAAACACACACACAGACACACAGAAACACAGACACAGAAACACACACACACACACACACACACACACAGACACACAGAAACATAGAAACTGCTTTGATTTGGGGCTTCAGCCACTTCATTATTAACAACAGTTGGACCACTCCCAGAATATCTTGTGGCGGGGCGATGGTGAGGCACAAAAGACACCTCAACACTGTCAACACCTGAACACTGTGAACACCTCAACACTGAACATCTCAACACTGAACACCTCAACACTGAACACCTCAACACTGTGAGCACCTGAACACTGTGAACACCTCAACACTGAACATCTCAACACTGAACACCTCAACACTGAACATCTCAACACTGTGAGCACGTGAACACCTCAACACTGAACATCTCAACACTGTGAGCACCTGAACACTGTGAACACCTGAACACCGTGAACACCTCAACACTGTGAGCACCTCAACACTGAACATCTCAACACTGTGAGCACCTCAACACTGTGAGCACCTCAACACTGAACATCTCAACACTGTGAGCACCTCAACACTGTGAACACCTCAACACTGTGAGCACCTCAACACTGAACATCTCAACACTGTGAGCACCTCAACACTGTGAACACCTCAACACTGTGAGCACCTCAACACTGAACATCTCAACACTGTGAACACCTCAACACTGTGAACACCTCAACACTGTGAACACCTCAACACTGTGAACATCTCAACACTGTGAGCACCTCAACACTGAACACCTCAACACTGTGAGCACCTCAACACTGTGAACACCTCAACACTGAACACCTCAACCCTGAACACCTCAACACTGTGAGCACCTCAACACTGTGAGCACCTCAACACTGTGAGCACCTCAACACTGTGAGCACCTCAACACTGAACACCTCAACACTGAACACCTCAACAATGTGAACACCTCAACACTGTGAACACCTCAACACTGTGAACACCTCAACACTGAACAACTCAACACTGTGAACACCTCAACACTGTGAGCACCTCAACACTGAACACCTCAACACTGAACACCTCAACACTGTGAACACCTCAACACTGTGAACACCTCAACACTGTGAACACCTCAACACTGTGAACACCTCAACACTGAACAACTCAACACTGTGAACACCTCAACACTGTGAACACCTCAACACTGAACACCTCAACACTGAACACCTCAACACTGTGAACACCTTAACACTGAACACCTCAACACTGTGAGCACCTCAACACTGAACAACTCAACACTGTGAACACCTCAACACTGTGAACACCTCAACACTGAACACCTCAACACTGAACACCTCAACACTGTGAACACCTTAACACTGAACACCTCAACACTGTGAACACCTCAACACTTTGAACACCTCAACACTTTGAACACCTCAACACTGTGAACACCTCAACACTGTGAACACTCACACTGAACACCTCAACACTGTGAACACCTCAACACTGAACACCTCAACACTGTGAACACCTCAACACTGTGAACACCTCAACACTGTGAGCACCTCAACACTGAAACCTCAACACTGTGAGCAGAGCACCTCAACACTGTGAACACCTCAACACTGTGAACACCTCAACACTGAACAACTCAACACTGTGAACACCTCAACACTGTGAACACCTCAACACTGTGAACACCTCAACACTGAACACCTCAACACTGTGAGCACCTCAACACTGTGAGCACCTCAACACTGTGAGCACCTCAACACTGTGAACAGCTTACATGAACGACCAGACAAAACTCATCACACTTAAACACCACGCTGGTCCAGCTATCTGGAAAGAGCGTCTCAGATTTCATAAATGTCTTTATCTCTTTGAAGATGGATCAAATGTTGGCTGCTTCCTCTGAAGAGAACGTAGAAACTGGAACCTGGAACCAGCTGTTCTCCATTAGAACGTTGACCCTGTCACATAAACACATCAATCAGAAATCAACAAGTTCAGAGTCCCACAAACAATCCGCCAATGTGGCTAGATCATTGTGCCTGTCTGAACCAATGATAGAGAGGCTAGCCTCGGGGGAGGGGTGTGTGTGACAGCAGTGTGACTTGCTCGTTTGAGGTCAAGCCATGTGATGATGTGTGCTTTGTCAAAGTTAACATCTCTCTCTGTTTCTCTACTTTGTTGGGAGGAGGAGGAGACTGTCATCTCCTCCTCCCTTTCTCCTCTCCTTCTCCTCCTCTCCTCCTCCTCCCTTTCTCCTCTCCTCCTCCTCCCTTTCTCCTCTCCTTCTCCCTTCCTCCCCTTCTTATTAATGTTAGTTATTTGTGTGTGTGTGTGTGTGTATGGTGGGGTTTCTGCCTGTTTATCTTCGTGATGTGTGTGTGTGGAGTGTGTGTTCCATGCCGGGGATTTAAACCTTCATCATGATGAATGTTTGGTGTTTCTAAGCATGTGAAGGCGTGGTGTTTCAGCAGACGAACTGTCTGGTGTTTCAGGAGACATTTCATGTAACTTTATCTGAGAAGATAAGACACGATCAAATATCACAGGAAGAATCACCGCAGCTCACTGGTGGAGTATTGATTGGCCCTATTCATTTAGACTTATCAGTTCTCTCTGTCTCTGTCTCTGCCTCTGTCTCTGTCTCTCTCTGTCTCGTGTCTGTGAGTGTAAGTGTGTGTGTGGAGGGGTGTGCGCATGTGAGTGTAAAGGCCGAATGATGCTACTACTCCGTTTTCCAAAAACGGACACATTGGAACGCCCTCTCCAAGAGCCCTGGAGAGCTTGCACCATCTGAATGTCCTTAGCCTGGCTCTGTCCTACGTACATCCGCTCAATTTTGATTTTGCTTCTGTACTAGGTCTGGACATTAGGGTACGTATTTCAGATATTTCAGAATGATTTTCTACCGGCCAATCAGTGAACAGAGGGAGTACGTCTCCGACTTCATCCTCTCTCCTTTCCTCTCATCCTCTTTCCTACCCTTTTCTTCTCTCCTCTCTCATCCTCTCAACTCTCCTCTCCTCTCCTCTCTCATCCTTTCTCCTCACCCCTCCTTCTCTCATCCTCTATTTCTGTCCTTCCAGGCAACATTCAGAAACTCCTTATCAGGGGAAGTTGGCTTGAATTGAAGAAAATGTGTTGTGGGAAATGTGGTCCATTATTATTATTATGATAACTGCAGTGATAAGGGAGGAAGCCAGGCCAGCTGCCCCCCACCTCCCACCCCAAGACATTACAAGATTGTACTGACATTAGCGGCTGATGTGAATGGCCCTGTTGGGATGTTGTAGTGGGCGTGGGGACAGTCATAGACAGGCTGAATGGAGCAGAGTCAGGCTGAGGAGAATCTGGACTGTTATTGAACATCCAGAGATCACATAGTCACACACACGCACATACAGTCTCTCTCTCTCTCTCTCTCTCTCTCTCTCTCTCTCACTCTCTCTCACACACACACACACACACACACACACACCACACACACACACACTCATGGGGCCTCCTGCCTTAGACCCCAGACCAGCAGACCAGAGACCACCTGCTGCCAGACACACAGCTCATCTGGATTCAGACCTGGCGCTCTGTGATTGATTACTGTTCCTATGTGACCCTGGGTGCCATCAGCTCTGGGGTCGCTTGTTTCCCCTGGGGTCAGAAGCTAGAGGAGAGGGAGAGAGGAGAGAGAGTAAAGGAAGACGGAAAACTTTCTTCAGACAAACTTTCCCAAACTTATAGAGCATTGAGTTTACAGAGAGGAGAGAGATGATGAGTTGAGAGAGAGAGAGGGAGGAGAGAGAGAGGATGAGTTTAGAGAGAGTTTAGAGACTGTGAACTGTGTTTGTCCACCAATTACCCAAACTCAGCGCCACCCCCACCTGACATGCAGCCCGACCAGCACTGGTGCTGTGCTGGGCTGTCATGGTTACATAGCTGAGGGAGAAAGGGTCTTCTCTAAGACTTGTCCACAGTGTTCTCTACTGATGATGCTCCCACAATGCACTGACACTGGACTCATCCCTCCCTCCCTCTCTCTGTCTCTCTCTCTTCCACTCCTCTCTCTCTCTCCACTCCTCTCCACTCCACTCTCTCTTTTCAGTCCTCTCTCTCTCTTCTCGTCCCCTCATTAAGGATCCCCTGTCAGTCTGTGTTCTGCATGTCGGTCTGTCTCTCTCAGCTCTGTACCTTCACCAGTCTCTCTCTATCTGTTGTCCTTCTCTCTCTGTCTGTTGTCCTTCTCTCTCCGCCTCTCCGTCTCTCTCCCTCTCTTCGCCTCTCCGTCTCTCTCTCTCCCTCTCTTTGTCTCTCGGGTCTCTGGCTCTCATGCTCCATCTGGACTGTGTTCCACCAGATGCCCCTTCAAACATCACAGCACGCACACAAACTCTCTCTCTCTTCTCTCTCTCTCTGTCTCTCTCTCTCTCTCTCTCTCTCTCTCTCTCACACACACACTGTCTCACACACACACACACACTCACACAGCACACCAGAGATGGGAAGTAACAAAATACTTTCTTGTCATTGTACGCCTTTTGCCATTTCCTGGCTATCACGCACAACAAACGTAAGCTAGCAACAGAAGAAGAGAGGTATGAGGTATGAGCGAGGGCTGAGGGAGGGATGAGGTAGAGAGGTATGAGGTATGAGCGAGGGATGAGGGAGGGAGGTATGAGGTATGAGCGAGGGATGAGGGAGGGATGAGGGAGGGAGGTATGAGCGAGGGTATGAGGAGGGATGAGGGAGGGGTATGAGGTTGAGCGAGGGATGAGGGAGGGAGGTATGAGTATGAGCGAGGGATGAGGGAGGGATGAGGGAGGGAGGTATGAGCGAGGGATGAGGGAGTGAGGTATGAGCGAGGGATGAGGGAGGGAGGTATGAGGTATGAGGTATGAGCGAGGGCTGAGGGAGGGATGAGGGAGGGAGGTATGAGGTATGAGCGAGGGCTGAGGGAGGGATGAGGGAGGGAGGTAGCTGCAGACTTCAACATCCCTCCTGATGCAGTCTGCCTCTTCTCTCCACACCACACACATGTACACACACACCACACATGTACACACACACACACATGTACACACACCACACACATGTACACACACACGCACACATGCTGCTAATGGTTATGAATGGAAGCAGAGCTATCTGTCCTTGTCCTCTTCGCCCTTCATGGTGTCAGAGTAGCTGTCACTGGACCAGCCTGGCCCAGACACTAATTACACACACACACATCCTTACACACACACACATCCTCACACACATACACACACACCCATCCTCACATATACACATGCACACACACTTAAACACACACGTACTAGAGCCCGACCGATAAATGATTTTTTTTTAAGGCCGATACCGATACAAATATTTTGTGTAAAAATCTTATATTTCGATATATTTAAATATGGTCAATAGTTTGGAAAATGCCTAATATCGGCCCGCCGATATAACGGTCTGGCTCTAACACGTACACACACACAACCTCACACACACACATACTCATCCACACACATTCTCACACACACTCATAGTCATAATATCAGGCTGAAGATGCTTCAGTAACGTCATTAGTAGATTTACTCCAGCAGACCTCCGATGCTGCAGACAGCAGGACTGTGTGTAGGTGTGAGTGGGGGTGTGAATGTGTGTGAGTGTGTGTATGTGTGAGTGTGTTTGTGTCACATTTCAGTCTTCTTTCAGATGTCCTTGCACCATAAAAATATTCCCCACACACTCTGAACAGGGTAGGAATTTATTACCTCTCCCCTCCCCCATCCCTCTACCCCCCTCCCTCCACTCTCATCTCCATCTCTCTCCCCTCCCCCCATCCCTCTACTTCCTCCACCCTCATCTCCATCTCTCTCCCCTCGTCCCATGCTGAATGGTAGACAGGGAGATGAGCAGAGCAAGAGAGAGAGAGAGAGAGAGAGAGAGAGGGAGGGATGATGGAGGTGCACAGTGAAGTGGATGAGGGAGGAGGGCAGAGCGGACATGCAGGGTTGGTGGGGGGAGAGGGAGGGAGGCAGAGGAGACATGCAGATGTGAGCATGCAGGGTTGGTGGGAGGAGAGGGAGGGGGGCAGAGGGGAACATACAGGGTTGGTGGGGGGAGAGGGAAGGGGGCAGAGGGGACATGCAGATGTGAGCATGCAGGGTTGGTGGGAGGAGAGGGAGGGGGGCAGAGGGGACATGCAGATGTGAGCAGTGCAGGGTTGGTGGAGGGAGAAGGAGGGGGGAGGAGGGGGACATGCAGATGTGAGCATGCAGGGTTGGTGGGGGGGGAGAGGGAGGGGGAGAGGGAGGGGGACGCAGAGGAGACCATGCAGGGTTGGTGGGGGAGAGGGAGGGGAGGGGGGCAGAGGGGACATGCAGATGTGAGCATGCAGGGTTGGTGGGAGGAGAGGGAGGGGGGCAGACAGGGGTGAGAGGGGGGCAGAGGGGACATGCAGGGTTGGGGGGGGGAGAGGGAGGGGGGCAGAGGAGACATGCAGATGTGAGCATGCAGGGTTGGTGGAGGGAGAGGGAGGGAGGGGACATGCAGATGTGAGCATGCAGGGTTGGGTGGGGGGGAGAGGGAGGGGGAGAGGGAGGGGCATGGCAGATGGAGCATGCAGGGTTGGTGGGGGGAGAGGGAGGGGGGCAGAGGGGGACATGCAGATGTGAGCATGCAGGGTTGGTGGGGGGGAGAGGGAGGGGGGGCAGAGGAGACATGCAGATGTGAGCATGCAGGGTTGGTGGGGGGAGAGGGAGGGGGGCAGAGGAGACATGCAGATGTGAGCATGCAGGGTCTGTGGGGGGAGAGGGAGGGGGGCAGAGGAGACATGCAGATGTGAGTATGCAGGGTTGGTGGAGGGAGAGGGAGGGGGGCAGAGGGGAACATACAGGGTTGGATGTATGCTGGCTCTTCATGGATCACTTTAGTTCCATAAATACTTCATTCCACTGCATCGACTCACATCAATAATATATGAGCAGCATCTGGACCTGTGGGGTCGGGGGGGGGTGTGGTGGGGGGATAGCGGGGGGGGCTTGTGTGCAACAGTGTGGGGGGGGGATTCTTGGGTTGAGCGCTAACACACTCAAACACACACACAGCATTGCCAAACACCTGTGTTAGCGAACTTCAGGGAACATGGCTTTCTCTTTGTGTGTTTGTTAGCATGTGTAAATGAGAGTGTGTGTTTGTTAGCATGTGTAAATGAGAGTGTGTGTGTTTGTGTTCAAGTTTGTTTGTGCCAACACAATGACAGATTTAACACTCAAACACAAACTCCCCTTCAGATGAACCGAAGATACAAATGAACGGAACAAAGAGAGAGCAGAGGAGGGGAGGGGATTAGAGGAGCTTGATGTGAAACACCTTGGAGCTGTTAAGACTCACGTCTGGAGAGAGGAGTCTACTGTTCATACTGTAACTTACGAGAGAGAGAGAGAGAGAGGAGAGAGAGAGAGAGAGAGAGAGTTAGAAGCTAGTGAGTGTGAATAAATATAACAGTAAAGAAAGGAAGAGAAAGAGTGAACAGGCCATAAGTAGAAAGACAGGAAAACGAGGGATGCAGACATATAACAAGAAACATATGGAATAGGGAGGCGGGAGGAGGGTGGGCAAGGGTGGAGGGGGCGACAGGAGGGAGGTGTAGAGATAGACAGAGTGGAGGTGTCCTTCCTTCAGGAAGCTGGGTTGTTGGTTTGCTGGGGTTGCTGTGGTGCTGGGGTGCTGGGTTGTTGGGGTGCTGTGGTGCTGGGTTGCTGGGGTGCTGGGTTGTTGGGTTGCTGGGTTGCTGGGGTGCTGGGTTGCTGGGGTACTGGGGTACTGGGTTGCTGGGGTACTGGGTTGCTGGGGTGCTGGGGGTACTGGGTTGTTGGGTTGTTGGGTTGTTGGGTTGCTGGGTTGCTGGGGTGCTGTTTGCTGGGGTGCTGGTTTGCTGGGGTGCTGGTTTGCATGCAGACCAAGGCCTCAGCTCAGACGACACCCTGGCGACTGATACACTAGACTGCTCACTGTCAGAGATGTGTGTGTGTGTGCAGAGAGAGAGAGAGAGAGAGAGACAGAGAGAGACAGAGACAGAGAGAGAGTGCGTGTGTGTGTGTGTGTGTGTGTGTGGTGTGTGTGTGTGGAGGGTCCAGCAGGTACTAAATGAGATGGGGCTTCTCAGTTTGGCAGGAGGTAATGGACACCAGAAGGACTGGGCTCTTCACCTTCTCAAGGACAAAGCAGAGATTAACAACCAGCCGCCCCTCCACACACACACGCATACACCAATCCCCCAACCCCACCACCACCACAACTCCCCCCCCCCACACACACACTCACACATAGTACACAATCCATAGACACACATGCCAAACACACCCCAGTCCCCCAACCCCACGAGCTCCACCTCTCCATCTTTCTCTCCCTCTACCCCTTCATCCTTCCTTCCCCTCTTCTTCCTCCATCTCTCCCCCACTGGTTGTGTGCCAAATGCAACCGCCCTCCCCTCCCCCACCACCAGAAACAACTTCCTACTCCCCCCTTCCTAATGACTTCACTGAACACATCTGAACCACCAGTAGACCACAGCTCTCTCCCTCTCTCTCTCACCTCTGCCCCTCCCTCTCTCACCTCCCGTCCTCTCCATCTCTCCCTCTCTCACCCTCTCCCTTCCTCTCTCACCTCCCTTCCTCTCCATCTCTCCCTCTCTCATGTCCCTCTCTCACCTCTCTCTCCCTCCCTCTCTCCCCTATCTCTCCCTCTCTCTCTCCCCTATCTCTCTCTCTCCCTCTCTCTTCCTTATCTCTCCCTTCCTCTCTCTCTGTCTCTCCCCTACCTATCCCTCTCTATCTCTCTCTCGGACTCTGTAACTACCTCTGCTGCTGGCCTGATGCCGGTACAACAACGACCCCCTGTTCCTCGTTAGGGTTAGTAGTAGTTCCTACCTCATACCTGAGTCTGTCTACCTGTCTGCATGCCAGTTTTAATTCATATTTCAGAGCAGTCTAGTGTGTGGAGTGCATATACACGTAGCTAAATACCTCTGTGTTTGTGTGTCTGTGTGTGTGTGTGTGTGTGTTTGTGTGTCTGTGTGTGTGTCTTAATGAGCATAGTGACAGAGATAAAATGATCATTTATTTTGTATGTTTACCTGCTGAGAGAGAGATACAAACTGTGTTCCCATGGCAATCCATCCACCTATCTGTGTGTGTGTGTGTGGAGAGTAACTATAGCTCCCCTCTCAAGCAATAGCTCCAAGGAGAACAAAAGCATTGATTATCCTTCACATGTTAGATACATCTTAGTAGAGTACACCCTCCCTTTCTACCTTTCTTTCTTTGGGGCTGGGGAAGTAGGGGGCTGAGAAGTTGGGAGGCAGGGGGGCTAGAGGCTAGGGGGGCATTGGGGGTCTTCAGCCATGAGGCCCCGGGTATCAGACTACAGCTCTGCCCCCCAGAGCCAACATGGTGCGAGGAGCCGATGCAGGGAGCCAGTCCCCAGGTCTGCTGCCCCACAACATGATACTGGTCACACACACCACACACACACACACCACACACACACACACCACACACCACACACACACACCACACACACACCACACACACACACCACACACACACCACACACACACGCACACACACCCACACACACCACACACACACACACCACACACACCACACACACACCACACACACACACACACCACACCACACACACACACACACCACACACACACACAAATACACACCACACTAAGTGCTCCACCGAAGCCCAAAAAACATTCTGGCCAAACCTAGCCCTGGTGTCACTGCAGTGTCACACGGAATACTTCAACCACAACGCAGGAATAGAGAGAAAACAGAGTCGAGGAGGGGAGAGGGGAAGGAGGGGAGGGAGAGGGAAGGAGGGGAGGGAGAGGGGAAGGAGGGGAGGGAGAGGGGAAGGAGGGGAGGGGGAGTCTGAGAGGAGGGAGGAGGGAGGAGGGGAGGGGAGGGGAGTATGAGGAGGGGAGAGGGGAAGGAGGGGAGGGAGAGGGGAGGGGAGAGGGGAAGGAGGGGAGGGGAGATGTCTGAGGAGGGAGAGGGGAAGGAGGGGAGGGGAAGTCTGAGGAGGGAGAGGGGAAGGAGGGGGAGGGAAGAGTGGAAGGAGGGGAGGGAGAGGGGGAGGGAGAGGGAGAAGGAGGGGAGGGGAGTCTGAGGAGGGAGAGGGGAAGGAGGGGAGGGAGGAGGGGAGGGAGAGGGAAGGAGGGGAGGGGAGGTCTGGGAGGGAGAGGGGAGGAGAGGAGGGGAGTCTGAGGAGGGAGAGGGGAAGGAGAAGAGGGGAGGCGAGAGGGGAAGGAGGGGAGGGGAGGAGTCTGAGGAGGGAGAGGGGAAGGAGGGGAGGGGAGTGACTGAGGAGGGAGAGGGGGAAGGAGGGGAGGGGAGTATGAAGAGGGAGAGGGGAAGGAGGGGAGGGAGAGTGGAAGGAGGGGAGGGGAGTTGAGGAGGGAGAGGGGAAGGAAGGGAGGGGAGTATGAAGAGGGAGAGGGAAGGAGGGAGGGAGTATGAAGGGAGAGGGAGGCGAGGAGGGAGGGGAGTCTGAGGAGGGAGAGGGGAAGGAGGGGAGGGGAGTCTGAAGAGGGAAGAGGGGAAGGAGAGGAGGGGAGTCGAGGAGGGGAGGGGGAAGGAGGGGAGGGAGGATGAGGAGGGAGAGGGGAGGAGAGGCGAGGAGGGAAGGAGGAGGGCGAGGGGGAAGGAGGGGAGGGAGAGGGGGAGGAGGGGAGGGGAGTAGGACGGAGGTGAGAGGGGAAGGAGGGGAGGGGAGTTGAGGAGAGGAGAGGGGAAGGAGGGAGGGAGGGAGGGGGAGGGAGAGGGGAAGGAGGGGAGGGGAGTCTGAGGAGGGAGAGAGGGGAAGGAGAGGAGGGGAGCTGAGGAGGGAGAGGGGAAGGAGGGGAGGGAGAGGGGAAGGGAGAGGAAGGAGGGGAGGGGAGTTGAGGAGGGAGAGGGGAAGGAGGGGAGGAGGAGAGGGGAGGGAGAGGGGAAGGAGGGGAGACGAGGGGGAGTCAGGAGGGAGAGGGGAAGGAGAGGAGGGGAGTCTGAGGAGGGAGAGGGGAGGAGGGGAGGGAGAGGGGAGGGAGAGGGGAAGGAGGGGAGGGGCAGAGCGAGAGGCAGGGAGAGGGGAAGGAGGGGAGGGGAGTCTGAGGGAAGGGAGAGGGGAAGGAGGGGGAGGGGAGGTCTGAAGAGGGAGAGGGGAAGGAGGGGAGGGAGAGTGGAAGGAGGGGAGGGGAGTCTGAGGAGGGAGAGGGGAGGAAGGGAGGGGAGAGTCTGAAGAGGGAGAGGGGAAGGAGAGTCTGAGGAGGGAGAGGGGAAGGAGGGGAGGGGAGTCTGAAGAGGGAGAGGGGAGGAGGGGAAGGAGAGGAGGTAGTCTGAGGAGGGAGAGGGGAAGGAGGGGAGGGGAGTCTGAGGAGGGAGAGGGGAGGAGGGGAGGGAGAGGGGAGGGAGAGGGGAAGGAGAGGAGGGGAGTCGATGAGGAGGGAGAGGGGAAGGAGGGGAGGAGAGGGGAAGGAGGGGAGGGGAGTCTGAGGAGGGAGAGGGGAGGAGGGGAGGGGAGTCTGAAGAGGGAGAGGGGAAGGAGGGGAGGGAGAGTGGAAGGAGGGGAGGGAGTCTGAGGAGGGAGAGGGGAAGGAGGGGAGGGAGAGGGAAGGAGGGGAGGGGAGTCTGAAGAGGGAGAGGGGCAGGAGTGGGTCTAAAGAGGGGAAGGAGGGGAGGCAATGTGGATGAGGTCTACTTTGATGAGCCATTAGGCAGTTTGCTTTATATAAAAAAAATTATCTGCGGGTGCCAGGGTGAGTGTTGGACAGAGTTTGGCGATGTTGCCCACAGTCTTGTGGTATCTCGAGCCACAGTCGTTGTGGTTTCCCAATAAAAATGAAATGTAATTCAACAAAATAGCAGTCTCTGCGTGATCCTCATGTACGTACATTCACAAACGTTCGCGAAGTACGGACATGAGGATGTTCATTCACGCAGAAAGCGCACGCTTTGATACTTCAGTTCATCGGGTAATCAGCGCCTTTCTCCACCCACTAGACGTACATCGCACAGCATTTAAACACGCAATTGAATGGGGCTCCTTCTCTCTTTCTATCATGGATCAGCCACCATAGTCAAAACAGCGATGACTGTTTGAAATGATCTCTGATGGCAATTATTTGAGTCGGAGCGTAGTACATGAG
>CAEFZP010000402.1:42500-77980 GCA_903064625.1 Mallotus villosus | reverse complement strand
AGAGAGGAAATAGAGAGATTCCGAGAGAGGGAAAATGTGAGAGAGAGGGAGGAGAGAGAATGACTTATTGAAGCGAGGCGATGTTGTGTACAATATGGGTGACATCACTCATCTGCCATAATGAGGGAAATTAACCAATCAGAATCATTGAGCTGCACAGCTCCTTCCCACTTTAGCTTTCACGACCAAACCAACCGGATGATGCTAACTTCCTAACTTGCTATTTCTAATATTCAAAGTGAATTATTTAAATGACTGCAATGTCTGCTGTAATTTCACACCATCAATCATGTGTCAGTTTTCAATTATAATAATAAATTTAATATGCTGTAATTCACCTCATGGGCGTCCAATCTCTTCACTATTAGATCCACATTACTCTAATGTGAGGCTCTTGGCCGTGGCATTATGAAAGAGGTGTGTGTGTGTCATGCATGCGTGTGTGTGTGGTGTGTGGAGGGGAGTCAAACTTAAACAGACTCACGACTAAACGTAAAATCTCCATCATAATGACCCCATCGTGGGTGGTCCCCTCCTTGAATCCCGCTTACACTCTTACACACGAGCCGCAGAATCCATACAGTCGTCCTTCAGGGCCGGGTTAGCTACCTAACCTACCTGCAGGCCTCTCCCTCTCTCTGCCTCCCATCCCGCTCCCTTCTCCTCCTCGTACCACTCTCCCTCCTACCTCTCTACTACCTCTCGCTCCTACGCCTCCATACCCGTACCACTCCACACTACCCCTCCACCTCCTACCGCTGCCCTCGCTCCCGTCCTGCGCTCTCCCCTTCCTCCCTCCCGCCCAGCTTCCCTCCTCCACTCGTATCCTCCTCTCCTCAATCAACTACACTACCACCGCTCAAATCACACCCTCCTCACTCACGCATCCCATTATCGTGTGCATCTGTTAGTGGTAGTCCCAGATTGGGGAGATTGCCTATCACAGGCAGCCTAATGTGTAGTGAATAGAGCCGTCGCCCTGGTTATTACTCCTGTCCCTGCAGTCAGAACCGACAGCAGAGCCAGCCATGGAAATCAGTTGCTGTTAGCCGCTAATGAGCTAGCGCAGCTTGTTTGTGGTGGCTCGTCAGCGTGCGGACCTGACACGAGGAAACAGACTCAGATAAGACAGAGATGAGTCCAGCGCCCTGCAGAGCTGCTTAGAGTGAGGAGATTAGGATCTGGGATTGATTTCCAGGGACACAGGAAGACAGGGGAGTCAGGAACTCTTGAGAGTTTAGGCGGTTATCAACTCTAAAAGAAGGTTACTATGAAGTAGCACTGAACACTGTGCTTTTATCCAAATGTACTATCAGGGGGGGATTTGAATTTACAACCTCTCAGTCTGCTCTACCACTAACCCCCCACCCCTGGATCTGAATATATGAAAAATTTGATAGTTAGCAGACAAACCAATGAGGGTCTGGGTAGCATAAGGTGATCAACATCCATTAGGCCACAGCAGAGGTCTACTGTTAGGCTCTGCTGCTAGCTGATGATACAGAGGTCTGCTGTTAGCTGCTTGTTTCTGTGGACTAGCTGAGGTCTGACTTTTAGCTGCTGTTAGCTGTGGACAGCAGAGGTCCTGTTAGCTCTGCTAGCTGTGGACTAGCAGAGGTCTGTGAGCTGCTGCTAGCTGTGGACTAGCAGAGGTCTGTAGCTGCTGTAGCTGTGGACTAGCAGAGGTCTGCTGTAGCTCTGCTAGCTGTGGACTAGCATAGGTCTGCTGTAGCTGCTGCTAGCTGTGGACTAGCATGAGGTCTACTGTTAGCTGCTGCTATCTGTGGCTCGCCGAGGTCGTTAGCTTGCTGCTCGCTGTGGACCTAGCAGGTCTGCTGTTAGCTGCTGTTTTAGCCTGTGGACTAGCAGAGGTCTGCTGTTTAGGTGCGCTAGCTGGGACTAGCAGAGGTCTACGGTTAGCTGGCTGCTAGCTGTGGACTAGCAGAGTCTGGTAGCTGCTAGCTGTGGACTAGCAGAGGTTGCTGTTAGCTGCTGCTAGCGTGTACGAGCAGAGGTCTGCTGTTAGCTGCTCTAGCTGTGGACAGCAGAGGGCCTTTCGCTGCTGCTAGCTGTGGACTAGCAGAGGTCTGTTAGCTTCTGCTAGGCTGGCTTTTTTTGTTTTTTGTTTTTGTTTTTTTTGTTGTTTTTTTTTTTGTTTTTTTTATTTTTTTTGTTTTTTTTTTTTTTTTTTTTTTTTTTTTTTTTTTTTTTTTTTTTTTTTTTTTTTTTTTTTTTTTTTTTTTTTTTTTTTTTTTTTTGGGGGGTTCTTCTGTCAAACGGCGGGGTGTGTTACTTTGTGTTTTTTGTTTGTTTTCTTGCATATATCGTATGTTTTTCTATTTAATTTTTTTTTTGTTTTTTAGTTGTTTTATGTTTTGATTTTTTTTTTGAGGGTTGTGCGTTGTGGTTTGTTGTGTTAGTTTGCTGTCCCTCTTCTTTTTTCTCTTTTCTCGTTCTTTTTTTCGCCGATTCCTTTTTGCTTGTTTTCTATCTTTGTAGGTGCTTAGTGGTTTTTTTGTTTTTGTATTTGTCTTGTTTTTTTTTTTGTTTTCGTTTCTTTTTTGTTTTCTTTTTTTTTTCTGCTTGTTTTTTCTTGTTTGTTTTTTCTTTATTTTTTTTTTTTTTTCCCCCCCCCCCCCCCCTCCTCCTCCTTTCCCTGTCCTCTTTCCTAACTGTGTTTGATTGAGGTCTCACCCTATCACACCTCATTAGACTTTAGTTTCGTGACATTGAACAGTGGTGGGGAGGCGTGGTAGAGAGGGATGTGCGTGGCGGGGGTTATGAGGCAGGTGGATGTGTGGTGTCGAGAGTGATGAGGAACATTAGGAGTGTAGGTCTGATGTGTGCTGTCACAGCTGCACACCTGCGTCCTCCTAGAACAACACTAGATCTCCAGGGCAGACTTTCAAATCAGGTCTTTCTGATTCAGTAACCGCTGCTGTCCTCATTCTCTATATGTCAAATGATTTTGATGATGTTTGATTTCACATTTCATCCTTCTCAAGGGTGTGAGCAGTCACCCAGTCAACAAACTGACATTTTATACCGATCTGTACAACAGTAATATACACATACTGCTCTGTACTACGGAATATACACAGTACCGATCTGTACTACAGTAATATACACAGTACTGATCTGTACTACTGTATGTACCTAGTACTGACCTTCTCTATCTCTCCCTCTCTCTCTCTCTCTCTCTCTCTCTCTCTCCTCTCTCTCTATCTCTATCTCTCTCTCTCTGTCTAGTGTTTGTTCCTGGTGAGAAGGTGAGTGGAGCACACTTTCACAAGCAAATTAACTTACAAATGAATTCACAAACACAGACCTGCACACGCCCTCTCTGTCTCTCTCTCCCTCTCTCTCTCTCTCTCTCTCTCTCTCTCTCTCTCTCTCTCTCTCTCTCTCTCTCTCACACTTCAAGGTGCAGCTGCAGAGTATCTCCACTGACAGGTGACAGACGCCAACCTCATTATCACTGACAAACACTTCACCCATACAGAGGTGATCTTACCAGAATTAAAGGTGTGTGTGTGTGTGTGTGTGTGTGTGTGTGTGTGTGTTGTTTGTGGCTCAGTGAGAATAAGTAAGGAGTAATTATGCATGTGCAGATGGAGAGAGGTGTTGCATGCTAGGTGAAGACAGGATTACACACAGAGGTGAGGAAGGATGGCAGGATCCAGAGAGAAGTAGAATCAGAATAGTGAATAAGTGAGAGGGAGGTAGAGAGAGAGAGGAGAGAGGGAGAGAGGGGATAAGGGAGAGAGAAAGGGGAGAAGAGAAAAGAGAGAGGTGTAGAGAGAGACAAGCGAGAGAGAGGGGAGGAGAGGTAGAGAGAGGGGAGAAGAGAGAGAGGGAGGGAGAGAGAGAGGGAGAGGGAGGGGAGAAGAGAGAGAGAGGGGTGTAGAGGGAGAGAGAGGGAGGGCTGTGGAGAGAAGAGGAGGAAGACAAAACCAGAAGTGAGAAACAGAAAAATGTAGCTTCAAGTTAAGGTAAGAGAGCAGAAGTGTGTGAGCGTGTCTGTATGTGTGAGAGCTTGTGTGTGTTTGTGAGAGAGAGAGCATATGTGTGAGCTAAGTAAGAGGTGTGGAGTGGGCTGAGCTTGGTGAGAGAAAGGGGGAGAAGAGGAGTATGGAGGTGTGAATAGGATCACAAGCACCCAGGGAGGAGGGAGAGAGGGGGAGGAGAGGGGTGATGGGCGTTCAATTTACACCCCCGTACTCCCACTTTCCTCAGCAGCATGGTTAGCATGGAGGGAAGGAGGGAAGGGGGCGGGGAGGAGGGGAGATTGTCGGGAGGAAAGAAGGTGAGGAGAAGGAAAGGAGAACTCTAGGAAGTGAGAGATGAAGACAGAGATGAGGGGTTGTGGAGGTCAGGGGCGGCTGGAGAGGTCGTCTGGTGACCCTAACCCTAACCCTACCCTGTCTGAAGCTTAGAGCAGCAGAGAAACCCCTTCAGACTACAGGGGTAGAGGAGGGAGAAGAAAGAAAGTAGAGGAAAGGAGAGCAGAGAGAGGAGAGAGGAGGGAGATGGGAAAGGAGAGAGAGCGAGAGAGAGGAGGAGAGGAGGAGGAGAGGGAGGAGGAGAGGAGGAGAGAGAGAGATGTGTTTAATGAGGGGCAGGGATTCCTATTAGGGAGATAAGATGGACGGCCGCCCCTCTTATAAAGCACACAGCCCTCCCTCCAGACTGCTTTATGAGAGTCTCATGTTTTTAACAAGAGCACGCACGCGTGGGGGAGGAATCCTGCCTTCATTCTCTCTTCTCCCTCTTCTCCCTCTTCTCCTCCCTTCTCTCCTCCTCAGGTTTTCTCTTTGTTTCTCTCCAGTCTGCTTACAGTGTTGTCTTTGTTTCCTTGTTGTCTTACAGAGTTTATATCTGAGGAATCCTTTCTCTCCACTCTCTCCTCTCTCTCCTTCTCTTCTCAGTCTCCCTCTCTCTCTTCTCTCTCCCTCTCTCCTCAGTCTCCCTCTCTCCTCTCTCCTCAATCTCTCTTTATCCTCTTGGCCTCTCTCCTCTTTCTCCATCCATCTCGTTTTCTGTCTTGGTATTCCCTTCACACACCTGTCTCTCTCTCTCTCCCCTCCCCCTCCCTGTCTTGCTGTTGTCCTGTAAGGACTCACAGTACCAACCCACAGCTGGAACGGTATCAGAGGTAACCATGGAGATCTGAACGATCAGAGGAATGATTATACCCCGTCACCAGAGGAAGATGCATGGTAACCATGGAGATCCACACCGTCCTGCATGGTAACTATGGAGACCGTCACCACCACAACACCCTGCATGGTAACAGGATTATTCAAGAGAGGAAAATGAAGTGAAGAACAATGTTGTAGAGCCTGCTGACAGGAGGAACATCTCCACATCCCTCCTTCCCTCTCAGAGAGACACGGAGAGACAGACAGACACAGACAGACACGGAGAGACAGACAGACACAGAGAGACACAGACAGACACAGAGAGACACAGACAGACACAGACAGACACAGACAGACACAGACACAGACAGACACAGACAGACACAGACAGACACAGACAGACACAGACAGACACAGACAGACACAGACAGACACAGACAGACACAGACAGACACAGAGACAGACACGGAGAGAGACACGAGACAGACACAGACAGACACGAAAAGACACAGACAGACACAGACAGACACAGACAGACACGAGAGAGACACGGAGAGAGACACAGAGAGACACGAAAGAGACACAGACAGACATAGACAGACACAGAGAGACACAGAGAGACACAGAAGACACAGACAGACACAGACAGACACAGACAGACACAGACAGACACAGACAGACACAGACAGACACAGAGAGAGACACAGACAGACACAGACAGACACAGACAGACACAGACAGACACAGAGACAGACACACAGACAGACACAGACAGACACAGCGGAGATGCAGCCGGAGGCAGAGTTCTCTCGGAGGGACAAGAAAGTTCGCAGCCTTTTGAAGTACATTTCAGTTTCTCAAAGTCATTCTGCCCTCCTGGCTCCACAAGGGGTGGGGGGGGGGAAGGGGTCTAGAATAAAGCTGCTACCTTTTCCACGAGGGGGGGGCGAGGAACGAAGAACGAAAATATCACGGGGAATAAAAAGTTATTAATTGAACCTGAGCCAGAATGGCGCGAGGAGGAGAATGGGTAATCAGAGAGGGCTTCGCTCACACCTCAGCTACATGGTCCTGATCCAGGACCAGGCTGGATCACAGCCCTGCCGGCTGGGAAGAACAAGGCTAATCTGGATGCTTATTAAAAGTGTTCTTCGGTCATTATGATGATGTGGCTCATCACACTGCTGCTTCCTGCTGCTCGGTGGTTTCAGGACCAGAGACAGGGAGGACAGGACCAGAGACAGGGAGGACAGGACCAGAGACAGGGAGGACAGGACCAGAGACAGGGAGGACAGGACCAGAGACAGGGAGGACAGGACCAGAGACAGGGAGGACAGGACCAGAGACAGGGAGGACAGGACCAGAGACAGAGAGGACAGGACCAGAGACATGGGAGGACAGGACCAGAGACAGGGAGGACAGGACCAGAGACAGGTGAGGACAGGACCAGAGACAGGGACAGACAGGACCAGAGGACAGGGCCAGAGACAGGGAGGAAAGGACCAGAGACAGGGAGGACAGGACCAGAGACAGGGAGGACAGGACCAGAGGACAGGACCAGAGACAGGGAGGACAGGACCAGAGACAGGGAGGACATGGCCAGAGACAGGGAGGACAGGACCAGAGACAGAGAGGACAGGACCAGAGACGGTGAGGACAGGACCAGAGACAGGGAGGACAGGACCAGAGGACAGGGCCAGAGACAGGGAGGACAGGACCAGAGACAGGGAGGACAGGACCAGAGACAGAGAGGACAGGACCAGAGACAGGGAGGACAGGACCAGAGACAGGGAGGACAGGACCAGAGACAGAGAGGACAGGACCAGAGACAGGGACAGGAGGACAGGACCAGAGACAGGGAGGACAGGGCCAGAGACAGGGAGGACAGGACCAGAGACAGGGAGGACAGGACCAGAGACAGGGAGGACAGGACCAGAGACAGGGAGGACAGGACCAGAGACAGGGAGGACAGGACCAGAGACAGGAGAGGACAGGACCAGAGACGGTGAGGACAGGACCAGAGACAGGGAAGACAGGACCAGAGGACAGGACCAGAGACAGGGAGAGACAGGACCAGAGACAGGGAAGGAGAGGACCAGAGACAGAGAGGACAGGGCCAGAGACAGAGAGGACAGGACCAGAGACAGGGAAGACAGGACCAGAGACAGGGAGATAGGACCAGAGACAGAGAGGACAGGACCAGAGACAGGGAGGACAGGACCAGAGACAGAGAGGACAGGACCAGAGACAGGGAGGACAGGACCAGAGACAGGGAGGACAGGACCAGAGACAGGGAGGACAGATGGAGACAGATAGAGATAGAGTGAAGAGGTGAAAAGGAGAAGAGTTTAGTATGAAGGGTGATTGTGTAGGGCAAAGAGTATGAGAGAGAGAGGGATTAAGGGAAGAGGAGAATCTGACAGGGATAGACCGTGTCATATTTCCCTATAAGCCCACAGCTGTGAGGGAGCTGGCTTGCCGACTGATTTATATTCTGCTCCAGGCTGGGGAGGGGGATATGCCCACTGGGGAGGGGGGCTGGGTAAGGTGAGGAGGAGAGAGAGAGAGTAATATTTCCCCAGAGATGTTTGGGGGTGTGGGGGGGGTTAGAGGCAAGCTAAGTGCACTTCTGAGAGTGTCATATTGTTTACGGAGAGGAAAACAGAGAGAGAGAGAGAGGTGAAGAGAGAGAGAGAGAGAGAGAGAGCGATATAGTGTGTGTGTAAGTGTGTGTGTGTGTGTGTGTGTGTGTGTGTGTGTGTGTGTGTGTGTGTGTGTGTGTGAGAGCAACCTACTTTTCCATTTCACCCACTTACACCAAGACCACTTTCACATGCAAGATAACCTGAACCCATGTGAGGAGCATTAAATACATCCCATCTCACAAACCCCAAACTCACTCAGCTCGTGGCTATCACCAGGACACCATTACACAAGAGCAGCTCAGACAAATCTGAGCATTTAGCCTAGTGAGGCTAGCTCAGGAATGTTCCAGTGCTATCTTAGCCACCTTAGCCCAGCAGTGTTAGCTTAGCCAGGCTAACCCAAGCGTGCTAGCTCATTAGTGTTAGCTTAGCCAGGCTAACCCAAGCGTGCTAGCTCCTTAGTGTTAGCTTAGCCAGGTAGACATCTCCAAGGGCTCAGCAGGCCAGTGGTGGGATACTGGAGATGGCAGGCCACAGCACCTGACAGCGGATTTATATTCAACACCACACAGACCCAACCTCACTGCTTCTTCCTCACTGCTTCTCCATACTGCACGAGTATTGATACCAGCGCTTCCTAGATAACCGCCATTGACTATGTTGAGGACTTTACATTCTTGGGAAGCCTCGTCAGCAAAGACAACTCTGCACATAAAGACATTAGAGCAAGACTCGGAAAGGCACAGGGTGCTTTTGCTAGGCTACACTCCATCTGGAAATCTAAACAATACAGCTTAAGAACAATTTAAGGTCCGACTCTACAACAGTAACGTAAAATCTGTGACTCGGACTGCTGGCGAGTAACAAGTAAGAAGAGAGGAAGGAGAGGGGGAGAGAGGGAGGAGAGGGAGGAGAGGGAGAGAGGGAGGAGGGGGGAGAGAGGGAAGATGGGGGGAGCGAGGGAGGAGGGGTGGAGAGCGGAAGGAGAGGGGGAGAGAGGGAGGAGGGGGAGAGCTGGAGATGTGGAAGGTTAGAGAGTGGAGGGGAAGAGATGGAGGTGTGGAGAGATACATATTTAGATAAATATTTTTGTTTAAACAGTTTTTGTTTCAACCTTTAAAAAAAAAGAACGGTGAAAAGAGAGAACAGTGACAACAGTCCTACTTGATTAGGAGTCTACTCTCTTATACTATATTATATATATATATACTCTGCTCTGCCTGCCTCTACTCTGTTTCAGGCTTCACTATTCTCTCCTTTCACTGTGAAAATATGCATTTTCCTAGCGTGTCTGATATTTTTCTGCCCTCACTTTCTATCTTGCGTTTCTTTGATTCTCATCTCTCATTCGTCTTCAACGAATACGGTTGGCTCCACTGGTGGTGAAACTAAGAATTACAACTCAGTCAAGTGCAAGTTTCATGCGCGGGACATATTCCATTACATTTTTTTTCATATAATTTGCTGCGGCCCAATAAAAAAAGGACCTCGGGCCACAGCTGGCTTTTCTCTCTCCGCCTTGAACACAAAAACCTGACCTCATTAAACAGCACATCTACAGGTGAGTGTGTGTGTGGGGGGGGGTGGCGGGGTCCAGTCATTCAGTAATTTAAAGAGGGATCAGACTCAACTTACACCACAACCGACACACAATAGAAACACACACACACACACACAATAGGAACACACACACACACAATAGGAACACACACAGTCCCAGTCAATTACCCCAGCACACCTGTTCTGTTATTCCTGCTTCTCTCTTTCCCTTCCTCTTCAAATACACACACACACACTCACACTCACATATACACGCACATACTCACACATAAGCATTCTCTTACCTTTTATTCCCTGAGAATGCATACACACACAGTTCTACAAAGATGCACACATACACACACAAAGGCCTTTGTGTATTTGCAGGGAGAAGCACTCCTCTCTCTCACCTCTCTCTCCCCTCACACCCTCCTAAGCACTCCTCTCTCTCACCTCTCTCTCCCCTCACACCCTCCTAAGCACTCCTCTCTCTCACCTCTCTCTCCCCTCACACCCTCCTAAGCACTCCTCTCTCTCACCTCTCTCTCCCCTCACACCCTCCATAAGCACTCCTCTCTCTCACCTCTCTCTCCCCTCACACCCTCCTAAGCACTCCTCTCTCTCACCTCTCTCTCCCCTCACACCCTCCTAAGCACTCCTCTCTCTCACCTCTCTCTCCCCTCACACCCTCCTAAGCACTCCTCTCTCTCACCTCTCTAAGACTAATTGTCTCAACTAACTAATTATGGTGTGAATCTTGGATTTACGTGTTTCTCTTTTACAGCCCTCCAACTTAATGTTCCTCCAACCCCTTCCACTTCCCTTCAGCTCTAATAGAGAGGAATTTATTGGTGTGTTTTAATTAAAGATTTTAGCTTTAATCACAGTTTCAAATTTAGACTGGTGGAAAAGTGTTGGAGTAATTACTGTGTAATTGGAGAGATTGCGTTGGCAGTAGCTATCGACCAATCACATCACCAGTCAGCACCTGAGGCCCCGCCCACAGGAAGTGCATGACTGGCGTCCTACCAACTGTTAATATTAGTGTGTGTGTCCTTGTGTGTGAGTGTGTGTATGTGGTGAGTGAAATGTGTACATCAAAGCTGTTTATCGGGGCATAGAAAGCAATATTTGAAATTGTACAGCTTAACATAATATTGATGTAATATCCTCATTTAGCCAATGCTTTTATCCAATGTGATGTACAGAACAGGGATTTAACCATCTTAAGCTGCAGTCAGGTGTATCAACCACTGAGCTATCGCCTCCCCTACATAACAGCACATATCTACAGTATGTGTGTGTGTGTGTGTGTGTGTGTGTGTGTATGTACCACCTACTGTATCTAGTGGCACATACTGAACATTACCGTAGCGACGGTGCGTTCCAAGCGGCCCACACACATGCCTAGTACCAGCTGTAGGCCATTACCCATCAGCCCCTGCAGCATGGTGGCCTGCAGGATGCTGCAGGGGCTGATGGGTAATGGCCTGGTGACCTCCACAGCTCCCTCATCTGTAGAGCTCACAGTAACACACACACTCTCACACACACACACACACACACACACACATGGGAACCATTGATTGTGTTTCTATTGAAAGCAGCAGCATTTAACCTGCAGTGGTTTGAGATGACCCGCGGCCAGAACACGTCTTTTTCTCAGTGTGGAGAGATGAGCTGAAGGAAGAAAGCAGTTCATGGAACCATCTTGTCAAGTGTTGCTATGGAGTTACATGGTAGTTCATGGAACTGTCATGTCAAGTGTTGCTATGGAGTTACATGGTAGTTCATAGAACCTTCATGTCAAGTGTTGCTATGGAGTTAGGCCTACATGTTAGTTAATGGAACCTTCATGTCAAGTGTTGCTATGGAGTTACATGGTAGTTCATGGATACTTCATGTCAAGTGTTGCTCTTCTCCTAAGAGGTTCCATCTCTCTGATACTGAAACCTGTTCATTTCCTGTACATACTCCTTACTGAAGCATTAAGTGTGTATGTGTGTGTGTGTGTTTGTCTGTGTGCGTGGGTCCAGGAAATGGAAGATATTTATACCATGGGTTATTAATAAATAATGTGTATGAATTTCTTGGGGGTGTCGTTTTTCGTGTGGGGGTTTAAGGATGCAACGAGAGTGTTTAGATGAAGAAACGTGGGCTTTGATCTTCCCTCTCTCCTTTTCTCTCTCTCTCTATCTCATTTTCTCTCTTCTCTCTCCTTTTCTCTCTCCTCTCTCTCTTTCTCTCCTTTTCTCTCTCCTCTCTCTTTTCCTCTCCTCTCTCTCTTATCTCTCCTTTTCTCTCTCCTCTCTCTCTCTCTCTCTTTCTCTCCTTGTATCTCTCCTCTCTCTCCTTCATGTCTCTCCTCTCTCCTTCTCGCTCTCCTCTCCAATTGTCAGTAGTCAACCATTGGTGCAGCATCCAACCTCGCAAAGTCAAACTAGACAGGAAAACGCTTTCTGCCCCATTGATTGAAAATAATGACACCGGTGACACATATTTGATGTAAAGGTCACTTCCTCCGGGCTCTTTGTTATGGTCTGTTTAGAGTTAAGATGGCCGCCCAGCGCAGTAAATCTTGATGGGATGTGGCGAACGGGGAATAACGATCGTAAAAAACAATCATGTCATCTGTCTGCTAGAGAAAGAGAGAGATGGCTGGTGTATACCAAGTCACCAATAATTGGTATAGAAGTTAGCAATTGACACATTTTGACAAAATAACGATTATAATATGTTCCACCGGTCCTTGCATGTGTGTGTGTGTGTGTGTGTGTGTATGTGAGAGTGTGTGTGTGTATGTGAGAGTGTGTGTGTGTGTGTGTATGTGAGAGTGTGTGTGTGTACCACAGTTGTGAGATCAAAAGAGGCTCTTCCTCTGTATGAAACTAGTTTGCCTGACTGGCCTGCAAGCCTCTTAAATGTCAATTAGCCCGTTCACTGGCCGGACCTGTCTTCAGGATGAACACAAAACTACTAAGAGTTTGGGCTCTCCCCGGTCAATATCCTGCACTAATTAGACTAATTGAAAGTCTATAATTTATTTAGACATATTTGAGGTTAAGTATCTTGTTTGGGGTCTGTAGCTGTTAGCTTGTAGAGACAGATCTGTCAGGCAGGTCTAAACTGAGCAGAACCTCCCAGAGTGATTTGGTTTTTGCCTCCTGCAGCTAAATAACTGCTCGCCATTCCTTTTTTTTCTCGTCCTCCAGAAGCAGGTTTAAACACGTCAAACACGGTCGCTTTCCGGAACGTTTCCACTGGCTGGCTCGCTCCACCGCCAGCCCCCCAGAGCAAACAGGAGAAAGCATAAATCACCAACGTCTTGCAGTTTTCCAGCCCGTGGGGTGGCATGCAGGGACGTGAAGGTGGTGGGCTGGGAGATGGCTTGGACTCACCTACTTCCTGCCTCCAGTCTACAGGATTCATCTTCACCTCTTGTGGACCAGGGATTTGGGGACCGGAAGTTGCAAGTATGGAACAGGAAGTTGTGACTCTGGGACGGAGTGCATCGGACAAAGTTGTGACTCTGGGACAGGGTTGTGACTCTGGAACAGGAAGTTGCGATTGGTTCAGGACGTCTTCCTTCTCAGCTTCTGAATCTGTCTCTCCCAGATCCTTTCTGACAAACTTCACTTTATGGAGCTGTGGTCTTCTATGCTTATGTTACACTGTGTCTGGTAGCTGAGATGTGGTTACTTTACACTGTCTGGTAGCTGAGATGTGGTTACTTTACACTGTGTCTGGTAGCTAAGATGTTACTTTACACTGTGTCTGGTAGCTGAGATGTTATTTTACACTGTGTCTGGTAGTTGAGATGTTACTGTACACTGTGTCTGGTAGCTGAGATGTTACTGTACACTGTGTCTGGTCGGTGAGATGTTACTTTTCACTGTGTCTGGTAGCTGAGATGTTACTGTACACTGTGTCTGGTCGGTGAGATGTTACTTTACACTGTGTCTGGTAGCTGAGATGTTACTATACACTGTGTCTGGTAGCTGAGATGTTATTGTACAATGTGTCTGGTAGCTGAGATGTTATTGTACACTGTGTGTGGTAGCTGTAATCAGAAAGTTGCCGTACAAAATGAAGTGGTGTCCTTGGGCAAGGCACTTCACCCGTAACTTGCCTCGGGGGGATGTCCCTGTACTTACTGTAAGTCGCTCTGGATAAGAGCGTCTGCTAAATGTAAATGTATATTCTACTATGTCATATTCTCATCTATTCTCGTCTATTCTACGTCTATTCTAGGGAACCATAAATTGTCTCAGTTCATTTATGTGTCTATATAAACCAAGGCTCACAGCTACATTTCCAGAGCTGAGAGAAGCTAACAAAGGCAGCAACATCTGTTGAAATGTTCTGATGTGCATGGGCCGGCCCGGATCTCCGGTGCTCCGGTGCTTCGACCTCATCGGCAGTCCTCTCCGTGTCCCATCTCTCCGTTCGCCCCGGGGTCGCGAGGTGTAGGCTACATGGTTTAAGTCATTCAGCACTTCGGGAAAAATGGCTGAATGAGCAAACGTTCTTCACGTTTCGCTTCTCCGATTGTCGTACCTGCGGGAGAGACAAGGAGGAGGCCAGCAGAAGAGGACAGTCAGCTAAATGTTGGAAGTTGGATCGTTCTGCTTGAAGGGACAGCCGGAGGAAAACACAACAGTATAGCATTTTATTATTGTTAAAACGCTTTCTTCTCCATCCAATATGCATGAATGAAAAGTGACTGTAGCCTACTGATAAAACATGGAAGTAGCGCTTTTTAGAGCCGTGATTTTCCCCCGTCTTACACCAGGAGGGCAGTCCGGTAGGCTGAACTGTGCCCGCGCACCATCGCTCGCCCCCGCGCTCTCCGGAGTGGTCTTCAGCAGCAAGAGAGCAGACTGCGAGCACATTGCCGAGTGGCTCGTGGAGGCTAGTGCAACGCGGGCTACCGCTGCTCGGATCGACCCTGACTCTGGCTCTCTCTCTCAACTTCTATGGTTACTTGAAAGTCGCTCCGAGTTTCGCCCAAACGGATTTATCACAGCACGGCAAGGTAAGACATTCATGCGGTGAAAGATACATTTTTGGTTTCGAAAATTCACGAGAAAGTTGTAGCGTATGCATGCAGTTATTGGCTCACAGTCACTGAAGCAGTTGGTGAGAGTGGTGTTGAAGCGTGGGCTTGCTAGGAATGCGGTAAACGGCTTTAATGTAATTTAGTGCCGGGGTTTAACCGAGAAAGGGAGAGTTTGTTTGTCAAGAGGGCGAAGGATAGATCCGTTAAATATTAGCCACTTCAGTCGCCACTTTTCAGCAATACGTGCCCTCGAGCTCTCGCTGACAGACTGCTGGTAGCAGGTCGAGATTTAGGAACCGCGATGGGTTCCGCCTCCCCTGCAGGGCAAAGAGAAAGTTGTGTTGATGTCTGGGCGCTGTTTGGATTCTCTAAACAGTGGACCGCACACAAATCTGTGTTGAGTGCACGGGACATCATTCTTGGTGTTGAGGAAATCACCAGCTCGCGCGGGGTGCACCGCATCCAGCAACGGTGCAAACCCGTGAGCTAGATTTCTCCCGTCGTCAGCACCGAGAATCGAATCAAGTTATCGGTGTAACGGAGTAGGTTAGTAGCAAATAGCTTATGTTGCACCCCTAATTAGAAAATGATGTATAAAGTGGAGAATTCAGCAGTAAATACTCAGTATAGGTTGTCATAATCATCCCATTACAACGTAGCTACTGCAGGTGCATCACGTATATTCAAATTTCCAACATGTAGAAAAATGGCTTGCTACTGTCTCCTGCTACGGCGGACCGTTTCACGTCAGTTTGGGTGCATGGAGGGCACTTCAATGTGAGGATCTTTTACCCGACGACACAACTAGCTTTGTATCTAGGTCGAGCTTGGAAAAATCGTCTTGCGAGCATGAACCCCTCGTGCTCTGTAATTGTCCTTGTACACTTGCGAATTATTTTTCAAGGATCAAGAAGAATGCTCTTAAGCACGATCGAAATATCAGCCAAGCTCGTGGTGGCGAGTGTTGGAATGTGGAACCAAAAACAGCTTTCACCGTCTTGATTGATTCCTGCTCTGGTCACCGAAACATTTACGGACATAATTAACCAACTTGTGCCCCGCTGTCCGGTACAGGAGAGCCACTAATGAAAGGGTGCTTGTTGGACAGTGAATTATGTGGCCTGTGTGTGGCGTTTTAATCGGAATATGTGCCGCAGCAACACAACATTGACATATTTAGTTCAGCTCAAGCATTTTTCAGATACAGCATGAAGGAAACTGTCACAATTATTGGCGTGATGTAGCCTACAAGTATCCAGGATAGACGCTTCTAGAGGACCTTGATGTCCCGGGGGCTGAGAGAACAACAACGAGATGTGTGTGTGTCTGTGTGTGTGTAAATGAAAGGGTTTTTCCTGAAGGGTGTCTGTGGAACGGTTTATTTAGGTTTTGTTTTGCCATCAGCAGAACCGTGCGGACGGTTTGTCGGGGCGGAGTTGTAATTATCCATTAATTATCTGTTATTTCGAGCTTTTCAGAAGAAAAAAAAAGGATTTAATTTCAGTAGGGAAATTCAGCGCATTTTATCTCAATTATGAGGGTAACTAAAAAGTCTGTTTGCAACTGTTTTTTCTGTCTGTCTCTCTCTCTGTAATACGATACCGACGGTAGGCTAGTCCAGTTGTGCTGCCTGCTCTGCCGGCCCGTTACCGAGGTCCCCTATGCCTCCTCCACCTGCTTCTGTATACCATTACAGACGGTGAGGGGAGCCAGCCGAGCCCAGCGGTAATGCTGGTGTGTGTGTGTGTGTGTGTGTGAGACCTCTGCCTCAGATTGTGCAGAGCGGCCTGCATGTTAGTACTGACCTAGGAGGGGGGAGGAGGAGAGGGGGGGCAGTCCCATAGCGTCCTACTCTACAGGCTGACCTCAAGAGGGGAGGAGGAGAGGGGGGCAGTCCCATAGCGTCATACTCCACAGGCTGAAGAAGGGTGACCCCTGCTCCACGTCCTCCCTCCCCTCCTCCCCCCTCTCCTCCCCCCTCTCCTCCTCCCTCTCTCTCCTCCCCCTCCCTCTCCTCCCTCCCTCTCCTCCTCCCCCTCCTCCCTCCCTCCTCGTCCCTCCTCCCTCTCTCTCCTCCCTCTCCTCCTCCCTCTCCTCCTCCCTCTCCTCCTCCCCTCTCCCCTCCTCCCTCTCTCCCTCCCTCTCCTCCCCCCTCCCTCTCCTCCCCTCCCCTCTCCTCCCTCCTCCCTCTCCTCTTCCTCCCTCTCCTCCTCCTCCCTCTCCTCCTCCCTCTCCTCCTCCTCCCTCTCCTCCTCCCTCTCCTCCTTCATCTTCAGGGTTAGGGGCCCAGAGGGCTGTGGAGCGGCTGGTCCTGCCAAATGCCAGAGCTGTAGACCCTCACTCCTCTGTGTGTGTGTGAGGGTGTGTGTGTGTGTATGAGGGTGTGTGTGTGTGTGTGTGAGGGAGACGGGGGAGGGGGAGCTGTTTTGTTCCCCTTGTTGTGTGTGTGTGTGTTTGTCATTGTTCTCTGTAACTGCTGGAATGCTCTTGAACGCCTGTTGTGTCGACTGCTGCAGATGCTTCTCTCTCTCCCTCCCTCTCTCTCTGTCTCTCTCTCCGTCTCTCTCTCTCTACCCTCCCTTTCACCCCTTCACTCTCTCTACCCTCCCTCTCTGTCTCCCTGTCTCTCTCTGTCTCTCTCTCTGTCTCTCTCCCTTAATATCTGTTTTGTGATTGGGTCTTGGGTTGAGGGGTATTTGAACCTGTAACCTATGTCAGATGCCAGTGAGTTGCAGTCTCTAAGGGCCTTTGTAGTGTCTGCAAAAATACTACACATTTTCGTTTTTTGAAAAGCAAGACTACATTTTTAGATGTTGGTCTATTTTTAGATTGTAGTTTTTGGGAAGTGTGCGTGCATGCTTATTGTGTGTGTGGGAGCAGGCTTAGCTCATGTGTGTGTGTTTGTGTATGTATGTGCGTGTGTGTGGTAGCCAGCTACTGCATATTGCCTTCCTTGGGCACAACAGAGTTTAATTTGAGAATCAGAGAGCTGGGATCAGGTCTTACCCAAGTCTACCAGCGGGCTTACAGTCAGTCTGTAACAGGGCTAGTCTGGGATCAGGTCTTACTACCAGCGGGCTTACAGTCAGTCTGTAACAGGGCTGGTCTGGGATCAGGTCTTACCCCAAGTCTACCAGCGGCCTTACAGTCAGTCTGTAACAGGGCTGGTCTGGGATCAGGTCTTACCCCAGTCTACCAGCGGGCTTACAGTCAGTCTGTAACAGGGCTGGTCTGGGATCAGGTCTTACCCCAGTCTACCAGCGGGCTTACAGTCAGTCTGTAACAGGGCTGGTCTGGGATCAGGTGTTACCCCAGTGAACCAGCGGGCTTACAGTCAGTCTGTAACAGGGCTGGTCTGAGATCAGGAGCCGTTACTCAGTCTTAAGTGACAGATGATCCTAAATGATATTAGCCAAGCTACAATTCTTCACCAGTAATGACTTGTGTCAGCAGTTGTAATGGCTTTGGGGGAAAGGAAGGGAAATGTTTAATTGATGTTCACTCAGTCAGAGGTGCCTCAGGTTTTCTTGTGTGTGTGTGTGTGTGTGTGTGTGTGAGCAGAGCCAGAGAACAAGGAAAATGTGTGTGTGTGTTTGTGTTTGTCGGGAACTACAAAAGGAGTGAAGAGAGAGTGGTCTTTGTAGAAATAAACGGTCTGTAAATGACTAGTGATGAACATGAGTTAACATGACAAAGACATTACTGGTAATTATTCTGCTGGCTGATTGAGGCTCCTAGCAGAGAAGATAGGCTCGGGAAAATGACCACGGAACTTAATCTACTCCTGTTGAACCTTTATTGAAGGAAGCACATTTCAAGAGATTCATTTCCTTTTGTTTTTGTCAGGCAGGGTGTGTGTGTGTGTGTGTGTGTGTGTGGTGTGTGTGTGTGTGTGTGTGTGTGTGTGTGTGTGTGTGTGTGTGTGTGTGTGGGAGGTGTTGAGCTGCTGATATTGCTGGTGTGTGTGTTGAGCTGCTGTTGGGTATGGAGGCTGTCTTCTGTCTTCTGAGGTGTTTAATATGAAGGAGGAAAACAACCAGATGAATTGATACAGTACACACTCACACACATACACACACACACACACACACACACACACACACACACACACACACCACACACACACACACACACACACACACACACATACACACACACACACACACCACACACACACTCTTCCTCTCCCTGCTAGCACATCTCCAAGTGTTTTGGATCGATGGATTTGATATCCTTCAGTGGCACTCTCTCTCCCTCTTTCTCTCCCCCTCCCTCTCTCCCCTATCTCTTTCTCTCTCTCCCTCTCTTTCTCTCTCTCTTTCTCATAATTGGAAAATCAAACATTGATCATCTGACAGACTCTAAGCCTCTACTACTACACAATGAGCTGGATGCTGATCTGCTGTGAGTGAGTGTTTTTGTGTGTGTGTTCCTTCCTAATATTTGTGCCACTGTTTAGTGGGGGTGGTGTGTGTCTATGTGTCTATGCGTGTGAGTGTGTGAGTGTGTGAGTGTGTGAGTGTGTGAGTGTGTGTGTGAGTGTGTGAGTGTGTGAGTGTGTGAGTGTGTGAGTGTGTGAGTGTGTGAGTGTGTGAGTGTGTGAGTGTGTGGAGTGTGTGAGTGTGGTGAGTGTGTGAGTGTGTGGAGTGTGTGAGTGTGTGAGTGTGTGAGTGTGTGAGTGTGTGAGTGTGTGAGTGTGTGAGTGTGTGAGTGTGTGAGTGTGTGAGTGTGTGAGTGTGTGAGTGTGTGAGTGTGTGTGTGTGTGTGTCTGTGTCTACAGTCGTATGCAAAAGTTTGGGCACCCCTGATAATCTCCATTACTTTCATCTATAAAATGTTGGGCGTTTGGATGAGGAACGTCTTTGTCATATATATACACATACGTCATGGACAGTGATATTTTAGCCGTGAAATAAGGTTTATTTGATAAACAGAAAATATGCCATACGCATCATAAGAGAATTAGACACTTGCATAAATTTGGGCACCCCAACAGAAAAATCACATTAATATTTAGTAGAGCCTCCTTTTGCAAAAATAACAGCTTCTAGACGCTTTTTATATCCTCTGATGAGTGTCTGGATTCTGGATTGAGGTAATTTGGACCATTCTTCCTTACAATACATCTCCAGTTGAGTAAGGTTTGATGGGTGCCTAGCGTGGACAGCCCGCTTCAAGTCACCCCATAGATTTTCAATTATATTCAAGTCTGGGGACTGGGATGGCCATTCCAAAACATTGTAGTTGTTCCTCTGCATAAATGCCTTAGTGGATTTGGAGCAATGTTTCGGGTCGTTGTCCTGCTGGAACACCCAACTGCGCCGTAACTTCAGCTTTGTTACAGATTCTTGAACATTATTGTCCAGAATTTGCTGGTACTGAGTTGAATCCATACGACCTTCAACTTTAACTAGATTCCCAGTTCCTGCACTAGCCACACAGCCCCACAGCATGACGGACCCCCCCACCAAATTTTACTGTGGGCAGCAAGTGTTTTTCTAGGAATGCTGTGTTCTTTTGCCTCCATGCGTAACGCCTCTTGTTGTGACCGAATAACTCCATCTTTGTCTCATCAGTCCACAGTACTTTGTTCCAAAATGAGCCTGGCTTGTTCAAATGTAGTTTGGCAAACCTCAAGCGAGCCTTTTTGTGGCGCGTGTGCAGAAAAGGCTTCTTCCGCATCACTCTCCCATACAGCTGTTCTCTGTGCAATGTGCGCTGAATGGTCGAGCAATGCACAGTGACACCATCTGCAGCAAGATGACCTTGCAGCTCTTTGGAGGTGATCTGAGGGTTGTCCTTGACCATTCTGACCATTCTTCGCCTTTGCCTCTTTGTTATTTTTCCTGGCCTGCCACTTCTGGCCTTAACAAGAACTGTGCCTGTTGCCTTCCATTTCCTAATGACATTCCTCACAGTGGAAACTGATAGCTGAAACCTCCGGGATAACTTTTTGTAGCCTTCCCCTAAACCATACTGCTGAACAATCTTTGTTTTTAGATCATTTGATAGCTGTTTTGATGCCCCCATTTTGCCACTGTTCAGAGGAGAATCAAAGAGAAGCAAAACTTGCAATTGGCTAACTTAAATACCCTTTCTAATGATTGAATGCACCTTTTTATGTAATTGAAGGCTTAACGAGTTAACCAGACTAACTATGTGTTGCAGTTAATCAGCATTTAGTAGGCAGAGGTATTCAAATCAAATAAATGATAAGGGTGCCCAAACTTTTGCACAGCCTTTTTTTCACATTTGATTTAATTTCACACAACTAAATACTGCTACACCAAATATCTTTGTCTGGAAAACACCCCAGCACTCAGTGTTAACTAGAAAAGTAATATTACAATATTATATTGATCTTTTTTGGTGAAGACAGGAAATTATCATGCAGCCTCAGAGGGGTGCCTAAACTTTTGCATACGACTGTATGTGTGTGAGTGTGTGTGTGTGTGTGTGTGTGTGTCTGTGCATGTGTGTGTGAGTGTGTGTGTGTGTGTGTGTGAGTGTGTGTGTTTTGGAAGTAGTGTCAATTTGCTCTGCTGCTGTGTGTTCAGTTGTGGATGTGTCTGTGGACACTGCCTGCATGCAGTGTGTGTGTGTGTGCACCTGTGTGTGTGTGCACCTGTGTGTGTGTGTGCACCTGTGTGTGTGTGCACCTGTGTGTGTGTGCACCTGTGCGTGTGTGTGCAGTGCACCTGTGCGTGTGTGTGCAGTGCACGTGTGTGTGTGTGTGTGTGTGTTTGTGTGTGTGTGTGTGTGTGTGTGTGAATGATCTTTGTTGGGTTGTGTTTGGGTGTTTTATTCTTTTTGTTGGGTTGTGGTTTGTGTGATTATGGTTATGTGTGTGTGTGTGTGTGTGGGGTCATTGCTTGGGAAGTCTCCTGTGTAAAAAGAGCAGGTCGCTGGCGTTGAAGAGAGCTTCATTACTGTTCATTACACACACGCACTCACTCACTCACAAACTCACTCACATACACACACACACACATTGTTTATTTGAGAGTAATTGGTTCAGCTCAGTGTTATTGTAGCGGGTGCAGAGAGTGCTGTCAGCTACCCCCCTGGCACCCTCTCTAACCCCTGTCCCCCCTGCGCTACAACAAAGCCCTGCCGTCGCGCTCAACCCACTGCTCAGCATCGCGCGACGCACGCCTGCACGCCCGCGCGCGCGACACCCACGGAAACGCGCGCTCGCGGGACCACGTCGTCGCCCGCGCGCGCGCCACGCCCTGCCCGCGCGCGCTCGCCACACCCTTCCCTCTCGCGAGTGACACGTCTCGCACATCTCTCGCTCTACACCCTTCCCCACTCTCTCCACCCCTTCCCTCTCTCTCTAACCCCTTCTCTCTCTCTCTCTACCCCTTCCCCCTCTCTCTACCCCTTCCCCCTCTCTCCACCCCTTCTCTCTCTCTCTCTACCCCTTCCCCTCTGTCTCTTGGGGCTGGTTCTTGATCCATCCCCTCACTACAGGTGTGATGGATCACTTTAGTAGAGGACCCAGAGGTATGTGTGTGTTTATGTGAGTGTGCGCGCACATGTCCATAGAGGTATTGAAGTGTGTGTGTGAGTGTGTGTGTGTGTGTCAGTGTGTGTCAGCTGGTCCCACAGTGTGTGTGTGTGTGTGTGTGTTTGTGTGTGTGTCAGCTGGTCCCACAGTGTGTGTGTGTGTGTGTGTGTGTGTGTCAGTTGGTCCCACAGTGCAGTGCTAATCAGCCTCCAGAGGGATTGTGGGAAGGTGACTGAAGCTTTGCCCTATTTGATAGAGGTAATTACCCTGAGTTCCACTCTTCCTCTACACACACACTCTAATCACACTACACACACTCTACACACACACACACTACACACACTCTACACAAACACACACTCTACAGCATGCTACAGGGCTGCCAAAGGGCTGGAGTGAGATTTGGTATGTGGTGGGGCCAACCACAATTTTCCTGTAAAGCTGCGCCTCGTCCGTTAGCTTGGCTACTTGGTTGGCGTTGCCTTTTCAGCGTGAGATATACAAGGTGTGGCGTGAGAGCGTGTGTGAAATCGTGTCTCACGGCCAATGCCTGAGAGTTGGCACCCCTGATGCTAATGTAGCTGACCCAGAGGTCACACTTTACATTGATCCATCCTCATGGCTGTGAAAACGGTCATTGATTTTAAACTGCTCCACTGTTACGTAAATCAATCACAGTTAGCCACTTGCTAACAGTACTGTATCCAAACTGGCATTGTGCTTGGCTAAACACACTGGCCATGTGTGCACAAGTTCAAGTCTTTTATTGCCCGATTCACAGAACAACACAGGGTCGCTGAAAGTGCAACAACTATCTGCACATCTAGCATTTTTATTCATTTAGCAGAAGCTTTCATCCAAATCGACATACGTTAGTGCATATAGGAAGTACGGCTGGGTGTCAGGGATCAGAAGAGGAAGAAAAGAAGATTTCCTAAAAGGTCGTGTTTCCATACAAGTGGTTTAATAACAGTCTCACAAGCAGCACTTTGCTAAATGCGGCGCAAATGAGCAGTTTGAAGTCATAATGTGATGCCAACCGTGGAAGTTGCTATTTTCAAAAGACCTAAATTCTCCTGCCTCCTCACTGCACTCCCACGCACACTTGCAGAAGCACACAGACACACAGACACACACACACACACACACACACACACACACGCTCCCTTCAACACGCCACTCTCATATTCTGCTCAGACTAGAGCTATGGGCACATGCCCTATATTTACGCCTGACTCTGGAAAATACACTGCTGTCTGAAGGAGCGAGGGAGAGGATGAGTAGGGACAGAGGTGGTGGGGGAGCAACGGAGATAGAAACAGAGAGAGGGAAAATTGGGAGAGGGGAAGAGAAAGAGAGAGGAAAGAGAGAGAGGAGAAGAGATTAGGAGAGAGAGGAGTACAGAGGAGAAGAGATGAGAGAGGAAGTAGAGAGGAGAATAGATGAGCGAGAAGGAGAGAGAGAGAGAGAGGAGTAGAGAGGAGAAGAGATGAGATGAGAGAGAGGAGTAGAGAGGAGTAGAGAGGAGAAGAGAGAGAGGAGAAGAGATGAGAGAGGAGTAGAGAGGGAGAAGAGATGAGAGAGAAGGAGGAGAGAGAGAGAGGAGTAGAGAGGAGAAGAGATGAGAGAGAGAGGAGTAGAGAGGAGAAGAGAGAGAGAGGAGTAGAGAGGAGAAGAGATGAGAGAGGAGAGAGAGAAATGGAAAGAACATGGAGATTAAATAAAACCCTGTGCTGTTCTCTACCCCGACATGGTCCTTGTTTCACACACACACACTCACTCACTCACTCACTCTGCAGTGGTGATGCTTACAGTTGTCTGATCTATGTTCTGTCCACAGTGTAGGGAAGAGAGGAGGGGTGGAGAGAGGGAGGAGAGGAGGGGTGGAGAGAGGGAGGAGAGAGGGAGGAGAGGAGGGATGGAGAAAGGGTATAGGAGGAGGTATGGTTAGGAGAGAGAGGAGGGATGTGTGGAAGGAGGGATGTGTGGAAGGAGGGAAAGGTGGACTGCATTTGTAAGGTCATGAATGGCACTCTCTGACATTTCAGCTGAAATGTCCTGTCGGTCCTGTCCTAAATATCTCCAGATATCTGCGGAGGGCTGGGCCACCGTTGTCATGGTTTGGTATTTCAGGAGGATATTAGAGAGAGTGTTTTAAAGGCCAACACAGACACTGTTTTAAACACAGGGAAGTGGCAGGAGTCAAACTAAATAGCCTAGTTGGCTCTAGAAAGCTTTTAGCCTATAGGTTAGCCCAGTTTAGCTGGAATGTGTGTAAGTACCGAGCATACCAAGCATCTATACACACAATATCACCATCCCAGATCTCAGACCTGCACACTTACTGCTCTCTCAGCTTGACTTGAAACTACATTTGTCTTCCACCTCTTGTCTCTCTCTCTTGTCTCTTCCTCCCTCTCCCTGCCTTACCTCTTCATTTAGCCAACGCTGTTATCCTTTAACATTTTATATCATAAGGATAATATGTCCAAACTTCTCTAAAACATTGTTATTTATTTAGAATGTAAAAATATATATATATTACTCACCACAAAATAAAACCCCTCCCTAGTTATTATACTGTACTTACTTACCTCAAACAATGTAAAACACCTAGCAGTGAGCTGCCCTGTGCTGCTGTAGCAACAGCCTTGTTCCTCGCTAGCTGCTAGCTGCTAGCTGCTAGCTGCTGCTGTGGGGAAGCAGCCTGAAGGTCTGAATGATTCTCCTCAGCCTGTAGAAGCTCACCTGAGTCTCCCCAGGTGACACGTGTTGCTACATGGCCAGCTACATGTTGCTACATGGCCAGCTACATGTTGCTACATGGCCAGCTACGTGTTGCTACATGGCCAGCTACGTGTTGCTACATGGCCAGCTACATGTTGCTACATGGCCAGCTACATGTTGCTACATGGCCAGCTACATGTTGCTACATGGCCAGCTACATGTTGCTACATGGCCAGCTACATGTTGCTACATGGCCAGCTACGTGTTGCTACATGGCCAGCTACATGTTGCTACATGGCCAGCTACGTGTTGCTACATGGCCAGCTACATGTTGCTACATGGCCAGCTACATGTTGCTACATGGCCAGCTTTGCATTTTGCATCACAAACATAGCAGCTGAGTGTTGTCTGTGTTGCACAGTGCGCTGTCGCCTAGCCGGTGCCCCTCATTGTATTGAACATTGAACAAGCTGCAGGGCTGACGTCATCTCTCTCTCCTAGTTTCTCTCTCTCACATTCTCTCTCTCTCTCCCCCTAATGCTGTGCTCTCGGTGTAATAACATTTGACACTGATTGATTTTATTGGTGTCTAATTTGTGAATATGTCCTTGGTAGTAACATAATTTGGTTGGTATGCTTAAAAGTAGAGTAAAGCACTCAACCAAATGTATTAATAATAATAATAAAGCAGAGAAGTATGCTGGCAGGGTCATCAGGTGAAATCCTTGTGCTCTCAAACAGCATGTTTTAATAATAGAACACGAGACCTACTGCTGTGTTATCATCCAGATCCTGCTGCACGTTGGGGTGAGTGACACACACACACACACACAACACACACACCACACACCACACACACACACACACACACACCACACACACACACACACACAACACACACACACACACACTACCAAACCATACAGAAGGAGCGTGTAGCTGTGAGGTCAGTGTTGGATGAAAACATTTGCAGTGACACATGAACCCACAACGATAAACACTAACACGCACATGGGAGAAGAGCGGAAGGGCAAGAGAAGAAATGGGATACGATAGCGAGCAGATGCGAGAGCAGAGCGAGAGAGATAGAGCAGATGAGAGAGAGAGAGAGAGTGCGAGAAGGAGCTAGCGAGCGCGGACTAAAGAGAGTCTCTCGTCTCCATCACTCTCTTTATGTCTAACGTCCTTTCACTCTCCTCCCTGCCCCGTCCTCTCACTCTCCTCTCTTTCATCGATCGTCTCTCTCTCTTCCTCTCTCTCCCTCCTCTCCCCCCTCTCTCTTTCTCTCCTCTCTCTCTCCCTCCCTCTCTCTATATTCATTAGTCTCAGTTTCTTCTCGTCTGTCATTAGCATTCTCTGCTCAAGCAAACAGTCCATTGCTACGGTTACCAAGTTTACAGCCCATCGCCACAGTAACCAAGCGTACAACCCATTGCCACGGTAACCTAGGAAGGACTGGCACTTGCCCGGTCCCTTATTCACTTTACTGGCCTCCCGCACTTCCTTCCTCTCTCTCTCTCTCTCTCTCTCTCTCTCTCTCTCTCTCTCTCCCCCTCTCTCTTCCTCCCTCTGTCTTCCTCCCTCTCTCTATCTCCCTCTCTCTCTATCTCCCTCTCTCTATCTCCCTCTCTCATGTCTCTCTCTCTCAAATACACACTTCTTATGCAGTCATGTTGGTGGGTAACGAGTGTGTGTGATGGCTGAGAGCAGGGCGAGCTTGTGATGTGGCCGTGCGCTAACCCTCCCTGACAGGCGAGGACTGCAGCGCTAGGACGTCTCCGTGTTTATCTGGGGTTCATCTGCTAGGCGTCGCAAGGGGGATGTCACGTTTCTTAGCTAGAATTGTGTGGAATCAGATTTGTTTGCAAGGTTGAGAAGCTAAGTGGGTGTATATGGAGAGAAGACAACTCCAGATCTAGTGTGTGTGTGTGCGCATGTGTGTGTGTTTGTTGATGGGAAAGTGTGTGTGTGTCGAGGGGAAAGTGTGTGTGTTGAGGGGAAAGTGTGTGTGTTAGGGGAAGGGGGGTTAAACTATGCAGCCTGGACATGTGCCATCATGCAGCTGGCCACACCTGTCTCTCATGTCTCTCATTGACCAGGCCTCAGCTCAGTGTCCTTGTGAGACAGGAAGGTAGAGTCCATGGAGACAGGAATATCGAGACATAAAGAATCTGACCTGTGCGTCGGCCATATTGGAGCGGTCAGGATCCGCTAGGAAACAGTAAATGCTTATCGTGATACACTCTCTTCTCTACCGTAACTCGCTTAATTCTCAACCAATTCTCATGAAATTCAGAGCCACGCTAGCTTAGCCACGCTAACTTAGCCATGCTAGGTTAGCCGCACTAGCTTAACCATGCTAGCTTAGCCACACTAATTTAGCCAGGCCATTTTAGTCAGGCTAACTTAGCGATGCTAGTTTAGCCACACTAGCTTAGATACAACACTGTTATGCTCTATCATCACATCAACTTAATTTAGTAGTTGCCTTTATCCAAAGCTAAATACAAACAGTCCATATAGAAAGGATAGGATCAAGGATCAGAAGTGAATGGTTCTAACAGTATTTTGGTGGATGGGTGGCCATCTTGGTGACAGTTGCAGAGGTGGGCTGGAGAGTCTGGGAGCAGAGCTGGACTGGAGGGGGGGGTCTGTTTGTCCGTTATTGACTGTTATTGCCGTTGGCAGAGAAGCCCTGGTTGTTGGCAAAGAACTTGGATGCCAACCCAGCACCTAGGAGGAAGGGGGAGGAGGAGGAGGGAGGGCTCGATGATTCCATGCTGCCTGGGCACCCCTGATGTAGCCTTGCTTGTAAAAACGGCAAGGCTACAAATAAACATAAATTTGATTTGACGTCACAGTCACAGAGAAAAGTTATTTCAGTCTAGAGGACAGAAAAGGGGGAGGACAGGGCAAGAGGGAGGACAGGAGGGAGGACAGGAGAGGACAATGGAGGACAGGAAGAATGGAGGGAAGAAGGTAAAATAACGGCCAGTTTCTTTGCTTGTTAGAAGTGTGTGTGTTTTGTCTCCCCTGGCTAGCTACGAAGGACAGGGTAAATGTGTGTGCTTGCCTTAAATCTTGTGCTGTGTTCTTCTCTCTGAATGAGCTCCATTAATCGTGGATGTGAGGGCGTTTGTTTGTGGCGGATTATAACATGTTCAGCCCTGGAACTAATGAGTTTTAGACCTCTCTGGCCCCCTGGCCTCAGCCTCTCTCAGCCTCTCTGGCCCCCTGGCCTCAGCCTCTCTCAGCCTCTCTGGCCCCCTGGCCTCAGCCATGCTCACAGACCAGGCCAACATGCAGAAGAGGAGAGAGGAGAGCAGGGAGGGGGGAGACAAGGCTGGGAACAAGGGAGAGATGAGATTAAATGGGAGTAAAATTGGAAAAGGGAGAGGAGGAAGGGGAGGGAGGGAGGGAGGGAAGGAGGGAAGGAGGGAAGGAGGGAGGGAGGGAGGGAAGGAGGGAAGGAGGGAGGGGAGAGGGAGGGAGCATGATAGAATGGAGGAGGACAGGAGTTTTGTCTTGGTCCATTTCTCCCTACATGGAGCTGCAGGGGGGAGGGGGGTGTGTAATTACAGGTCAGTGTGTGCAGCTCCAGTGTTCAGATGAGATGTAACCCCCCCACCCCAGTCTTCAGTAGTCAGACTGAGTGAGTGTGTGTGTTGCAGAGAGAGAGTAAAGTCTTCAGTAGTCAGACTGAGTGAGTGTGTGTGTTGCAGAGAGAGAGTACTAGTCTTCAGTAGTCAGACTGAGTGAGTGTGTGTGTTGCAGAGAGAGAGTACAGTCTTCAGTAGTCAGACTGAGTGAGTGTGTGTGTTGCAGAGAGAGAGTACTAGTCTTCAGTAGTCAGACTGAGTGAGTGTGTGTGTTGCAGAGAGAGAGTACAGTCTTCAGTAGTCAGACTGAGTGAGTGTGTGTGTTGCAGAGAGAGAGTACAGTCTTCAGTAGTCAGACTGAGTGAGTGTGTGTGTTGCAGAGAGAGAGTACAGTCTTCAGTAGTCAGACTGAGTGAGTGTGTGTGTTGCAGAGAGAGAGTACAGTCTTCAGTAGTCAGACTGAGTGAGTGTGTGTGTTGCAGAGAGAGAGTACAGTCTTCAGTAGTCAGACTGAGTGAGTGTGTGTGTTGCAGAGAGAGAGTACAGTCTTCAGTAGTCAGACTGAGTGAGTGTGTGTGTTGCAGAGAGAGAGTACAGTCTTCAGTAGTCAGACTGAGTGAGTGTGTGTGTTGCAGAGAGAGAGTACAGTCTTCAGTAGTCAGACTGAGTGAGTGTGTGTGTTGCAGAGAGAGAGAGTATAGTATTCAGGCTGTGTTGTAGAGTGTGTGTACCTGCCAAATCCACGGTGATTCCAGTAGTGCTGTAGTAGTGAGCAGAGAGATGTCAACACACACACCTAGAGCAGGCTAGTCCTTTGTGTTAGTCAGAACAGCTTTTCCTTCAGTAAAAGTTACCATACAGATGTTCCTGCTCAATTATCCATACAGCACCAGATGTGTGTGTGTGAGTGTGCATGTGTGTGTGTGTGTGTACACAGGTGATGGTTAGGAGAGGGATGGGAGCTTTCTCTGGCTGTCGTCAGCTCCTTTCAGGTTAAAACTTGAACCTTGTGCATTCCTCTTTGTGTGTGTTATGTGTTCCTTGTTCCATGTACAGCATGCTTGCTGCCCTGTAGCTTGGTGCAGTGCATGCTGGGAAGTCTGGGAGTGTTGAACATTGGAGCCAGCATCCCCCCGCCTACTTCCCTCCCTCCCTCTTTCTGTTTCTCAATCTCCCTCTCCCTATCTCAGCAGTAGTGCGTTTGTGTGAAGTGTGGTGGGGGGGGAGTGGGGAGGAGTTTGTGTGTGTGTTTAGGGAGGAGTTTGTGTGTTGAGGGAGGAGTGTGTGTGTGTGTGTGTGTTGTTGAGCGAGGAGTGTGTGTGTGTTGAGCGAGGAGTGTGTGTGTGTGTGTGTTTAGGGAGGAGTTTGTGTGTTGAGGGACGAGTGTGTGTGTGTTGAGCGAGGAGTGTGTGTGTGTGTGTTGAGCGAGGAGTTTGTGTATTGAGGGAGGAGTGTGTTGTGTGTCTTATGTCAGTGCTTGTGAGTGTGAAGCATCATACATAATTTAGCAGTGGTGTTCTCTCTCCAACTAGGACACAATCACTGCAGCTAGCATGCTAATACTGCCCTGCTGAATCACTGGTCATATCAGCAGCTCTCCCTAGCAGCTAGCACGCTAATACTGCCCTTCTGAATCACTGGTTAATCAGCAGCTCTCTTAGCAGCTAGCATGCTAATACTGCCCTTCTGCTGCAGTCACAACACTGAGGAGGGGGACTGGGAGGGGGGGGGGAGAGAGAGAGAGGAAGACAGCATCGCACTAGAGTGTTTATATTTGATTGTCAGCTTTATCAGTTGTTTGCACATGCCTTTGTGTGTACATGTGTGTACGTGTGTGCGTGTCTTGTTTCCCCGGCGTCAAACAGAGAGTGGAGCCCTGATCTCCCAGCATGCATTATTCATAACATTAGATAACACTAAGATGCTAATCTGGCTCCAGTCCTCTCACACTGCACCCTGGCTTCCCCTGAAACCACAACACACCTGGCCTCTCCTCTGCTGCTCTGGGACCAGTAGTGGAGGTGGGACCAGTAGTGGGGGGTGTACTGGGACCAGTAGTGGAGGTGGGACCAGTAGTGGGGGTGTACTGGGACCAGTAGAGGAGGTGGGACCAGTAGTGGGGGTGTACTGGGACCAGTAGAGGAGGTGTACTGGGACCAGTAGTGGAGGTGGAGGTGGGACCAGTAGTGGAGGTGGGACCAGTAGTGGAGGTGTGTACTGGGACCAGTAATGGAGGTGGGACCAGTAGTGGAGGTGGGACCAGTAGTGGAGGTGTACTGGGACCAGTAGTGGAGGTGGGACCAGTAGTGGAGGTGGTACCAGTAGTGGGGGTGTACTGGGACCAGTAGTGGAGGTGTACTGGGACCAGTAATGGAGGTGGGACCAGTAGTGGAGGTGGGACCAGTAGTGGAGGTGTACTGGGACCAGTAGTGGAGGTGCACTGGGAATAGTGGGCCACAGTGTTCTCTCTCCCTCCCTCCCTCTCTCTTATAATGCCTTTCTTTCTTTCTTTCACTCCTTCCTCCCTGTAGTCTGTCATATCTGCAGATCTTCAAGACTATCTTTGGACCTGATCTCTGCTCTGTGTGTATGTGTGTAACACATTAGCATCTGAATGGCCCAGGGCTCCATTGAGATGCAGTTGCTATTGACAGCAGCTGCTGTGTGAAGCATTCTACAAGCTGTAGCTGGTGTGTGTGTGTGTGTGTAGCTAGTGGAAGCTAACATGCCTGGTGTCTGGAGACCTGCAGGCCGTTAGCTTGTCCAGCTACAACAGCAGTTGACCCTGACCTTTCTGACATGAAGCTTAGCTACTGGTAGCAGTGGAGTATTAGCCTGGCCATGTCTAGTATAACCTAGCCTAGCCTAGTATAACCTAGCCATGTTTAGTATAGCATAGCCTAGTAAAACCTAGCAATGTCTAGTATAACCTAGCTAGCTTACCCTAGTATAAATATACATCCCAAACTCCAAAACACACATTTCTGAAAACACACATCTTAAAGCTTTTGTAATAATGTGTTAACCCTGTTGTGCCCTCTCCTTTCGTATGGCTCAGTATGAGGTATTACATTTGCAGTATGCTGCAAACCACAAAGGACATGAACGGTGATGTTTGCTAATTGGTTTCGGGTGATCGACGAGGTTCTTTGGGCAACACTGCAGCTAGTCTGGACACCGCTGGTCTGGTGAGATGTTCTGAAGCTTTGCTCAGGACTTGAGAAGTGGAGGGTTTTAATTAGGGATGTTTTAATTAGGGATGTTGTACTGTCCACCCCTCCCTCTTTCTCTCTCTCCCTCTTTCTCTGTTTCTCCTCTCTTCTATTCATCTCATCCTCTCCTCTCTCACCCTAAACGGTTTGTCAGACCTCCCCTCTCTTCTTCTCTGGTTCTCTCTGCACTGTGGCCTTGTGGGAAGGCATGTGGGAGGATCATGTTACACGGGGCTGCTCACCCCCTACACACACACACACACACACACACACACACACACACCACACACACACACACACACACACACACACACACACACACACACACAGGTTTGGTAGGAGCAGGATCATAGAGCAGGGTGGTCTGGATCTAGTTTGAGCTCTCACGCTTCCACACGCACCCCGGTGACTAGGCAGGTGGAGCCATTCACCATGGACAGACAGACACACACAAACACATACCCACACACATTCACAGACACACACACACACACCTCTCTCCCCCTCTCCCAGAACCACTTACACACACTCTCACACACCGAAGTGGTGAATTGACTCAGACAGGGATTGTGTTCCCTCTCCCCTCTGTGGAGAGAACAGTCTGTCAGACAACACACATGTTTAAACACTTTCATATTTTATTATGCTCACACACATGCCAACATGCCCTCTCTCTCTCTCACACACACACACACACACGCACACGCACACGCACACGCACGCACACACACACACACACACACACACACACACGCACACACACACACACACACACACGTGTAAACATCCTCACAAACACACATGCCAATATGCTCACACACACATTTAAACATGCACTCACACACACACATAAATAGTGTTTTCACGGTACCAACATTTCCAATAGTCGGTACCAATACCAGTGAAATTTCATGGTACGCAGAACATGTGTGGAGACTGTGTAGGCCTGAAGGTAGAACAAGTGTGGAGACTGTGTAGGCCTGAAGGCAGAACATGTGTGGAGATTGTGTGACATAAGTGTCTCTTCTACTTTTCTTTTCGAGAACGTTTAGTGGAGACCCTGCAGCATTAGCTGCTTGTCCAGTGTTGCTAATTTATCGACTTTGTCGCTAGATTAAGCGGCTTTTAGTGACTATTCAGAGAGCCACTAGCAACTTCTGGGGCGACTTGGTTGGCACCAATGTGCTCGTCAGCGTCCGACTCTGCATGGGTCCACTGGAACTCTGCATGGGTACACTGGATCTCTGCATGGGTACACTGGAACTCTGCATGGGTACACTGGATCTCTGTATGGGTCCACTAGATCTCTTATGGGTACACTGGATCTCTGCATGGGTCCACTGGATCTCTGCATGGGTACACTGGAACTCTGCATGGGTACACTGGATCTCTGCATGGGTACACTGGATCTCTGTATGGGTCCACTGGATCTCTTATGGGTACACTGGATCTCTGCATGGGTGCACTGGATCTCTGCATAGGTACACTGGATCTCTGCATGGGTACACTGGATCTCAGCATGGGTACACTGGATCTCTGCATGGGTCCACTGGATCTCTGCATGGGTACACTGGATCGCTGCATGGGTACACTGGAACTCTGTATGGGTACACTGGATCTCTGCATGGGTACACTGGAACTCTGCATGGGTACACTGGATCTCTGCATGGGTACACTGGATCTCTGCATGGGTACACTGGATCTCTGCATGGGTCCACTGGATCTCTGCATGGGTACACTGGATCGCTGCATGGGTACACTGGAACTCTGTATGGGTACACTGGAACTCTGCATGGGTCCACTGGAACTTCAGAAAGTTTGGTATCGCACTTTACACTACACTACACAAACGAGTCAGTGTGTGTGTGTGTATTCAGTGTGTGTGTGTATTCTCTCTGTTTGTGTAAGTTTGGGTGTATGTGTGTGTGACTCCAAGCCCCCACCAGATTCAGGGTGGGAGCCCCCAGGGATGTAGCAGAGTTAATATTAGTTTAAAGCAGATCAACAGCAGCTTCTACATGTGTGCTCATAAATATGGAGGAGTTGCTAAGTGAGTGTGTGTGAAGTATGTGTGTGTCGTTGTGTAAATGTGTGTGTGGAGTGAGCGTGTATAGGTGTGTGTGCATATGCTGCGATGTATTTGAGTGTGTGAGGTGTGAGTAAAGTGTGTGAGTGTGTGGGTTTGTGTCTGTCCTCCTAGTTAGTGCCTCGTGTCTCATGTGTGTGTCTCATGTATGCCTTATGTCTCACAAAGCTTGTTGAAGAAAAACAAAACCAAGACACTGTCCTCTCCAGTCTACACAAGCACACATACACACACTCACCCCACCTCACGTGTTGTCTCCAGCAGTGATGAATAGCTGTTAGTTGGGGGAGGGGGGAGGAGGGGGCTAGAATTACACTCAACACTCACAACCCAGAACAGCCATCTCCCCCTCCCTCCCTCCCTCTCTCCCCCCTCACTCTCTCTCCCTCTCTCTCTTTCTCTCTCTCTCTCAGTTTCCCTCTCTCTCTGCGTGTGTGTGTCTGGTATGTGTGGTGTGTGGTGTGTGCGTGTACGTATCGACCAGTGGAATCTGTGGTGGTGTATATAGGTTACTGTGTCTCCACTGGGGTATCCTGTGTGTGTGTGTATGTGTGTATGTGTGTGTGTATGTGTGTGTGTCCCTGGCTGAAATTACAGCCGTCAAGCTGGGCGCTCACACAGAGCTGCAATAATAGGAGGATGTAGAGAAGGAGGGAGAGAGAGAGACAAAGAGAGGGAGAGAAGGAAGAAGTAGAGGGGGGGAGACAGAAAGAGGGAGATGCAATAGAAGGCAGGGCAGATTGCAACTGGAGGGCTGGTCCACATTCACACACACTACTACACACACGGGTGTGTGTGTGTGTGTAAGATTGCGTGTAGAAATGTGTGAGTGTGTGAGAGATTCAGGGCGGCTAACTGAGTGACCAAGCTTTTGACCATTACAACCACATGTCTTCATCCTCTCCCTCTCTTCCTCTCCCCCTCTCCCCCTCTCTCCTCTCCTCTCCTTCTCTCACCATCTCTCCCCCTCTCTCCTCTCTCCTCTCTCACAATCTCCCCCTCTCTCCTCTCCCTCTTTCTCAGCATCTCTCCCCCTCTCTCCTCTCTCTCACCATATCTCCCCCTCTCTCTCCTCTCCATCTCTCCTCCCTCTCTCTCTGTAGATGTAGAGGCTGTAGAGGGTGTAGATGCTGTAGATGTAGAGGCTATAGAGGCTGTAGATGTAGAGGCTGTAGATGTAGAGGCTGTTGATGTAGAGGCTGTAGATGTAGAGGCTGTAGATGTAGAGGCTGTAGATGTAGATGTAGAGGCTGTAGATGTAGAGGCAGGATCTCTGATGGGTTAGCTGCTAATTAGCCCACAGATGCTAATGAGCGCATATGGAAAGTTAATCTATGGAGAGTAAATATTAGAGGTAAACAGGGAGGTGTGTGTGCTTGTGGTTGACATGGCGCATACTAATGAGGTTCCAACGGAAAATGGGTGTGGCCACAGGTTGGACTCCCGGTGACCAATCGGATTCCTTCTGGGTGTTCTCACAGCCCAATGGGCTTTCTCAATTTCGGCCAATGAGCTGCCAGGATTTCTGCGATAATTAGAAGCACAATGAGAATTCCTTCAGAGTCGAATGCCCTCACACTTCACAAAGACCTGCCGCCCCAACACACACACACACACACACACACTCGCTCACACTCACACACACTCACACACACTCCCCCTCCCCCGATACGCACCATGCAGTCCTTCCTTCTGCTCTTTCAAACTCAAACTGAACGCTAACTGAACCAGCACCCCCTCTCCTGCCTCCACAATGATCCGCTCTCCCTCCCTCCCTCTCCCCCTCCTCTCTTTCCTCTCTCATCCCTCTCTCTTTCTCTTCACTACTCTCTTCTCCCTCTCTCTCTTTCTCTCTCTCTCTCCTCCTCTCCCTCTCTGCCCAAGCCCTCCAGCTGCCATCTTGTCTGCATTGTTCTAGTGTGCTCATTCCATATGTGTGTCACATTTCCCTTCTTATCCCCC